>CM067522.1:21958499-22078499 GCA_034509495.1 Acestrorhynchus altus | reverse complement strand
CCGGCTGTGGTTCACCAGAGGACAGACCCTCTGACAGAGCGAATTTTGTGTATAAGAGGTTACTGGGAGGAGCTAAAGAGAGAGCAGGACTGGAGTATGTGCCCAGACATTTTCTGAAACACTTACGGCTAGACAGGGAAAACAACAAACAAAGGACAGAAAGGACGCTGGGACAGAACAAGGACCTCCAGGACAGACTGGCGGAGAGGGGCACGACTCATGCCTCAGGGTGCCACAGCATCCAGGGTGTGGATGGAGATCTGAACCCGTGTGTGTGTGTGTGTGTGTGTGTGTGTGTGTGCGTGTATTGTGTGTGTGTCAATGTGTGTGTGTGTGTGTGTGTGTGTGTGTGTGTGTGTGAGAGAGAAAACCTAGTCACCACAAACTCTACATGATGAAGGAAATGGAGAGTGGGACGTCTGATCCACAGAACCTCTCCAAATGCTCACCTGAAAGTGTGTGTGTGTGTGTGTGTGTGTGTGTGTGTGTGTGTGTGTGTGTGTATGTGTATGTGTGTGTGTGTGTGTGTGTGTGTAAGAAGAAGGGGAATTGAACTGTATTGCCATGTGCTTGGCCCCCTTGATTTCTTCCAAACCAAATCAGGTGCTCTTTCTTCAGCAACACCCTTCCCTTATAATCTCTCTTTCTCTCTGTCTCTCGTCCCTCTGTCTTCTTACTGGAAGACAGGAGGAGACAGGAGGAGCTTGAAGAAGACAGAGATCCACTTATCACCAGATGCATTATTAGAATGTGTCACTGCAGATAAATCCGTCTCATATAGGCTCACACTCCATTCTCAGGAAGAGCATATCAGGACACACAGCTGTTGCGTATCAGCGCTTGTCCCACTGGAGGAGGAATGAGCTATACAACATAAATGTCCACAACAGCACACAGAAAAAGACAAATTTGTGTGGCTGTAAAAAGGCCTATATTTTATTGGTGTGGAATGCACACATTTGAATCAGCTCCCCAGCAGACCCTGGACTTCCAGCTGGCTTGGCTTTATCAACATTGGACAGATGTTGGATTGTTGTTTGAAGTCAAAGTCTGTCAGATTGACAATGGAAGGATGTTAGGTGGTAACGTTGGACAGACGTTGAATTTATTTTGAATATTGAAATCAAGTTGGTAGAAAACACCCCACAGTGTCTACGTAGACATTGGACAATATCCATGATTCAACATCTGTCATAAAACAACAATGGTGTGACATGAACCTCTAACGTTCAACAGACTTGGAATTTTGGTTGGAACTCAAAGTCCAACGTCTGTCATTTTGGTCTTTAATGTTGAATTTCGAGCTGAAATCAAATACTCAACATCTGCTGAACATCAACCTCTTGGTGGAAAATTGTTTCAGCATCAAATATCAATGTTGGCTTGATATCAAAAACCTGTGTTCAGGGTGAAAATCAAGTCGTATCTGTTCATTTGTCGTTAAAGTAACGTTGGACAGACGTTGAATTCCAGTCGAAAATGAAAGTTTCACATCAGAACCCAACATTGGCTCGACATCACCTGCCATCATTGGACAGATTCAGTTAACGAGTGTAAATGTTAACTTGAAAATGAAATCAGATTGATGTCAGTATCGAAGTTGACGACATCAGACTCCAGCATTGGACAGATGTTGAATTTTGGTTGGACATCAAAGTCAAATATATCCATCAAAAACCAAGCAGTTTCACTCAGCCAACACGGTCAGTCAGCGCTGGTGACCAGCTGGGACATCCAGTCCCTCTTTCCCAGTGTAGTGGATAACGTTGAAGCCCACACGGGGAGGCGTCAGGGACTCTGGTTCTCAAACATCTCTAAGAACAGAGAGTTTTATTCCCTAATAGCTGTTTATGATCTGAGTCCTCACACATTTAAATTCTGGATCAAAGTCTGACCTTCAGAGACGTCCAAAGTGCTCCACATTGAGTACGTCAGCAGCGTTCCGTCTGATCTCCGTCTGCGTTCTGTATGTAGCACAAAATAACGAAGAAACCACGTAGACGATGCTTATCATACACTGCATGTCCAAATGTTTGTGGACACGCTTTCTAATGACTGCATTCAGCTACTTTTAGTTGCTGACACAGATGTGCAAAGCGCACCACACAGCTTGTCTATCCTGTAGCGAAGTACTGCCAAAAGAATGGGATCTCTCTGCTCATGCCCAGCATGAGGAACAGTCCAGCACTTTTGGGAGCAGGTGGAGTGACAGAGTGATGAACAATACAATCAAACCCTTTTACAAAACACTCAGTTTCCAGAGAAACACTGGATGACTGTGTGTCCACAAATTTTTGGCCACTTAGTGTATGTCTGAAAAGCAGTTTCTGAGTGAAGAAGAGATGATCGGGTTTGAAGGCCTCACTTTCTCAGTGTTGACAGGCCGAATCATCCGTTCTCCGTTTCAGTCTTAAGCGGTCATGAAGTCTGGTCTCTACTGGTGGTTCTGCGACTTCACTGATGTTCCACCTTCAGAGTGACTGTGGTTTTCTTCTCTAACTGTTAAGAATGTGGACTTTAGGTACGAGTGTAGCGTTCTACCTGTCTGGACTCGTGTGACTATTTTGTAATAACAAGCAAAGATAACCAGAAGAAATCATCTGAATATACGTAACCGAAGAGATGCGTGAGTACTGACGCTAATACCTGCTGGTTTGTTTGGTGTTTCTCTTTCTTTCCTCAGTCTGATCTGAAGTTTTAGGGAGGAACCTAACAACGTGTCTTATAATGGAAGATGATGTAGCTAGAAAAGGCGTTTTAATTTTTGGAACAAGCTTCCCATTGTTTGATTTGAGGATTTTAATATTTTGTATTAAAAGAGGATTTGCTCACAGTGGGAGGGGCTCTTTATTAGACCTGTTTGATGTGTGATGGTCACTCTGAAGAAGGTGTGTTCTGAATGAACATCTGAGTGAACATCTGAATGAACATCTGAATGAACATCTGAATGAACATCTGAATCAAGATCTGAATCAAGATCTGAATGAACATCTGAATCAAGATCTGAATCAAGATCTGAATGAACATCTGAATGAACATCTGAATGAACATCTGAATGAACATCTGAATCAAGATCTGAATGAACATCTGAATCAAGATCTGAATCAAGATCTGAATGAACATCTGAATCAAGATCTGAATCAAGATCTGAATGAAGGGCGTGGAAATGAAATGGTGACCTGAAGCAGGTACGTGAAATGATACAGGATACGTCACACCGGTCACTGGATCAGGAAATGCAGCAGAACTTCTTCAAGTGTTGTGTTCATCCAGGATTAATGGACGAGCCAGGTTTATAACTCCAACATAAAATGAGTTTTAAGGTTTATAAATCAAAAGTGAAGGTTCAAAGTTTACAAATCAAATAGTTGAGAAGAATGTAAACTTTAAAGGTTTAGAAAGTGTGTAGATCAAAGCTAAGAGTTAAAAATCCCCATCAAATTTATAATAAAGTTTATAAATCAAATATAAAGTTTATAAATAAAATCTAAAGTTTAATAAAGTTTATAAATCAAATCTAAAGTTTAATAAACTTTGTAAATCAAAACAAAGTTTATAAATCCAAATCTAATGTTTAATAAAGTTTATAAATCAAATCTAAAGTTTATAAATCAAATCTAAAGTTTTATAAATCAAATCTAAGGATTTAATAAAGTTTATAATCAAAACTAAAGTTTATAAATCAAATCTGAAGTTTAATAAAGTTTGTCATCAAAACTAAAATTTATAAATCAAAATCTAAGTTTAATAAAGTTTATAAATCAAAACTAAAGTTTATAAATCAAATCTAAGGATTTAATAAAGTTTATAAATCAAAACTAAAAAGTTTATAAATCAAATCCTAAAAGTTTAATAAAGTTTATAAATCAAAATCAAGTTTAATAAAGTTTATAAATCATATCCTAAAGTTTATAAATCAAATCTAAAGTTTAATAAGATTTATAAATCAAATCTAAAGTTTAATAAAGTTTATAAATCAAATCAAGTTTAATAAAGTTTATAAATCAAATCTAAAGTTTATAAATCAAATCTAAAGTTTATAAATCAAATCTAAAGTTTAATAAAAAGTTTATAAATCAAATCTAAAGTTTATAAATCAAATCAAAAGTTTAATAAAGTTTATAAATCAAATCTAAAGTTTATAAATCAAATCTAAGATTAATCAAAGTTTATAAATCAAATCTAAAGTTTATAAATCAAATCTAATGTTTAATAAAGTTTATAACTGTAATAAAGTTTATAAATCAAATAAAGTTTATAAATCAAATCTAAAGTTTAATAAAGTTTATAAATCAAATCTAAAGTTTATAAATCAAATCTAAAAAGTTGTAAAGTTTATAAATCAAAACTAAGTTTATAAATCAAATCTAAAGTTTAATAAAGTTTATAAATCAAAACTAAAGTTTATAAATCAAATCTAAAGTTTAGCCAAAGTTTATAAATTAAAACTAAAGTTTATAAATCAAATCTAAAGTTTAATAAAGTTTATAAATCAAAACTAAAGTTTATAAATCAAATCTAAAAGTTTAATAAAGTTTATAAATCAAATCTAAGTTTAATAAGTTTATAAATCATATCTAAGTTTATAAATCAAATCCCAAAAAGTTTTATAAATCAAATCTAAGTTTAATAAAGTTTATAAATCATATCTAAAGTTTATAATCAAATCTAAAGTTTATAAAATCAAATCTAAAGTTTAATAAGTTTATAAATCAAATCTAAGTTTAATAAAGTTTATAAATCAAATCTAAGGATTTATAAATCAATCCCCAAAGTTTATAAATCAAATCTAAAAAGTTCAATAAAGTTTATAAACAATCCAAATCTAAAGTTTAATAAAGTTTATAAATCAAATCAAGTTTATAAATCAAATCTAAAGTTTATAAATCAAATCTAAGTTTAATAAAGTTTATAAATCAAATCCAAGTTTATAAATCAAATCTAAGTTTAATAAAGTTTATAAATCAAATCTAAGTTTATAAATCAAATCAAAAGTTTAATAAAGTTTATAAATCAAATCTAAAGTTTATAAATCAAATCTAAGTTTAATAAAAAGTTTATAAATCAAATCTAAAGTTTATAAATCAAATCAAAAAGTTTAATAAAGTTTATAATCCAAATCTAAAGTTTTAGTGAAGTTATAAATCCGTCCCAAAAGTTTAATAAAGGTTTATAAATCAAATCTAAAGTTTATCAATCAAATCTAAAGTTTATCAATCAAATCTAAAGTTTAGTGAAGTTTATAAATCAAATCTAAAATTTAGTGAAGTTTATAAATCAAATCTAAGTTTAGTGAAGTTTATAAATCAAATCTAAAGTTTAGTGAAGTTTATAAATCAAATCTAAAGTTTAATAAATTTATAAATCAAATCTAAAAGTTTAGTGAAGTTTTATAAATCCAAATCTAAGGATTTAGTGAAGTTTATAATCAAATCTAAAGTTTAGTGAAGTTTATGAAATCAAATCTAAAGTTTAGTGAAGTTGAGGTGAGGATTATGAGGTTTGATCTGTTTTAGTTTTTAACTGTTATTTGTCCCCGTTCGATTTGCTAGGAAGTGCAGTTTGCTATGCACTGCAGTTGCCCAGGAGCTCGTCTGAACGCCAATCACATTAATGCAGATCCCCCTCTCTCTCTATCATCTCTCTCTCTCTCTCTCTCTCTCTCTCTCTCTCTCTCTCTCTCTCTCTCTCTCTCTCTCTCTCTGTCTGTCTCTCTCTCTCTCTCCTCTCTCTCTCTCTCTCCTCTCAGTTTGTCTGTCTCTCTCTCTCTCTCTCCTCTCTCTCTCTCTCTCTCTCTCTCTCTCTCTCTCTCAGTTTGTCTGTCTGTCTGTCTCTCTCTCCCTCTCACTCTCTCTCTCTCTGTCTCTCTCTCTCTCAGTTTGTCTGTCTCTCTCTCTCTCTCTCTCTCTCTCTCTCTCTCTCTCTCTCTCTCTCTCTCAGTCCTGGGATCAGCAGGGATTTATGAGCTCTTTTATTTGCTGAAGTTTGCAGACCTCGCTGGAGCTCCTGATCTCTGAGCTACAGAACCAACAGAACTTTCCCCACCGACACAGGACTAGGACTCTCAGTAAGTACCTGACAGTAACAGCAACCGATTAGTCCTGCATTTCCGAAACTTCCCATTATTCTTCTTTAATCATTGTGTGGTAGGGTCGTCGTCTTTCTGCATGACCCACATTCTTGAGATTCAGCTCCTTAGACAGATGTTCTGATATTTTCTTTTTAGATTTACTGGTATCATCAGAATTCATTGTTCATTACTGACAGCAAATGTTCTGGCCCAGTTGTAACAAAACAGCCCCAAACAGACACTACCACCACCATGTTCGGTTTTTGGTCTCATCCGTCCATAAACCATTGTTCCAGTCTTCTGACTTCTCCATGTCCTCTTGATCAAACTGCAGATGAGCAGCAATGTTCTCCTTGCTGCCCTGCCCTGCTCACCATGGTGGACTTTAGTTGCTTAGAAGTTACCTGGAGTTCCTTTGTGAGCTGGCGGACTAGTACACACCTTGCTCTTGGCCTGATCTTAGGTGGTCGGCCACTCTTTAGACAACTCCTCACACCAGCAGTTGGGGCAGGACTGAAGTGCTCCAGAACCTGGAGTCATCACTACAGCACAGTTCCTATCCATAGCATCCAGGTTCACTGCATGTACAGGTGGTGATGGGGCTTGGTCAGAATAGCCTGAATGTCGGGAGGTTGTTAAAATGACGTCCCTGCTTCTCCCAGTCCAATGGCGACTTAAATTCTGTCTTTGAGTGCATCGTAGAGGCACGTCCCATGTCCCACGAGGTGCACTACCCAAAAGTAGATTCTGGGAGCCTTTCAATGGGCCGTTACTTTCCTGTTTAATGGTGTAATTATTAATTCAGCACCTTATTTCACAGTGGAAAACGACTTTCGTTGTGTTTATAATAAAGGGATAGACACCACTGTTCAGAGACTGTTTGCATTATCCATTCACTGAACAGGTCATGAAGCTGGACATGTTGAAGGGATTCTGAGACAAATGAAGACACAGATGAGCACAGTCTACACTGGTCAGTACTCTTACCAACAATATGCCATCCTGTGACCCTCAGGATCAGAGTAACTTACAGACACGGTACACATATGAATTAAATCCCAGTTTAAATCCCAGAGGAGCTTCCAGTGCATGTTGCTGCTCTGTCACATGAACATGATCCCAGCCTGCGCACAGACACTGACTGATCCAGAGAGAGGGGGTGGGAGCTGATAGTCAACCTGCGCACAGACTCCCCGACCCGATCAGAGAGAGGAAGTGGGCTGATGATCAACCTGCGCCACAGACTCTGACTGATCAGAGAGAGGCGGAGGCTGATGATCAACCTGCACAGACTCTGACCGATCGGGAGAGGGAGGGGGCGGGCTGATGATCAACCTGCATACAGACTCTGACCACGATCAGAGAGAGGAGCCAGGGCTGTCTCTGTCTCTTATGTTACATATTAGGCAGCAGTCAGGATCTCCTGAGACTCCTGTAAATACTTTTCTAGGAAAAAGTCAAACTTTGAAAACATCCCACAAAACTGGTCTCAGGTTCTAAAGGTTAAAGTGTGTCCCAGTCGGACATGAATCGTTATATCCACCATCTCTTTAAATAACCATCTCAATGTTCTGAAGGCCTCTACCTTCCCATGTCCGCAGGAATATCTGCACCCCACCACCTCATCACCTCACTCTGTCCCTCTCTCTTCTCCCCCTTAGTCCCACAGCTCCACTTATCAGAGGAAAGTCCCAATCTTCCCTTCTCAGAACCCCTGAACGCAACTCAAAGTTCCCTGTGATTCTCCACCTTCTCTTACAGTCCAATCTAGCCTGCGTTTTAATACTGTCTTTTTTTGTGTTGTGTGCTTCTGAGATGTGGATGGGGTCAGGAACTTTGGTCTTGGTCCACCTGCTGGTCTCCGAGACCACTGTGATCTCCTGCTGGACGCCATTGATGCTCAGCTCAGCCGTCTACAGGTCAGAGAATCAAGAAGGGAAAGACGTTCCTTTTCTCTTTTTTTCCAGTTGAGTTTATTTCCACTAGACTGTTTTGTAGACAATGAGGTTTCCTCTTTGCTCACCTCCAATGAAAATCAGTAATATAAATGGTGGTAGAGAGACACCTTATGAGTCCTGTGATCATTTCATGGACAGCTTGGAAACCCATATCTGTATAAGTTGTAAAGGTATTGTCTTAGCCAGAGTCTTAGATATTTGGACATTTGACATTCCTCAATCCACAGTATCATTTTTATTGGACCCGTGTATCACAGAACCAGTCTAGACCCCCGCTTGATCCAGATGGCAGTGCATTATCCTGCTGAATATCCAATCTTTGTGGGGGTACATTAAGTCCATGAAGACCTCAAATGGTCAGTGGTAATGCCTTCTATGGTGTATTCCTGGTACACATGTGACACTGTGAACTGAGGACGACTTTGTAGTGAGCATACTTGCCTCATAGCTTATACAGGTGTCGGCGTCCCCAAACCGTCCCCTGAGGCAGGCCACTTCATAACCAAGTGTAAACATGCAATGCTACTATTTGCACTTGGTAGGTGCTAGCATTTAACCCCAAATGTCTTCTATCATTAGACTCACAGTCATGGTGGCCTGATGAATGGAGGAAAGAACAAGCTGGACAATATCCTGGGCCCAGGTAGACCCAGATTCTCACCCCTGTACACTTTCTTCGTTTACTGTTTAGAATGCTTTCTCTTTCTATCAGCATGTCTAGACAGGAGCAGGTCTGTTAGTAGAGACACTGGTCTGGGCAGTGCTGACCCTTCCACTGATAAGGCGACCTCTACACCTGATGGGACAAACTCAGATCGCCTGGACCTCTCCCCAGGTAAGCTCAGAGACTTTTGGTTCATATCGTGAGTCCAGCCACAGGGACATCATGTTTCTCTGTGAGCTGTGGTCTGTTTTTCTTTTGGTCACAGTGAAGGTAGGCAGGGGCAGAGCAGACCAGCTGGACGGGAGGAGGGCAATAGGGAACATTTTGGACTGTATTGCTGCCAACTCCTGGCGGACTGGGGGCTGGAGGACCAGTGGGTTCTAGGACCCAGGCAGGTGTCTCTGGAGACTGCAGCGACTGCGGGACTATGCCCAGTTATAAATTCATATATAAAATATAACATTAACTTTATTCTTCTTTAATCATTCTTTGGTAGAACCACTTGTGTACTTAGGGTCGTTGTCTTGTTGCATGACCAACATGAGATGCATGAGATTCAGCTCACAGACAGATGTTCCCTGACATTTTCCCTTAGAATTTACCCAGGCCTAAAATGCACTACCACCATGTTTTACAGGGTGGGATGTAATTTTATGCTGGAATGCAGTAGTTCCCTTTCTCCAAGCAGCAGTTTCTGTTTAAACTAAAATTCTAAATGGTTCACCAAATTTTCAACACCACTGTATATATGATGGAACCAAGAAAATAACCATTAACTAATATGAAACAGTTGAGAGTTGAGGAGCAGAAGGCAGAAGAGGACGACAGTGTGTGCTGAATTTCAGTGCAAGATTTCAGAAGAAATGCTGGAGCTACAAGAGCCAAGTGCAGACAAAGCAGGTACTTTCATCCAGATTAATCAGTGGCGTTTCTATAACAATTGCTTAGGTAAGAAAAACTACAACAATACTGAAACTGTATCAGAAACACAGTCCGGTAGCCGGTATTAAAGATCAGCAGTGTAGTTACTGAAACTGTATCAGAAACACAGTCGATTAGCCGGTATTAAAGATGGTAACAGCGTGAATTTACTGAAACTGTATCGAAACACAGTCGGTAGCGGTATTAAAGATCAGCAGTGTAGTTACTGAAACCTTATCAGAAACGAATCGGTAGCGGTGGTAGAATCAGCAGTGTGATTACTGAAACTGTATCAGAAACACAGTCCGGTAGCCGGTATTAAAGATCAGTAACGGTGTAGTTGCTGAAACTGTATCAGAAGCACAGTCCGGTGGCGGTATTAAGATCAGTAACAGTGTAGTTGCTGAGGCGTATCGAGCACAGTCCGGTGGCGGTGTTAAAGATCCCAGTAACAGTGTAGTTGCTGAGCTGTATCAGAAACACAGTCCGGTAGCGGTATTAAAGTCCAGTAACAGTGTAGTTGCACAGAGCTGTATCAGAAACACAGTCCGGTGGCGGTGTTAAAGATCAGTAACAGTGTAGTTACTGAGCTGTATCAAACACAGTCGATGGCGGTATTAAAGATCGGCGGCAGTGGTTGCAGAGCTGTATCAGAAACACAGTCGATGGCGGTATTAAGATCAGTAACGGTGTAGTTGCTGAAACTGTATCAGAAACACAGTCCGGTGGCGGTGTTAAAGATCGGCAGCGGTGTAGTTACTGAAACTATATCAGAAACACAGTCCGGTAGCCGGTATTAAAGATCAGCAGTGTAGTTACTGAAACAGTATCAGAAACACAGTCCGGTAGCCGGTATTAAAGATCAGCAGCAGTGTAGTTACTGAAACTGTATCAAACACGATCGGTGGCGGTATTAAAGATCCCAGCAGCAGTGTAGTTACTGAAACGTATCAGAAACGCACGATCCGGTGGCAGTATTAAAGATCAGCGGTGTAAGTTACTGAAACTGTATCAGAGCACAGTCGGTAGCCGTTATTAAGATCGGCAGCAGTGTAGTTGCTGAGCTGTATCCATGAAACACAGTCCGGTGGCGGTATTAAGATCGGCGGCGGTGTAGTTGCTGAGCCTTATCAGAAACACAGTCGGTGCTTGGTATTAAAGATCAGCAGCAGTGTAGTTACTGAAACTATATCAAAACGATCCGGTAGCCGGTATTAAAGATCAGCAGTGTAGTTACTGAAACTGTATCAGAAACACGATCCGGTGGCAGTGCAGTAAAGATCAGCAGCAGTGTAGTTGCTGAAACTGTATCAAACACAGTCCGGTAGCGGTATTAAAGATCAGCAGTGTAGTTGCTGAGCTGTATCAAGCCACACAGTCGGTGGCGGTGGTAAAGATCAGCAGTGTAGTTACACAGAGCTGTATCAGAAACACAGTCCGGTGGCGGTAGTAAAGATCGGCAGCAGTGTAGTTACTGAGCTGTATGAAACACAGTCCGGTGGCGGTATTAAAGATCAGCAGCAGTGTAGTTACTGAAACTGTATCAGAAACACCCAGTCCGGTAGCCGGTATTAAAGATCAGTAACAGTGTAGTTACTGCGACATATCAGAAACACAGTCCGGTAGCGGTATTAGGAATCAGTACAGCGTAGTTACTGAAACTGTATCAGAAACACAGTCCGGTAGCCGGTATTAAAGATCAGCAGTGTAGTTACTGAAACTGTATCAGAAACACAGTCCGGTAGCCGGTATTAAAGATCAGTAACAGTGTAGTTACTGAAACTGTATCAGAAACACAGTCCGGTAGCCGGTATTAAAGATCAGCAGCAGTGTAGTTACTGAAACTGTATCAGAAACACAGTCCGGTAGCCGGTATTAAAGATCAGCAGCAGTGTAGTTACTGAAACTATATCAGAAACACAGTCCACACAGTCAATTAAAATAGATCAGATTTTAATAGATTAGATTTAATATATATATACTAATTAATTTATTAATGTTTATGAGTTTGTTTTCCACCCCAGACAGTGATCTTATTGTCACCAGCGTCAGCAGTGACACCAGACCCTTCACTGAACCTCAGATCATCCAGAACCGGAAGACCATCCAGAACCCATCATGCATCAGACACCTCGCAGGTACCTCCCAGCAGTGGAGTACTTACCATAGAAACGAATGAACTGCACTATATGGACAAAGCGCTGGGACACCTGCTCATCCGCCATTTCTTCTGTCCAGGGAAAACTTTCTACTAGGTTCTGGAACACTGCTGTGAGAATCTGATTGCATTCATCAGCGTTGGATGACCATCCCAACTCAAAACCTCAAAACTAAATATAATATATACACTATATGTCCAAATGTTTGTGGACACCCCTTGTCATGAGTGCATGCAGCTACTTTAAGCTGCACCCATTGCTGACACAGATGTGCAAATGCACACACAGCTGGTTTAGTCCCTGTACAGAAGTATTGCCAATACAAAAGGACTCCCTGGAGCAGATAAACAAACATGACTTTATTGTCTCCATGTCTAAAACCAGGCGTGGACTAGAGGGGTATGAAGCCCCCCAGCATTTAGCTGTGGAGCAGTGGAACCATGTTCTCTGGAATGATGGAGCTCCATCCAGTACTTTTGGGATGAGTTGGGCTGGTGATCATCCAGCATCCTGACATCAGTGATGCTCTTGTTACTGAATGCAACCGAATGAGCAGGTGTCCCAATACTTTTGTCCATGTAGTGTTCTTCCATTATACAGGTCTTTCAGAAATGGGACCCATTTTTATAGCCCGTGTAGGCCCCATGTACAGTGTACAACCCAGATGGGGACCATGTTCAACCTCTCCCGGTTCCATCATTTACCCTGGGGGGCATCCATATGTGGGGTCAACGTGGAACCTGTGGACAAATCATGCTGGTTCCCTGTTGGGCTACACATACAGACCCCACATGGACATGTTATCTGTGGGTCTCCGTTATGTTTCTGCAGGAGTTCCTGTGAGGAGTTTTGACTCCGTCACTATAGACAGTGACCTGGACTCGGTGTGCACTGAGCAAGTACATCAGCACCTACAGAACACTCTAAACAACAGGACAGGTACCGTGTGTGTGTGTGTGTGTGTGTGTGTGTGTACCAACTGCACACCGTGAACCCACCCAAGTAAAGCAAAGTAAATTGTTGTATGAACTCTCATAGAACCCTTTGATTGATTCTTCTTCAGGGTTCTTAAGATATAGAACCTTGATGAAACTGGTCTGTATACAACCACAAATGTAGCTTGTAACAATATTCGAACCCTTTTGGTGCATTCTCTGAAGTTCTGAAGAACCACAATGCAAAGAACCCTTTTATTCCTTAATTCAAGCATAGGGTTCTATTAGAGTTCATGGTTCTACATAGAGACATGTTCTTTACTGGAGGCACGGTTTGCATGTTCACCTCCAAGACCTGGGGTCTTGGGTTTAAGGCCCTGCCTGGGTGGTGTTTCCATCTTCTCCCCTTGCGTTCTCTCCTGCATGGGTTTGTGAGTTTCCTTCAAGAACATCAGTGTCTTCCCACATTCCAAAAACAACTGTGTGTGTGTGTGTGTGTGTGTGTGTGTGTGTGTGTGTGTGTGTGTGTGTGTGTGTGTGTGTGTGTGTGTGTGTGTGTTGTAACAGCTCCACAGATATCCATGCAGAAGCTTTCAGGAAGACGTAAAAACCCCCAGCAGTCTGAAAACCAAACGTTCAGGTAGATGTTTCTCATAATCAGTATGTGATCCCGAATCTTTTCTGTCATGTCAAACCTTGTATGTCCGTTTTTGTCGAGTTCACAGATTTATCACAGGTATTTACAGTCGTTCTACACAAACAGACAGACATTTTGTTATGTTACAGTCTTTTTCCAAAATGGATTCAATTCATTTTCCCTCTGAAAAGGGCCGTGAACCGACGCTCCCCATCCAGTCTGGTGGAGATTGAGAGGTTCTGCAAAGAAGAATGGGAGAAACATCCCAAAAATAGGTGCCAAGCTTGTAGCATCAAATTCAAAAAGACTTGAGGCTGAAATTGCTGTTATACGTTAATGAGGTCCTGCAACCAATGCTTCTACCTTCCACACACTGCTGACGTCTCAAGATCTCGTCTTGAAGACACAGATACTACGCCGTGGTCGGTCTCATCTCCAGATCTGTCCCTGATTGAAAATGTGTGGACACTATTGGACGCTCTATCAACACTCCACCCCTACCACACCATCTGCAGAACTGAGTGAGAACATTCAAGCTGCATGAGATGGATCATCACAGGACTCCATTAGGAACCTCTACACCTCCATGCAGAGACGTCTGGCGTGTTGCGTTAAACCCGACGCCGAACTGAGAGACACCACTTCTGTATGAGTAGATCAATAAATATTGATCAGATCAGATGACAGTTATAATCAGTTATTGATCCTGATCACCTTCATCTTCCTATTCATTAGACCTGCAATCCCACACGTCCTTCTAGGGGAAACTGTTTTTGAGAGTGTATTTTGACTCCCATTGAAAGTCAAGAAAGTTATGTTTTCTCATATAATATTTATGTGTGTGTGTGTGTGTGTGTGTGTGTGTGTGTTTGTGTGTGTGTGTGTGTGTTAGCTCGGATGATGAACGAACAGTAACTGAAGAGAACGGAGCGGAGCGTGTGAGATGTTACAGAGCACAGAGAGCTCCAGCCAGCGTCCAGCGGCGAGAGAAAAAGAACCAAAGCAAGAAGAAGAGCTCAGTCGGCTCTACACCCTCTACCACCGTGAGACACTACAGCTCATACACTCCCACACACACACACACACGTACACACGTCACAGTGTGTACATCGTAACTCACTGAAAGTGGCAGTGGCCAATCAGACCAGCCCTATCCGTTCAAAGCCTATACTGTACTCTATCACTTTGGTGTCTTTTTATTATTCTGTGTGTGTGTGTGTGTGTGTGTGTGTGTGTGTGTGTGTGTGTGTGTGTGTGTGTGTGTGTGTGTGTTTCAGAGCATAGAGTATCATGGCAGCAAACTCAAATCAGATTCCAGTGATCTGGAGCGGTCACTGGCTGGACTACAACAGCAAAAAACAGTACGTAACACACACTCACGCCTTATTATCCGTGGTTTGGGACAGTATATCTCGTTATCACCACAACTGCTGATTGTGAAGCTGGGAGTGATATGGTGTTGGGTGAGGGGTGTGAAGGTGTGTTTTTGCTCCAGGCTGTGGTGCAGGTCGTGGAGAGGCTGAGGGAGGAGGTGGAGGAGTCGGAGAGAGAGCGACACACACTGGAGCTCAGCATGACTCAGACCAGAGCACACACTCAGCGTCTCCGGTACACACCCCCATCACCACCACCTACAGCTCCACACACACACCTCCACACAGCTCACCTTCACGGTTATTCTGTTCACCTGAATGGATTTTAATCATGTGATGCACAGGTCAGCGTGCTCGTGGTAAGGAGAGGGGACTTGTCGGAGTGATAGTGGGAGCCAAATAGAAGTTGTGTAGACTGTTCAACGTTCCTCGATCCGCAGAGTCACGTGTGTACTTGGCGGCCGTGGCCCGGTGCCTTTTCCTGATGGACATCCAGTCACTGCGGGGGTCCATGAAGTCCATAAAGGTCTGGAAATGACCAAGTAGTGAAATGCAGTGGCACCGGTTAGTGACGTGTGTGTGTGTGTTAGTGACCTAACACATGAGAATACACCCCACACCAGTATGGAGCAACCACCAGCCTGCACAGTACCTTGTTGACAACTGGGGTTCATGACTTCTTGGGGACAGCTGGTTCTGTGAATTATTGGGTCAACCCACATGTTCTCTAGGGTCCAGTTAGCAACGAGCCCAGGTAAGGTACAGTGTCGTTGGGTTAACAGAGGTACCCTGTTCCCATATACCATGGAATCTAAGGAAGAGTTGCCCGTCCATTGTAACAGTTGTAACGCTGCCACCCACCATCAATAAGCACCAGTGGGCAGCCACTGCACTGTCCACTGTGGGTGGTAATGCCTTCTTTGATGTACTCCTGGTACACATGTAACACTGTGGAACGAGGAATGTGGAATGTTCCAGCCATCTGGTTCCCGTTACCACTGCTTGCACTTCCATGAGCACACTGGCCAACCTCACAACTTATCCAGTTAATAACTGTATTTTTACTGGTTTTGATGGGTTTGTAGAACCTCTACTGTTGTTTATTGCAGTTTCCAGCTGACGCTACGTATCAGTAACACGTGTATGTTTTAGGAGTGAGCTGCACAAACTCCAGCTTCAGAGGGACTTGGGTCTGAAGGAGGTCAGGGCCCTACAGGAGAGACAGGCTGCCTCGCTAAAACCCACTTGTTACTATGACTACAGTCATCACATGGTGAGATACCAGAGCTTCCTTCACTCTTTACGCAGTCTCGGCTATCTTACCCTTGCTCATGAAATGTCACATTTTATAACCTACACTTTATATACTCTTAACATAATCGTACCCCATGATGGGTATCGCTGTACCTGTCTGACTCTATAAGGTCGTCCTATTGCATGTGCGTTCCATTCTGACTCGTGCTATTGTGTTGGTAGCGTCATTTATAAGGGAAGTGTGCCTCGGAGAAGAGTTGGGTCACATCGCACAGCTGGTCTTATCGATGAATTGCTCTCCGTTCTGGTCGTGTGGATGTTATCATAGCACGCTGAGGGTGGCAGTGGATAGAAGAAGGCACGCACCAGCAACATCAAGGATCTAGACACGAACCACGGAGTGACCCAACAGCCATTCAGTGACATTCAGCGAGCAGCGATGCCCTCCATGAATCATCCTGTTAGTAGGCAGACCATTATGACGACTGCCCTTAACACCATGTCAGCATCACCAAAGACTGCAGTGGTGTCACTCAGCAGGTCGTCTTCAGTGACGAGTCCATAAAGTCCAGACTATATGTTCAAGAATTCTCTCTTTGTTTACAATAACGGCACTATCAGCCTGTGGGTCTCATTCTGAAACCGGGTTCTTGTGAGGGAACAGGAGTCGTCCTGTCCAGTATGTTTGAGTTTTTGTGTAAAGCTGGGTTGCTGGACATCCTGGACTTGCCTTGAATAGCCGTTGGATATTTCATCATCACCATCTTCTGTCTGTCTGTCCTTCCTTCCTTCATCTCTCTCTCAGCAGAGGAACAGCAGCTGTGTGTCGGTGTTGGAAAGGGAGGAGATGGACCGTCTGCTGGACAGCACCAAGTCAGAGCTGTTCTCAGAGCAGCGCCGTTTCAGACATGAACTGGACTCTCTGCAGGAGGTACAAAACAACCTCACCTGGGGTCTGGATCTAAAGAACTGTTCTGTCGGTTCCTCTGAGCTACAAGGGAGACATTAAGGAAGCATTGATGAAACGTTGGAACCAGTGGAAACTTTAGTACATGATCGTTTTCAGTAATGCTCTTCATTGCTCGTTCTGCAGAGACTGGAGGAGGCAAGTCAGGAGCTGGAGCAGAAGGAGGAGGAGAGCCGGAGCCTCCGAGAGAAACTGACCACAACCATCCAACACCGAGACGAGATACAGACAGTGTGTTCTCTCTCTTACTCTCTCTCTCTCTCTCTCTCTCTCTCTCTCTCTCTCTCTGTTCTGTCCTCACTCCATCTCTGTGTGTTTCAGGCTGCACAGAATGAACGGGCGAAGCAGGAGGGCAGGCTGGGAGCTCTGGAGAAGATCCTAGCCCAGAAGGAGCTGCTGCTGCTGGGAGTGCAGGAGGAGCACAGCTCCCTACAGATGGAGCTCAGAGCCTCCAGAGAGGAGCACAGAGCACAGCTCACTGCAGCGCTGGCACAGACACAGAAAGAAAAGGTGGGTTCCCCCTGTAAGTCTGAAGAAGCTCCAGTAGCAAGAGTTCTTTCACACCAGATCATTGGAGAACATGAAGGCCAGTCAGTGATCTCTGGTCTGCAGTGTTCATGACACCATGCATGCAACCAGTTATTTATTTCACCACGTTATTATTATTATTATTATTATTATTATTATTATTATTATTATTATTATTATTATTATTATTATTATTATTATTATTATTTGATGGTTCGTGAACTTGTATATATTCCTGTTTGTGTTCTTCCTGCAGGAGAAAGAAGTTGAGCAGCTGAAGGCTCAGCTGACAAAGACCCAAGAGCAGGAGCTACAGATGGTACTGCAAACACAACACAACACATCCCTACACACACACACACACACACACACACACACACACACACACACAGTGGAGACATGTTATCATAACCACCCCCTTGTTTCAGACGCAGCAGAGCTGCTGGAGGCAGCGTCCTGTGAGCACTGATGAAGGACTAGAGGACGACCAACACAAACTGTACAGAAACAGATGAGCTTCTGTCTCTGACTTTACATCTACAAGGTGGAGACACTCGGTAGGAGTGTCTGATAGAGTGGACAGTGAGTGGACACAGTGTTTAAACCCTCCAGCAGCACTGCTGTGTCTGATCCACTCATACTGGTCTACCAGTGGCAGAAATGCCAGAAACTCTTCAGAATTGTGGTCCAAATATGAAACTGAGTTGGTCCATGTGTTGATGGTCTGATGGTGTGTGTGTGTGTGTGTGTGTGTGTGTGTGTCTGTATGTGTGTGTAGGTTCATCGTCAGGCTGATGAGGTGAAAGCAGAAGCTCTCCGGGAGCAAGCTCTTTCACACTCTCACAAAACAGAGTCCTTACACAACTGCATCCAGGTCAGACAACACACATCAGACACACCAGACACTGAGTCTCTGACCGGTCCACACCACTAGATTACGGTCAGGGTCAAGGCTTCACAGCAAAGCCTCTAACTGCCTCTTACTTTCTCTTCTCTCTAGATGAAGGAGCAGGAGGTGAAGAGGCTGCAGGAGTCTGTAAAGCAGCAGCAGGAGGTGCAGAGGGAGCGAGAGGAGGAGTTCAGGAGAGAAGCTCAGGAACAGGTTGGCGTGCCCAACTACATCCAATAATAATCACATGCAATAACATCTCTCTCGTATACGCTCAGAACCCCAAAGAGAACGAATGCAGAGAACTACAGTCTGTAACTGTAGAACCACAAAGTGCTCCTGTGTGGTCAGAGGAGCTGATAGAGTGGACAGTGAGTACAGGACGAGGAGGTGGTCATAGAGGTAGGGTTGATCCGAATGTTTTGGACCTGCTTGTAGATGACGAGGGCTGTGGAGCGAGAGAAGAGAGAATGGGAAGAGCAGAAGGCTGCATCTCTCAGAGAACAGCAACGAATCCTGGAGGAGCAAATGCAGGAGGTGGAGAAGAGAGGGAGAGCAGAGGTGGAGAGAGAAAAGAGGAGTGCGCTAACCCTGCAGAATAAAGTGGTGGAGTTGCAGACGGTGGGTGAGATTCCAGTTCCTCCCAGCATACAGCACACCCTCCTCAACACACACCACCATTCAGTACATCCACTATCGTCCCTCTAATGGAGCTACTGCTGGAGTGTTTAAACCCCTCGGTCTCACTGCTGGACCGAGAACAGTCCACCAACCAGAAACGTCCAGCCGACAGCGTCCTGTGGGCAGCGTCCTGTGAGCACTGATGAAGGACTAGAGGACGACCAACACAAACTGTGCAGAAACAGATGAGCTTCTGTCTCTGACTTAACATCTACAAGGTGGAGACACTCGGTAGGAGTGTCTGATAGAGTGGACAGTGAGTGGACACAGTGTTTAAACACTCCAGCAGCACCAGAGCTCCTGTGTGGTGAGAGAAGCTGATAAAACGGACTGTGGATGTAGAAACGAGGAGGTGGTTACAATGTAATGGCTGATCAGTGTATAGCTCTTTGACTGTCTCTGTCTGTCTCTCTCTCTCTCTATTTCTCTCTCTCTCTCTCTCAGCGGGTCGAGGAGTTGGAGAGTGAAGCATCTATGCAGATAGAAAAGCTCAGAGCTCTTAAAGATGAGCACCAGGCAGAGTTACAGAGACTGAGCAGGCAGCTGACGCAGGTGTGTGTGTGTGTGTGTGTGTGTGTGTGTGTGTGTGTGTGTGTGTGTGCAGCATCCAGGATCTTAGTCCATAGTTCTAGTTGATCAGAACACTGATCCACTCGCAGCCCCTATATTAATTCCATAGTAACTGATATGCTGTTGACAGGAGGCCGAGTGTGAGGCTGTTCGTCTGAAACAGTGTGTGAAACAGTCAGAGAAGCAACTTCAGGACCTGAAGCGTGTCCACCAGGAGGCAGCCGAGAGACAGGAGCAGCAGAACTCAGGCTGGGCTCAGGACATACACGCTGAGTGCGTTCATCTCCAGGAGCTGCTCACACACAGTGGCGTAGCTGTGGATAGCAGCCCCCTGTCACACAGGTAAACGTGGAGAAGACCCTGCAGAAGACACAGACACGCAGGAGGACATTTTCCTTTACTAATCACGTAATCACATTTTCCATAGCAGTACAGTGGATGGAGCCATGCAGGTTCTGCGGTCTTTGAGGACACCTCTCCAGCATCTCGTCAGCAGCCTGCAGAATCGTGTCACTGCACTCACACACACCAGCCAGCAGCTCAGGACAGAGAAGGTAGATGGACACACACACATACACTATACGTCCAAACATTCCTGGACACCCCTTCTAATGAATGCATTCAGCTATTTTAGGTAGCTGACACAGATGTGCAAATGCACACATAGCCTGTCTAGTCCCTGTAGAGAAGTGCTGCCAATACAATAGGACTCTCTGGAGCCCTATTGTCATCATGTCTAATACTAGGCGTGGACTAGAGGGGTATAAAGCCTCTCAGGGGCTGTGGATGAGTTGAAGATCCAGCATCCTGTCCTCACTAACGCTCACTGAGTGCAATCAGATCTTCACAGCAATGGTCCACAATCTCCTTGTACATAAGAGACAGTTACTCCAACCAAAAGCAGGATCAACTCTTTTTTTTAATACCCTGGATGAATGAGCAGGTGTCCCAATACTTTTGTCCATACCGTATATATGCCTCTGGACAGGCTTGTACCTCCACCCTATGTGTCGTTTCTTGTGTTTGAGGAGGTGGAGCTGCATCTACAGAGAGAGCACTTCACAGGAGAGAAGGAGAGAGCAGTGAACTTAATAAAGGAGACGCTTATACAGGTGAGAGCCCACCGTCGCCCCCCGTCACCTGCCACGGGTCAAATTCAGGCAGCCACACAAACGGAAAATGTAAAGTTTAAAATGTAAATAATGTGTGTGTGTGTGTGTGTGTGTGAAGGAGCATATAGAGGAGCTCAGCAGTCTGAGCAGGGCACGGCTGAGTGAGGATGATGATGGTGTGGTTGCTTCTCTGCGCCGGCAGATGCAGGCTAAAGATGCAGAACTGCGGCAGGTGCAGAAGAACATGGTCCAGTGGAAGGAGAAGACGACCACACGCCTCACCCAGAAATTTGAGGACGAGCTGGAGAGGTCAGGAACACACACACACACACACACACACACACACAAAGTGAAGCGCTGTGAAGGTTTTCCAGATGGACTGTAAATATATACTCATTGTCAGAACATAGTTTCTCCCACAAGGACGTGTGGGATTGATCTGATCAATATTTATTGATCTACTCATACAGAAGTGGTGTCCCTCAGTTCGGCGTCGGGTTTAACGCAACACGCCAGACGTCTCTGCATGGAGGTGTAGAGGTTCCTAATGGTGTCCTGTGATGATCCATCCCATGCAGCTTGAATGTTCTCACTCAGTTCTGCAGATGGTGTGGTAGGGGTGGAGTGTTGATAGAGCGTCCAATAGCGTCCACACATTTTCAATCAGGGACAGGTCTGGAGATGAGACCGACCACGGCGTAGTATCTGTGTCTTCAAGACGAGATCTTGAGACGGCAGCAGTGTGTGGACGAGCGTCGTCCTGTTGGAATAGAGCACCGGAGTGTGTGTTCAGAAAAGGGAGAACCACTGGTTGCAGAACCTCATTAACGTAACGCTGATCTGTTAAAGTGTCTGTAATGAGGACAAGAGGACTTCTGGACATGTGACGCTGAAGATGACATATATGTAAATGTCTGTACCCTTGTAATCAAAGATTTCAGTTCAATAATTAATCGTGAAGCATCTGTACAGGTCAGAGGGACATTGTCCACTTTCGTTTCCTTTAATGATCTGCTGTAAAACTGCTTCTGCTCTGTCATCAATCCACACGTTTGACTTCATTAAGGACACTTGTCTTTGCTTTGCTGCCAACAGATGGAAAATAGACTGGTTAAGGAAAAGGTAACTGGTCTAAATAGGTTCACTCGTAGTAACCATCAGTGTGCTGATCCAGGATTGATATTCAGTCTGATTAAACCAATCAGAGACCAGTCCTGACACAAACCATCACAGAGCATCCAACACCCGCAAACATGGTAGAACACTGAACGCTCCACTTCTACACACTGATTCGTGTGTCTACTGCTGTTGTGGCAGTGCTGTTCAGCCAGTAACCTGGGGACAGTTTGCATTTTTAGGGGCAATTATGGGACAGATGATGATCACCAACTAGACTACACAGGTCAGACGGGGTCAGAAACCCGGACGCTGTGTCAGCACACTGAACGAGTAGACTCTTTCTGAGACACTAACATTGTTCTGTAGACCCTTAACTGTGTGAAACAACTCTAACAGTACTAGTGAAACGACTTTCCTCCGGTTACACTCAGCGGGTCAGCAGCAGTGTCCGTCATATTGGTCCAGGCAAGACTGTCCTGTAAAGAAATGCGAGTAACTGGGGGACATTTTAACGTGTCGTTCTTTTAGATTCAAGAGTTTTGACTCCAGTTACTTCAAATCTCAACAGAGAGGAGTGTGTTAGGCTTAAGATAATGAACAATGACCATAACGGTCAATGGTCAGTGAACAAATGACCGTCCTTATGAATTTGCCATTACTTTAGAATCAGATTCGGATTTGGAAGGTTGCCGGTTTGATTCCCTGAACTGGCAGGAAATGACTGAAGTGTCCTTGAGCAAGACACACGCCATTGAATCCAGGACAACGTGATTAGACGGAGGAGAAGTTGACTGGACCAATATAGCAGCACGATCCATAGACATTTCGTCTCTCGCAGGGCGTCGGTGTGTCTGAGGTATTTGGGTGGAATTTATTCCCGCATTGTGTTTTCCAGGAGGGTCTCCAAACCCAGATTAGAGCAGCAGCGGAGACTTGAAGTGCTGGAGGGAGAGATGAGACATCTTACTCAGGTAAGAAGGACCCAGGGAAGGGTAGATGTACAATGTCCAGTCTATCCGTAATAGTTGTACAGGCAGTTAACATCCCGTGGTCCACAGTGTCACAGGTGTACCGGGACTATGTCACAGTCCGATGGCATGGTCCGTTATCCTCCCACCATTGTGTGGGTACATGGAGACTATGAGGGCTGTTGTCCATATCTTCATGGGGTCTGCACCACACAAACCCTACCTTCGGCCCGTGACTCATCAGTCCCACTGCACTGTCAGTTATGGACGGTAATGCCGTCTATGACAGGCGTACATGCGTGACACTGTGGATCGAGGAATGTTAAATGTCCACACAAATTGGGAAATGGAACGTCCCCTCTATCTGGCTCCCACTATCGCGCCTCGTTCAAATCTCCTACAGTTCCCGTCTCCTTGCCATGAACACACTCCACTCTTTGTCCCAATTCAGAGCTATGGAGACCTCTCAGATGTTCCCCTGTCCTCTGCGTCCTCTGCTAGTGTCCCACACGTGCCGAACACTCCCACTAATCACGATCTGGACTCATACAAGCTGCTGCGGCACCTCCAGAGCCGTATTCGCCAGCTCCAGGCTGACAGCCGGATCCACGCGCCCAGCACTGGGGTCAGAGAGGCTGGAGACCTGGCAGGCTCTTACCTGGAGACTGTATGTTAATGTCCACTTGGTTTGTTTTCACTGTAGGTCAGTTTACTCAGAACAGTTAACTCTTAGAACCCTAGTTGGAACCATTTGTGGACGGATACATGCCGTTTTCTAGGCTTCATCACTCAGGATTAAAGTAACATACAGACATGAACACAGGAAAACCAGCTAATATTCGCTCTTTCCAGTTAAATCCCAGTTTAAATGCCAGAGCAGCCACCCAGTGTGAACATCCTTCCGTACTGCTTATATACTTTGTCCTGTAATGAATAATATTGGAATTCTGTGTTTATGAATATTCGTTTTATAGATTTTATTCTGAAAGCTGTGATCTGGATCTGAGAGGGTGATCAGTACTGATGTGTGTTGTTCTGTTGTTCTCCAGATTCCTCCAGCACAGGAACATTATGTGCTGCGGAGCTCTGGTCTGAGGACACCCTCCAGTTAACCATTTTGTCCCTTGCCCTGTCCTGAGGCAGTCATTCTGAGAACTGTCCAGGGGCAAATCATTTGCAGTGTCTTGTTTTCTGTAATCAGTGGTGGTTCAGAAGAGCGGTGATGGACAGCTCGACTGAAGGTAGAAGGATGAGTATCTCCAAGACCCTGAACGTCGCCGTTTCACTGAAAATTAGATGCTAAACTGGTATTAATGCACTCCTACTTTCAAGGGCTGAGTATATATTTCATGTTGTGTATCAGTCACTACCTCAACAACTTCGTCCGATGAGGACAGTTTGGAGAACAGGTCACCAAGTTGCAAGTCTCAAGTCTTGACACTCACATTCCAAGTGAAGAATGTCCAGACTCAAGTCATGCCCACCTTTTAAGTTCTAGTCAAGTAACCACGTTTAACGTTGATTTAATACTGTCCGTGTCTCACAGTGCCAGGGGCCTGGATCCCTGCTCAGGTCACTGTCTACAAGGTGTGTTCTCCGTGTCCTCTTGGTTCCCCCTGGGTACTCTGGCTTCCTCCCGCACATTGGCTGAATTGACCATACTAAACTGGCCCCTGGGTATGTGTGTGTGTGTGGTACCCTGCAATAGACTGACACCCTGGCCTGGGGGTATTCCTGGCCGTGCACCTGATGACTCCAGGTAGGCTCTGGATTAACCGTGACTCTATGAGGAGTCATATTATGTGGGGGTCAGACTGTGCTGCCATCTGCCAGCAGAGGGCACTGGCAGCGAGGCCCGATTACCCAGGGGAAGTCCAATTCCACACCTTGTGGTAATCAGCACCAATCAGCAGCACCTGTTTGTCAGGACACATAAGGCTGCAGCAAACAGCAGCTTCCCTTCACACCTTTGTAGAGGGGTGACCAGTACGGTACGGCCCGGTCAGAAACAAGCAAACGGAGAAATAGAGGGATTAAAAATCAAATCCGTGAAGAAATAAGTCCAGGTCTTAGATCAGAGACGGCGGTTTGCTCCTTGCCCTGAAGAGCTTACTTTTCCTTTTGGATTAACTAACCGGTCATCAGGTTGAGTCATGCCGTCTTGGAATGTCCTTTGTTTTATGGTTAGAAGCTATTAAACAGATGGGACTCATGGAATCATCTGGAATTCTGGGGTCTGCAGCACTCGTTTCATATCGGCTGTCTTCTCCTCACAGCATCAAATAATATTTAAACCTGGATTAGAAATACTGACACATGAAGGAGTTCATACTAATCCCGCCGTGCCGGTGCAGTTCGCTGTCAGTATACAGCTGTTTGATTGTCCCTGTTGCTGGCTAAGAAGCAGCCGTCTTCATTTGTCCATAAAACCCAAAAACCATCCAACAAATCTTAGCTCAGTGTCCTGGACATGACTGCAAACCACAGAATTGTAGACACAGATCGTTATGCCTTGAGTGTTCTTTCTACACGTTGGGTCTTTCCAAGTATATGAAGATGTCCGACCACATTTACTGATTAGTGCGGGACAACCTGTCTTTTCCCGGCATGCTGTTTGGACCAGGTCAGCTTGCCATCACTGATGGCACAACGAATTCTGAATTACCAGCAAAATTTGTCCCTGAGCTGAATCTCAAGAATGTGGGTCATGCAGAAACACGACACTAAGCACACAAGTCCTTCTACCAGAGAATGTTACGGTTTCAGAAAGACCCAAAGTCCTGACCTTAATCCAGTAGGGATGTCGTGGAAAGACCTGAAGGAGCAGTTGATGGAGGAAACCCACCAACCTAACAGAGCCGAAGCTGGTTTGTTCGGAGGAATGGACTCAAATTAGTGCAGGACTGATCTTCATTTTCCTCAATAAATAAATGAGTGTTATTTTGTCTCAACACAGTGTAAAAGTTCTGCACGTTTATTTTTTTGTTAGCTAGAACCACATGTACACAAAGATGACCATGTTTACACCAAATAAACGCAAATAAAAAAAAATCCCAAAAGCAAGAAGCGTTTTCTTTTATTGTAAAACAGGTCCAGCTTCACACACAGGCTGCTGCGATGAATAAGTAGGAAAAGTACTCGTGGATTTAACCGTAGGTTTGGTGGATGTACAGCGTGAAAGCATCACATTTCGTTCCAGCAAAACCCAGTCCGTTAAATTGACCACGGACTTGAACAAAAGCGCACATGCTTAACCTTTTCATCCCATCAGATCATTTTGTGAGGATGCAAGTAGGGGGTTGTAGAGCTCACAACAAAAATCTGCTGTCGAGGACACACTCGGACACGAGGACAAAGGTTTTTGGTAATGCAGGCCAAGAGCCCTGCCAGACCACCGGCGTTCTGTAACAACCCACGTCTCTTTCTGAGAACCAGGATTCACAACAATCATCTCCTAAAAAGACATCTGAAGAAGTTGGATGGACTAAGTATGGCTCTGATGATGACTGGCTCCAATATTCATTGCTCTGTTTCAAGGGGATAGAAAGGCCCACACCTCAATTTAGCCTCAAACTGAACATCTGTCTTTCTGTGTTGGGATTGGACAGATGTTCATACTCACAGAGATGTTTAGAGACACACCTATTCAATAATTTTGTCCCCAATCTGATCCGAGTCTTAATACCGAGTAGCCAATACAATCAGTGTTTCCCAAACCCAGTCCTGGACCCCACTACTCTGCACATTGTAGTGGATTCCCTGCTTTAATGTCCCCGGCAACTCTAAACAGGCTTGTTAATGAGCTGATTAGTTGAAGTAGGTAACTCATTAAATATGCAGGGAGGGTGAACCAGGACAAGATCTGTTTCTCTGCAGACTTTATTCTCCTCCTTCCACCCTGATCTTCAATGATCAGGACCCCACAGGACCACCACAGAGCAGATATTATGTGGGTGGTGGGTCATTCTCAGCACTGCAGTCACACTGACATGGTGGTGGTGTGTTAGTGTGTGTTGCTGGTACGAGTGGATCAGACACAGCAGTGCTGCTGGAGTGTTTAAACCCTGTGTCCACTCACTGTCCACTCTATCAGACACTCCTACCGAGTGTCTCCACCTTGTAGATGTAAAGTCAGAGACAGAAGCTCATCTGTTTCTGCACAGTTTGTGTTGGTCGTCCTTTAGTCCTTCATCAGTGCTCACAGGACGCTGCCCACAGGACGCTGTCGGCTGGACGTTTCTGGTTGGTGGACTGTTCTCGGTCCAGCAGTGACACTGAGGGGTTTAAACACTCCAGCAGCACTGCTGCGTCTGATCCACACACTTTGAACAGTTTTGTTGACCACTGATGTGAAAGCTATGTGGAGAATGACCTGTGATTTAAGGTTCAGTGTACCAACATTAGCCTCGGTTCTGAGTGTGGTTCTTCCTACTGGTAAAATAAAGCATTTCAACAGTAGCTTTAGAGTTCCACGCTGCAGAACCTCACTGCTAGAGGCTGAAAAGAGGCTGCTTGAGGATTCCAGCGGGCGTTTTGAACACGGCCGTAAAAACAAAGACTTGCATTGGGCTTCAAATCGGTAACATCGGATCGATTAAAATATGTCCCACTCGGCCCTCGTCTCGATATCTAGTGCTGTTCTCATACAATTAGAACCCTAGGACATCCAATTTATTCTTTTACAAATTACATTCATTTTTCTGACTTTGTTCTGACTTCATTCAGTGTTGAGGACGGAGGCAAAGTAACAAAAAGAGAGAAATAAAAACGGAATTTGGGAAAGAATAGAACGAATTTGATTGGGCACTACACACCCTATAACCCCACCCCCTAAAGCACTATTTTGTCATTGTGAACCAATCCCAGCTCACTCGTGTGGTGGATGCTCCACCTTCAGATTGCATACGAACATCTGCATCTTGGCAAAAAACAAGGTGCGTGGCACTCTGGTCCCTGCTACGCCAACACGTTTCCAACAAAAATACTGGCTGGGAGGGAAAAAGAGCGCAAACGTAAAGTGGCACCGAAACCTCTCGTCTTTGTAGTGCAACGTCAAGAGCTCCACCGCCGAGGCAGAGAACTCGCTCTGCTCTGTCTCTGTACTAACTCAAAGTCCATCAGAGCACAAAGCCAGCGAAAGCATTTTAAAAGAAGCGCCTCTGGCTTAAAGCTCCATTTCCTCCTCCCCACTGCTGGACGCTGCTGGTGGACAGTAGAGTGGTCTGAAGGCCTGCTCAGGTAACTTCTCAGGTTGCTCTGGCAGGGGGGTTCTGGGTATGGGTGTGGGTGTCTGTCTGCACACAGGCTGCTGTTTTCGCTGTTGTCTCTGGAGGGAGTCCTTCAGCTGCTGCGTTAGCGGGTCCTCCGGGGGGCGCCAGAGCACCAGCTCCATACAAGAGTGGCTCCTGTTGAGAGGAGGTGGACCAGTGTTAACGTTCACTTGGTTACTATCACAAGGTTACATACGGGTTTCAGTGGGAGCCCATACCACCCTAAACGTCATCAAACCCAAAGTTCAGAAACAGAATCAAGGAACCGCCTGTGTGTCTTTCGGGGGACAAAAAGATACAAATAAAGGTGTTAAAATGGGGTTTTGACAAACTATGACAAACTAAAGAACGTTACTACGTCCTGTCATCATCACCTACGTAGACTCCTTTAGTTTCTGACGTCTCTGCATGGAGGTGTAGGGGTTCATAATGGTGTCCTGTGATGATCCATCTCATGCAACTTGAATGTTCTCACTCAGTTCTGCAGATGGTGTGGTAGGGGTGGAGTGTTGGTAGAGCGTCCAATAGCGTCCCACACATTTTCAATCAGGGACAGGTCTGGAGATGAGACCGACCACGGCGTAGTATCTGTGTCTTCAAGACGAGATCTTGAGACGGTAGCAGTGTGTGGACGAGCGTCGTCCTGTTGGAATAGAGCACCGGAGTGTGTGTTCAGAAAAGGTAGAACCACTGGTTGCAGAACCTCATTAACGTAACGCTGGTCTGTTAAAGTTGCTGTAACGAAGACCGAAGGTGATCTGACGTCGTACGAAATTACATGTGACAACAGACTGTTGATCTTGGTGCTGAACAGATCCGTTGGTCGTCTCCATCACGGCAAAAGCAGGACATACTGAAGACGACACGCTGCCATTGTGAGCGACGCCATGACAGTCTGGTACGACACCACCACAGTCGGTCGATTCCTTCTGGACGCAACTAACAACTAAGCAAACTGTATGTGTGACGCAACAAGCTCATATCTTCAAAGGAGGAGGGAAAAACGGAGCATTTCTATTGGTCCATTCATTCTGAAATCATTACACGATATGAACAATCGGTTACTGCTATGAGGAGTGTAAACTCACACTGATTGTGCTACTGTATGAGGGAGAATATCACCGATGCCTCGCTGCAGCCCCTCTCTCAGGCTGTCAGACAGCACAAGCACAGGCCTGCGCTGGGCCGGCTCCACGTCCAGGTCTTCATCGCTGTCGTCCTCCAGAGTGATCCTGAACACAGCGTCATCAGAGTGAAACCCAATCCTCTGCCCATCTACATTTCTGTTTGATTTCTATTCCCAACTCAAAGGCTACGGTCACACAGCAAAGAAATGGTCCAAAATCCGATTTTTAATACAAATATTTGGTCCAAACGTGGCCTAAATCTGCTTAATCAGAAGCTCTGTGGTTGCATTAACAGGGTGAACGTGGCTCTCAACCCAAGTCAAGTCCAGTTCGCGACTGTTGTGCCACACCTGGTCCATACAACACTTACCAGTGACCCAACTGGGCCTTAAGTGCCAAAAGTGGCACTGATTGGCCCAAATGTGGCCCAACTGACATGCAGGCAAATTTCTGTTAAAAGCCAGGTTACTTGGCCACGCCCACTTCGCTTGTAATGTTTTTATTTGCTACGTCTTCCTGTAGCAATCAGGTATATATAAAAAATATACAATCGGACTTCCGTACTACATATAACAGCGGCCCAAACAGGAAATTAAAACGTACGATCTGATTCAAAACATCAAGACTGACCCACTTTTAGCTGCTGTGTGAATGTAACCGAAGACTCGAAGTGAAGATCAGCAGAGGATCCTTAAAAAGCACGTTTACATGAAATCAGTAATCTGATCTACATTTTCCGGGAGGATCACATTATTAAGTGGTCACTGAAGTGCGGCCTGTCAGATGAAGAGAACTGGATACTGGTTATCAGACAGTGTCCGACAATGGACGAACACCCAGCAACAACCGGTGGCGTGAACCAGCATCGACTCCACCTTCGCTCTGCCATGTTCACACTCTTCTGTGAGTTCACTGCCACCCACTTGACCACGCCCTCTCACCTGTCTTCAATCTCCTGCAGCTTCCTCTGGGCCGCCTCTACCTCCATGCAGGAGCCCTCTGTCTCCAGCCTGGCTGGGGGTAAAGAGGCAGGAGAGAAGGCCAGATCTACCTCCTGGGTGCTTGGACCTGGCTGAAGGGCTTCAGGGCCGAGCTGGGTTGGTGGAGAACGAACGCCGTCCTCCATCGACCAGCTCAGGCAGGGTTTGAGGCCTGGGTAGTCTGAAGCTCCTGCCTCTTCCATCATCATCTTTCGCCTTTTGGCACTGCAGCCTCTGAAACCAAATTGTAGACGAGATCTTTGGCGAGGCTGGACTACAAACTTCACCCCGATTTTAGCCCCAATTATTATTATTATACACTGAAAATAAATAAACACCGTCCCATTTAACGTTGTACATGAAGAGTATGAACTTACTCATCATCAGTCCTTCTCCTGTGCTTCCTCAGGCATCTTCTCTCCCAGCTTCTGCATGAAAGACAAAAGAATGCATCACTATGTCCAGCTTTATATGAACTTCTTCACCTTTTAATGGAAGTCAATGTACAGATTGTAGCACCATGTCTGTGTGACTACAGTGCTGAGAACGACCCACCACCCACATCATAGCTGCTCTGTGGTGGTCCTGATCATTGAAGATCAGGGTGAAAGGAGGAGAATAAAGTCTGCAGAGAAACAGATGAACTACAGTCTGGAATCATAGCACTACAAAGTGCTCTCGGTGGTCATAATGTTATGATTGGTTGTAAACCAGTAAAACGAAACCATTTCGGGCGGTCATCGTGCTGGGATGTGATCCCTTGTTTAACAAAATGCCACTGAATCATATACGTCTATAATACTGGTCACCCATATAGGGTGTTCTAAAACTTTTGACTGGTAGTGTGTGTGTGTGTGTGTGTGTATATAAATAAAGCCGACATATAAAGGCATACATGCCTCAAAGACTGAACACTTACGAGCTGGTCATTGAGCCTCCTGGCAGATGATGTGAGCTGCTGAAAGCCTGCCCCTTTGACGTTCCCATCTCTGGGGCAGTTAGTCGTGGAAAGCTGGAGTAAACGGAGGGTAGGTAGCCCAGGTCACTGTTGCCTGGACTGGCGCTGTGCATCTCTGCTTCACGCTGCAATAACAGATACACAAGCAGTGAGCACACGTGCCAAGAGCACCTGGAGAACCACGTACTTCAGTCCTGCCAGTTCAGGGTATCAAGAGGTACACAACCCAAAAGCAGCCCGAGAACCTTTATATTGGGCAGCAGGAGGAGTGTGTTATGCCCTCTTGTGGTAAGACCCAGTATATAATCAGCCTGTACTCATATATACACCTGGGAGCACACCTGGGACCACACACACACACACACACACACACACACACACACACACACACCTACACCTGCAGCAGTTGTGTGAGGACTGAGAGTGTGTGTGTCTGGTTCCCTATGAAGGCTGGATAAGTAGTGAGCTGCAGCTGTCACAGGCCTTTCAGCTGTTAAAGTGTGTTAAAGTGCCGCCGCGCAGTCACAGGTCAGACAGGAAACAGCCTCATTAACCGCTCACCTGCAGCGGCTCGGCGGTCACTGATGTCCAGCTCAGAGTCCAGACTGAGCTCCGAGCTCGGGCCCGAGCGACCTGCTGATAAACACAGCCCTCTGCGCCTGCTCGGGAACGCCCCTCAGCCGCCGGAAGTCCGCGGGACTTTTAAGAGTCAAAAGAAAATAACTTTAATACGCGTTATATCTGAGGGGGCGTGGTCACCAAAAACACGACGGTGACGACATAATAATAATAAAAATAATAATAATAATAATAATAATAATAACAACAATAATAATAATAATAATAATAATACTATTGCTGTTGTTGTAGTTATTATTGTTGTTGTTGTTGTTGTCGTTGTTGTTATTGTAGCAGTAGTAGTTGTTGTTGTAGTTGTTATTGTTGTAGTTATTGTTGTTAAAGCTCATATTTGTGTAGTAGCAGGTGTTCTCTCTCAGCTCCGCCCAGTTGGGAGTAAGGGGTCAGCTGATCAGTGGGCAGTGCTGCAGCGGTCAGTGCTGCTTTCAGAGCCGGTGGAGGGTCAGACTGAGCGGCTTGTTTACTGACTCAAGATGAAGGAGCTGCTGCTGCTGCTGCTGGTCTCTGTTCTGACAGCAGCAAAACCCTGTGGTGAGAAACTCTATCACTATCACTCTTATTATCACTCTCTATCACTATCACTCTCTCACTCACTCTCTCTCTCTCTCTCTCTCTCTCTCTCTCTCTCTCTCTCTCTCTCACTATCACTTTACCACTCTCACTCTATCACTATTACTCTCACTATCACTCTCTCTCAGAAAAAATATTTAATACCAAAAAACTGTGATTTCTGTTTCAGTTGAAACATACTGCCATATCTATCACTCTAACCCGGCTGCTGTTCATACACCGCTGTTTAGGACAGATGTTGAAGCGTAAATAAGTGAACAGATCTGTTAAATTGAGCTCAGCTGTAATTATACTTTTACACTTTCACTCAAGAATTATAACGACATGAATCACAATATTTTTCCTCAAACGATTCTCAGGCTGATATACTCAGTTGTAGCTTTCACCAGCACACGGAGCTTCATTTAGCTCGGAGCTTACACTAGTACACGGAGCTTCAACTTGCTCTTTGCTAAAGAAATTTGAAGATAAGACGATAAGATTATCCTACATCTAACAATTACGGTTTATGATCCGATGAGCAACCTTAATCGTTTCACTGTCTGTGAAATGACAGCAGAGGTTGATGAGACACTACATCGAACAGTCTAAAATTTAATAAAATGGTCTTAAAATGGCAATAATATTGTCTGCTAGTTATTTCTGGTAAAATATATATCGTCCCCAAAACCATTGAAACTTCTGTTGTCTACTTTGACTTGTCTGCCCAAGGACTCTTATTGGTGGAGCGCAGAATAGTTGCCCAGACTGGAAATCGAACCCCAGTCTCCCATGTGGTATGGGGTTCACTGGTGGTGTTCTCTGTTGCACCACAGTCGTGCTTGATTGTAGGCCTGAAATGAAAATTGGGAACACAGTTTCTCATTCCTTGAAGCTCTGTCTCTGTACTTTGCTCTCTGCTTTTGCGACAGAGGCTGTTTCTAAGGACAGTCACATGCTTGTCAGTCTCTCAGTGGACGGGCAGTGCTGAGGCAGCAGTGTGAGCGGGGGCAGATGAGCAAGGCCATGAACTCACTGGTGACCGGTGTTTCAGGGAGGACTGAGCTTGACTCGTGGATCCTTGGGGAAGTTTATTAGTGTGTTACAAAATCCTGTAACTTTTCCTGAGCACCTGACTGTTTATTCTGTCCCTGCCGTGACGTCTGCTTGAATGTGATGAAAGTGTATAAGGGCACAGTCATGGCCTCTGCATCTACAACCTTCTGTCTGAAGGCCTCAGAGAGCTCTTTGGATCTGACCATGGTGATCCCACTCACTTCAACAATCAAGAGCAAAACAAACTAATGTCTGAGGTTTAAATGAGATGGGCTCCTCCAAAGTCCTCTCTAACGATGGTCTGATCGATAGCAGCTGATGTTCTGCACCTGATTCTAATTTGACAAAGGTGGACATGTTCTAACTTCATCACTTGACTGTGTATTTTTATCTTATGTGCTTTTCTGTGTTTGCTTTCTCCCGTTGTTTTCTCCTGAATGCTGTCCCCTCAGCACCAGACCATGACGACCTCATCCTCAAGCTCAATAAGGATCTTCTGCGCTCCACCGTAGAGCCGGACTCTCTGCCCAACCCCAGTGTCCACATCGCCCTACGCCTGTCCACTCACCACAACCTGAACAAGGAGAGTCAGCACCTCAGCCAGCTCCAGACCAGACTCCACGGGGACATTCAGAAGTAAACTCTCATTACTCTGTCCATACAGTAGGTTGCTATACCGGTGGACAGGTGTTAGAATAGGCACCAGAGCAGGGGGTGCTGTACAGTGTACTACTGTCAGTAGGTACTCACCATGGTTACCAGGATACTTCTGTCTCTGTTCCCCGCAGCTCTCTCGGGGCGGGGCAGATGGTAGTGGGTCGTCTGGCTCTGTATGTTCTGGCGCTGAGGTCTTCCTGCCACGACCTGAACAGCGTGACTCTGTCTGAGGGAGAGACCAGTCAGCCCCTGCTCACACACTTGAAGAGGCAGATGGAGAAGGAGAAGGAGCACATTGCATGTGAGTGTGTCCATATCATAACCAGTAACTTACCATAACCAGTAACCACAAACCTGTAACCTGACCACCACAACACAAAGAGGAAGAAACCTTGAGAGGAACCAAGGCTGAAGAGAGGAACCCGTCCTCCTCTGGTGGACACCGGAGAACCCAGAGAAAGGCGTAAAGCGTCTTAGAACGATTGAGAAGTGTCGCTGTCAGTAAATGTAATGTAGAAGGGGGAGGAGTTATCTACTATTCATCATTATTTATTGCGACATTAGTGTTTTCTTTCTCTTGTTGATGTCTTCTCAGTCAGTCATCGTCCCCTGACCAACTACTACCAGTACTCTCTGGGTGTTCTGGCTCTGTGTGTGAGTGGAGTGAGGGTCAGCTCGCACGTCAGCCACAAACTCGTCCACGCTGTCCAGCACGGCCTGATCAAGCACGGAGACTCCCTCTGTACGGGTGAGTTCACTCAGTTTAACACACTGCTAACCCAAACACCTGTCCACCAGACACACTGTTTTGGGGACAGTGTCAGGGGCTGTGATTTACACTTACACAAAGGGTTTGGACAGATAAGAGCAAATTCCTGAAAGCACCAAACGTAAACATGAACGAAAGCATCGTTCTGCGTCAGCGGTGTCCACTGACTGTAACGAGGAGAACGGCATCTCTGTCATTCCCACTCTGAGCTGGAACGTCCGGAACTGCGAAGCACACGAGTCATATTAGTGTAAGATCCTGTAATATTACTCCACTGCCTCAGCCCACATGCTTCTTTCACTTCACCTGCTGCTTCAGCATCGCCTCAGTCTACAAATGCATGATTACGGCGGGCCATGAGGGGGCGCTCAAAGCGTGATTTGTGTTTACTGCAGTGGTGTAAAAACCAATGACACTCGCCAACTGTTGGGGGAACCCAAGACCAATTTTTTGACATAATGCTTCTTTAAAAGTGCAATAATTAGAAGGTTTCTGGTCATTTTTAGGCCAAGATCAAATCTTGGGTCCATTTTCCAATCCAGAAATCTTGATACATCGTTTGTTTCTATGGTTTCAATACGTTTCCATGGCTACCAAATGTACAAAATAATTCTTAATTGTATCAAAACAGTCAAATCAAATCAATCTTGTTGCCATTTTTCAATTTCTTGATGCCTTTTAAACCCTCTCACCAGTCATAGACTCATCCTATGAGTTTTTAAACACTGTTTCCACTCACTGTCCACTGTCCACTCTATTGTTTTTAATCCAGTCACATGTACTAAACATAACAATTCTGCCAGAACTGTAAGGAAGTTTTGATCTGACGCTTGTTTCCTGATGTCTTTCAAACCCTCTCTCACCGTTCGTAGACTCATACGCGATGGCAGGAATGGCTCTGCAGTGTCTGAAAGAGGCTGGAACCCCAGTGAGGAATGAGGATGAGCTGGACAAAGCTCTGGCCACCATCAAGCAGAAGCTTCTAGACTCACAGCGTGCTGACGGACACATGGGCAATGAGTTCAGCACTGGACTGGCCGTGCAGGTGCGTCTTGGGTGTAACAGCGCTGAGCTGGGATCAGGATTTTCGAGACCACCTCCTTCTTTCTACACTTTGTACTCATGTTTTCAGCTCCTCTGATCACACAGGAGCACGTTGTAGATCTATAACCACAGACTGTAGTTCATCTGTTTCTCTGCAGACTTTATTCTCCTCCTTTCACCCTGATCTTCAATGATCAGGACCCCACAGGACCACCACAGAGCAGATATGATGTGGGTGGTGGGTCATTCTCAGCACTGCAGTCACACTGACACGGTGGTGGTGTGTTAGTGTGTGTTGCTGGTACCAGTGGATCAGACACAGCAGTGCTGCTGGAGCATTTAAACACTGTGTCCACTCACTGTCCACTCTATTAGACACTCCTACAGAATGTCTCCACCTTGTAGATGTAAAGTCAGAGACAGAAGCTCATCTGTTCCTGCAGTTTGTGCTCACAGTGCTCCGCATGTTCCTCAGGCCCTGCTGGCGATGGGCAGCAGTGTGACGGAGTGCTCCACCTCTATGGAAGCTCTCAGGGCAGATGTGAGAAAGGGCTCGTACCACAACGCCATGGCCATCTCCCAGACCCTGCCTGCACTGCAGCAGCGAACCTACCTCCATCTGAAGAGCACAGAGTGCCGTGATGAGGATGGTAAAGACACATTCGTGCCTTTTAAAGCTTCTTATTTTTAAATACTTCTATCAGATTTGAGTAAATTAATATCAAAACCCTTCACTTCCACTAGGTGGCACCATTCTGACAGTGCAGTAAAGTAAGAGAGAAGGGTCTGTTTTCATTTACTAAAAAATGTCACTAAAATTCTCTCCTTAGTTCAGGAAAGTGTGAGTGCGATTCTGAAATGGACCAATGGAGGCGCACGTCTATGGAACTGATAGTTTGGGACACTACTGGAATAATACTTCTAGAACCATTATGTGAACCAGTGCGATCGTTGTTTTCATCAGTTCAACATAATGAATTCTTTTCTCAGACTCTCTGGTTCTGGACGCTGCTCCTGTTGTCCAAGTCCTGCCAAGCCTGACCAAAGTCCCAGTGCAGGTGGAGGTTCTGAAAGCTGACGGTTCATCCTCAGAGTATAAGTTTTCTGTCCCCAGTGGCTCCTCTCTGCTGGAGGTTCTCACTCTCCTTCAGGATCATCAGATGGGCTTCACGTAAGTCTGCGTCTTCTCAGGGTTTGATGGTAAAAGACTTCATTGCTTTGTTGTTGTTAGTGATAGTAATATTTCTAGATGAAGTGTCCCTTTTAAAGCAACATCATGTCAGACAGCAGATTTAGAAGCAGGGGGACACAAATTACTCTTCCCGACTGTAGGGGGAGCCCAGGAGCAAGATAAAACCATTATTGCAAAATGTTGCTTTAAACCACAAGTCAAATCATTTTAATGTGACATCACATGATCAACCTGCATACGGACTCTGACTGATCAGAGAGAGGGGGCGGGGCTGATGATCAACCTGCATACGGACTCTGACTGATCAGAGAGAGGGGGCGGGGCTGATGACCAACCTGCTTACAGACTCTGACTGATCAGAGAGAGGGGGCGGGGCTGATGATCAACCTGCTTACAGACTCTGACTGATCAGAGAGAGGGGGCGGGGCTGATGTTCAACCTGCTTACAGACTCTGACTGATCAGAGAGAGGGGGCGGGGCTGATGTCCAACCTGCTTACAGACTCTGACTGATCAGAGAGAGGGGGCGGGGCTGATGACCTCACTGACCCAAATATTGGGTTATAGCACAAAACGAGAAGGGAGGGGCTGTTTGCTCTCTTTCTTTGCTCACACTGTGTTCAAATTTCAGAATAAAAGTCCTTAGAAGGGATAATTTTAAGAAATACATAAATAATAAAAATAAATAAAGGACATTCAGGTCGTGTTTTATTTTATTTGGACCGCCGTCACATATTTCGAAAACCTATTTGTCAATCTAATCATTACAAATAACAGTTGTTACGTTTCAGCTCAGAAACGCTCTGGATGATCCATTTCCAGCTGGATTTCTGAGATATAAAGGGTTTTGATCAAAATATGGTCAAAGTTCTCATAGACCTGTTGTATGAGGTATCTGATTCTCTGACTCCCTGTTATCTAGTACGTGAACTGGTGAAATGGTTTACAGGCTGTGTGTTTGTTTTCTGTGCTGCAGGTTTGAGAAGGAGGACAGTCTGTGGGGACCCTTCCTGAGCCGGGTGAACGGAGAGCAGGCGCGTCAGACTGACCGCAGATACTGGCATCTCTCTTCAGATGGCAACGGTCTGACCCAGGGTGAGTTCCACACTTCGTCCAGACACGTGACCCGCTGACATTCTGATACCAGTAGAATCAGGGTTTGTTCAGATGTTGTGATCCATTATAAACTATGTTCTGTTTCCTTTTCAGGCATTAAGGACTATAAGATCGAGGCAGCTCAGAAGATCACCATCAAGAACACTGGATACTGAGCAGTGTGATTAGTGATCAGCAGTTTAAAGCTTCCTTCTGTTTATATGAGTGTATTTTACATTTTCACATCATGTATTTTAAAGTCATTATGAATAATCAGTAATAATAATTCAAATGTAGTAGAAATATTCTCTGCTTATGAAATATTTTTGCATTTTGTTCTGATACTCAAATTTCCAAATTATTATTTTAATAAAGTGAGAAGTTAAAGTTTTGCACTGGTATTTTTATAGATCTGATTTTAAAGATGATTAAGAATAATATTTTGATTGTCTGATAACTGGTTCATGTTTTTGCCATCTGAATAAAATTAATCACTGCTTTCTGTGCAAGCGCACTCACCCAGTATTGATTATATCCTTTCACACAGCTCTTCTTGCCTGATTTAAACAATTAAAAATAATGAATTGCATAAATAACACTTTGGGGAAACTGTTCACGGGTTTGTGCTTTGAAGCTGCATTTCAGAAAATTAGAATATGGTTAAAAAGCTCATTCGTCACAATTTCATTCAAAAAGGTAACGGTCATGTGTTCATCACACATAAAATAACATTTCAAACATTTTTTTTAACTGGTTGATTTATAGGCCAGAAACCCAGAATCGCAAAATATTAGAATATTTATATTAAAATTTACTTTAAAAAGAGTTTGGAAAATATCACTTTAAATGTAATGAATATGGAATTTAGAATTGCAGTATTCTAATTTTTTGAGAAGCACTAGTATTTTCAAACAGCTCCCCCTATTATATTTAAGATGTTGCTTTTAAAGAACTTTTATTTTGATACTTCACTGACTTTTATTGTTGAAACACAAAGCCACCATCATAGTTTCTGGGCACATTTAATTCACACATTGACACACACCGTACTCCCTACACCCTGAGTACTTTTGGAGATTATTTCAAGCACATTTGCTCTTTAAAACCTTGTATGAATTAATTGATTAACTGACCTTTCCTTTGTTTTTGTTCTTATTAAGTTAGTTTGGTAAATCATTTTCATTTAGTACCGCTTAGTTTTTATTATGTATTTTTATTTCCTTTGAAATACAGTATTTCAGAAACCGGAAGTCTCTGTAAGTGCCCTAGGTAGGGTGTGTGTGTGTGTGCTGTTTGGAGCGTGCCCTGCTCCCTGTGTGGCGGTGTCTCCCCCGTTCGGCTGGGCTGTGTGTGCCGCTGTGTCCGGCTCTGTGTCCAGCTCTGTGTCCGGCTCTGCGGGTGCAAGGGACAGTGAGGTGGACTGACTCGGGGTCAGTGTGTGAAAGTGGTCAGTGTGTCACAGTAAGTGGACTTTGGGGAAGCAGCTGCTGGGCATCTCCGCGTTTCTCTTGCTTTCTGGCCTTTGTTTAGTGAAACCAGTTCAGAGTCCAGCCAGAATGGACTGGACTGGACAGGTCCGGACTGTGTTGAGACAGTGGTGCACACTGGAACATTAGGGGACAGTTGTGGACACTGGGACATTAGAGGACAGTAGTGGACACTGGGACATTAGGGGACAGTTGTGGACACTGGGACATTAGGGTACAGCAGTGGACAGTGGGGCATTAGGGGACAGTTGTGGACACTGGGACATTAGGGGACAGTAGTGGACACTGGGACATTAGGGGACAGTTGTGGACAGTGGGGCATTAGGGGACAGTACTGGACAGGGGGACATTAGGGGACAGTTGTGGACACTGGGACAGTAGTGGACACTGTGACATTAGGGTACAGCAGTGGACACTGTGACATTAGGGTACAGCAGTGGACAGTGGGGCATTAGGGGACAGCAGTGGACAGGGGGACATTAGAGGACAATGGTGGACAGAAATGGACAGTAGTGGACAGTGTAGCCTGCAGTGCAGGTGTAATTACAGTGGGGGGTGGGTATGTTTTCTAGACTGATCTGGGAACATTGTTATTATTTGTAAGTAGATCTAAAGAATTTACACACAATTATAAATTAATAAAATAAATAAATTAATATTTAGTCACATTTTCCCAAGACATTTCCTGCTTCCAGGTTTTATTGGACTGGCCCGGGACTGGTCCCAGTCCTGCTTCTGTGGGTGACTGGGGTTCGATTCCCAGTCTGGGTAACTACGCTGTGCTGCACCATTAAGAGTCCTTAACACTCCTCTCACCCTACTCTGTAATACGAGTAACCCTGTAAGTCGCGGAAGGTCATGGATCCTCCACCCAGATAGGACCTTAAACCCAAGACGCCAATACTGGGAGGCGATCGTGTGCACCACCAAGCCACCGTGCTTCTAAAGTGATGGCAGCAATGTCCAATTATGCCCCCTTTCAGAGTCTTTGAGCGAGTCGTAGAGACATGTCTGGCAGTCAACGATCTCTCACCAAGAGGTAGACTACCCAAAAGAAGCCTCTAAGAGCTTTTTTATAGAGGGACACACCTTTACACCCTCTGGTTCCAAGGGCTTTTAACCTGCATGTCCCCAACCTGCTTCCTGTCAAGCCTTGTCTTTGCATCTCTTTGGTCTTTTACCGGAATACCACACCTGTTCTGCACCATTAACACCTCACTTCACATGAAGGCAATGGAATTTGAGATGTTGATACCTCAGTGGTCCTTGTCTTTGCTCTGGTAGCCCACTCTACTGCGCTGTCTTACTTGGACACTATATTTGTTTGTCTCATGTCTTCATGTCTCATGCCTCAAGTTTTCACAGGGTTTGAAAGCCCTTCATGAACAGGAGGATACTAAAAATGACAGTGGCACCAACAAAAGTGATTCAGAGGAGATCAGAAGAAGAGATGTTGATGCTCATCAGGCTGGAAAAGGTTACAGAACCATCTCTAAAGAGTTTGGACTCCACCGATGCAGTCAGACAGGTTGTTTACAAATGGAGGAGATTCAGGACCATCATTACCCTCCCCAGGAGTTCTCCACCAACAAAGATCACACCAAGAGCAAGGTGTGGAATAGTCCACCAGCTCACAAAGGAACCCAAGAGAACTTTTAATACACAACTAAAGGTCTTTCTCACATTGGCTAATGTTAATGTTCATGAGACGACCATCAGGAGAACACTGACCAATGGCGAGCAGGGCAGGGCTGCAAGGAGAAGCTGCTGCTCTTCAAAAAGGACATTGCTGACCATCATTTTTATAAAGATCACATGGACAAGCCAGAAGACGACAATCTTTGGTGGAAGCGTGAGACCAAGTGATATTTAAATGAGAAGTGTTATTTTTGGAGAACGGAAAACACTGCATTCTAGCAGAAGAACCTTATCCTCTCTGTGAAACACGGTGGTGGTAGTATCATGGTTTGGGCCTGTTTTGCTGCAACTGGGCCAGAACAGCTTGGTATCAATGATGGAACAATGAATTCTGAATTATACCAGCAAACTCATCAGGAAAACATCAGGACATCTGTCTGTGAGCTGAATCTCAAAAGAATGTGGGTCATGCCCAAAGACAACGAGCCAAAGCATGTTTAAAGAAGAGTGAAGTTAATGGTTTGGAACGGCCCAGTCAAAGTCCTGACCTTAATCCAGTAGAGATGTTGTGAAGGTCCAGAAGCAGCAGTTGATGAGGGAAACCCACCAACATAACAGAGCTGAAGCTGGTTTGTGGAGGAACGGACTCAAATTAGTGCAGGACTGACCAACCGTTACGGAAACGTTTAGATACTGTTATTGCTGCACAAAGAGGTCACAGCAGATACTGAAAGCAGGGTCACATACTTTTACCCTCACAGATATGAAACACTGATCATCTTCATCAGTAAATAAATTAAATATGTGTAATAGTTTTGTCTCGTTTGTTTGATTTGGTTCTTCTTATCGAATCTGATGATGCTTGGGCTTCAAAAGGGTTCACAAACTTTCAAGCAACACTGTAACAACTTGTGTTGTCCAGAAGTGTGTCTGATTGCCTTTTCTTGTCATTGTTTTGTAGGTTCTCTTGTCTGAGGTCAAGGGAGGAGCGATATTCGATTGTGTGAAAAGCACTTACTCAGAGTCTGGACCGGTCACCTCAACTCTAAAACCAGTGAATCACACTTGATTGTGGTGAAGGTTCTCAGCGCCTTATGAAAGAGACGCTACCCGTCATGGCAAGGAAGCAAAGAAATGCGTAATTGACGATTCCATGACTCATGTAATGCTGCGGTAGGAGCCAGGTTTGGGCGACCGACGTCAGGTTCTATTTTTGCAAACGTCAGACCTTCCCATCAAGATGCTGTCGGCTCTGAAGAAGCTGGTTGGCTCTGAGCCACCTGTTCAGCAAAAGGACAAGAACATCCCTGCTGGTCTACAGTCCATGAATCAGAGTCTGCAGCGACGGTTTGCCAAAGGGGTGCAGTATAACAGTAAGTTCTAGCACTTTCTGGACGTACAGTGAATATTTGAGTAAAGCATCTCAGGGAATTGGAGTTTTGGGACAAAATTCATTCAAGCCATGCACTAATAGTTGCACCCAGAAGGAAGTGCTCTTTTTTGATCTACTCATACAGAAGTGGTGTCTCTCAGTACGGCGTCGGGTTTAACGCAACACGCCAGACGTCTCTGCATGGAGGTGTAGAGGTTCCTAATGGTGTCCTGTGATGATCCATCCCACGCAGCTTGAATGTTCTCACTCAGTTCTGCAGATGGTGTGGTAGGGGTGGAGTGTTGATAGAGCGTCCAATAGCATCCACACATTTTCAATCAGGGACAGGTCTGGAGATGAGACCGACCACGGCGTAGTATCTGTGTCTTCAAGACGAGATCTTGAGACGGCAGCAGTGTGTGGATCAGCGTCGTCCTGTTGGAACAGGGCACCAGAGTGTGTGTTCAGAAAAGGTAGAACCACTGGTTGCAGAACCTCATTAACTTAACGTTGGTCTGTTAAAGTGTCTGTAATGAAGACCGAAGGGGATCTGGCATCGCACACCATGACACCAGACCTTCTGGACGTGTGATGCACGACAACATACCCTTAATCTTGGTGCTGACATCTCGTATTCTAATTCCCTGTGATGCTCTAGGAAACAGTTAATACTAGGAAATACTAAAAATAAGATCTAATGAGGATTGTTGGCAGATAATCCCTTCAGCAGAGCAGTTTAGTCCAGGACTGAGCTTAAACTGCCTCTAAAATAGGAAAATCTGGGCCATAATGTTCTCTGAAACCCTGTGTGTCCGTACGAGTCTGTTCCGTAAGGTTCTGGACAGTGCAGAATTCATTCCTTGGTGGATGACCCTTTCTATTGGCTGCCCAAACCCCACCATCATGTAATCCTGGTTCTGTCTTTGTGTGTGTTTTAGTGAAGATCGTGATCCGTGGCGACAGGAACACCGGGAAGAGTACGCTGTGGCAGCGACTGCAGGGTGGAAAATTCCAGGAGGAATACATTCCCACACAGGAGATCCAGGTCACCAGCATCCACTGGAACTATAAGAGTAAGACGTTTACCATCATCAGACCGACTTTCACCACATTCGTATGAATGGGCTCTCTCTCACGTGTCTTGCAGAATCATCTGAGTGACAAACATGAGTCAGAAGGGACAGTTTAGTGTAGAACCTCCAGAACCCTTTAGAACAGATGCAGGTAAACAAATACAGTCAAGAGGAAGAAGAATTTCTCATTTTCAAGAAAGTAGCTGAGATCTTCTGAGCTGGTCTGAAGAACAAAGCTTGGTTCCAGGTTTCTCCTGGATGACCCCCACATCCAGCGCCTGGATGTGTTTAGTTCCATCAGCAGCACATCTGACGGTCATCTGAGGGCCTTTTAACATCACTAACCACTGATTTACCAAAGCCGGCGTTGTTCATTTAAGGCGGAACAGAAAATTCCAGCTACAGAACAACTCCAGCCTCTTGAGAGCAGATGTGTTGGTTCACGGTGTCTCTTACACTGAGGTTATGCGATGAGATGGTGATCAACTTTCACCAAATGTACGTTGATTAACACCTCGTTGCTATAGAAACACACAGGGGAGCAGGTAGGATGAACTAGAGGAATCACAGAGTGTTGGAGCTGAACGTTCTGCTGTGAACATTCCAAACAGACGGGACGGGACCAACCTGAGACCACCCGCACAAATCCCACTATGAGGGTACGTGGTACAGGGTTACAGTGTCTGAATGACCCAAGAATGACCATTGGCAGACACTTCGGCTGAATTGTGAAGATGTAAAGGATTCAGACTAGATATTTGATTTGTTATCGTAGTGCATCTCTAATAAATACGTTTATTCTTTACACCGTGTTCTTCACTACGTACAACTTTCCTTACACCTGTTTGAGCTTTTTGAGCTGCTTTCAAACTTGACCTGGTCACATATGAACTTCTGACGTTTGTTTGTGTCTTCTCTTCCTCACCTGTGCAATTATACTGTGATGTAGATTCACGAGCAGGTAAATAAACACTCGGTAAGGTTGCAGTTAGACTCCCATTAGAGTAGATTACAGTACAGTCGCCTGTTTTACTTCTGCTGCTTGTAACGTCAAAGTGAGGCTTTCTCCCCCGTTTTCTCTCCTGACCTGCCAGCTTCTACAACACTGTCCCTTTCTATGTGCTTCGTCTTCATCTTCACCTCTGAATCATGTGAGGGAGGCTTGGCAGCCCGCTTGGATTATGTGTTTCTGCTTCCAGTCAGGCAGCGTTTCTTTCATGTGTAGACAAGTTTAAACTCGGAGAACATTTGTTTGCTTTGAGCACGTCTGGACGTCTCCCTGCATAGTTTTGTTTAATGGAGTTTGAAGGTGCACTTCCACTTTTTATAGATTCACAGTGTAAATAACATTATTTTCTCTATATTGGGCCAAAAAGCTGTCTTACTTAACTGTCCTTCATCTTTAAAGATCAGTAACAGTGTAGTTACTGAAACTGTATCAGAAACACAGTCCGGTAGCCGGTATTAAAGATCAGTAACAGTGTAGTTACTGAAACTGTATCAGCTGTTACATGTAGATGTTAAGATATTTAATACAGCATTGCTTTTATTTCGATTTTCGAGGAAGTAATTCTGTCTTTAATCAGATGTTTTTCCTCATTCCTCTAATGTCTCTGCAGCTACAGATGACGTGGTGAAAGTGGAAGTGTGGGATGTTGTGGATAAAGGTGAGTCTGAAATCGTCTGCTTTGTGTTTTGTCGTTGCATCATGTTTAAGCCGTCCATTAATAGATTTAAAGTACTTTTAAAAAGTCCTCAATAAATGTCTTAAATCCCACAGTGCATGTTTGAGCGTCCAGTGCATGTTTACTGCTCTGTCTGATTCATACAAATAATAAAATATTCGTTTTTATATTTCAAATGAAGGCGAATTCGAGTTGCCTAGGATCAGTGTGTCCTGAATTTAACACTGTCTGGTGTGTCTGACTGTCTCCTGTAAATACTTTTCTAATTCTTAGGCGAATAAAAGTACGTCTTACTGTCAAAACATCCCCGTTCGTTTCTTTAGAGACGTGAGCCGAAACGAACTGACTGCATGCCGTCGTTCAACCCCACCCTTTCCAATACATCATTAATGCGGTGGTGCATGCCCCCTCACACACCGTCACACAGTCTTATCCTCATGTGTATTAACTGAATTTCTCTTGTTCTGCTCCCACTATGCACCCAGGCCAAAAAATCCCTCTTCCAGAAGGTGTAGGTGAGACACTCTCCTGCATAGAGATTGTAGACCGTAGTTTGTGGTGTTGCATGCTCCAAAGGGTGTTTCCTCTGCTGTGTGTTGTGTAATCTGAGTGCAAACACAGCTGCCACTTTTCCCTGATTGCAGCTCGGCCAAAGTGTGAAACGGTTTCAACTTGTGGTCGTGTCTGCTGTGTAGGTGTCCGGCCGGAAATCTCACAGCAGTGTGGAAAAAGGGGCGTTCTGATAAAGACACCGACTTATTAATAAGACTAACCTCAGCGTTCAGTCAGGCTGTTTATATGAGTAAGCAGATAATTAAACTGTTAAGTAAATCGCAGTGACGCTGGTCACAGCCAGGGGGCAGAAAGCAGCAGAAAACAGCACTCTTCGTAATGGACAGCAGCAGAGGTGAGGAGCTGACCGCAGGGGACCAAGTTCTTTTGTCGAACGTCGCAGAAGAAAATGGATCCAGACCTAAATTCAGGAAGTCATCGGCGCAGTCCGAGCTACCGAGGCTTCCAGGGTAATCTGTGCCACACATTTCCTCACTGTCCCAGACGAAGCTAAAAAGCTGGGGTGTCCCAGGTCATGTCCAGTAAGTTTACAGATTCATCTAAGTTATTACTTCATCTCTGCGGACAGACTTGCACAGGGTTTACGTGAAAGTCTTTGCATTTGATGCCAACAGGCGTGTTGGACCCGCAATGGTCAAAGACACTGCGGTCAGACTTACTTACTGAGGGTTTGCACCAGTTAGGGTCGTTAGGGATTAGGCGACAATGGTAGTCAGCTATTGGAGGCTTAAGGTTGGCATAACGTTATATTAATATTTAGTGAAATACCAACCGATCCAACTCTGATTGTATTTTATTATTAAGTATTATTTTGTGACAATTACGCTGATTTTTGGAGTTGACTATTCTTGTGACCAGAGCACTTCTGCCCCCTGGCTGTAAGTACCCTGTAATGTTTGTTGACAGGACACCCCTCTCGGTCAGACATACAGTGGTCACTAATGTTTACTTTGTTTACTCTTAAATTACATTTGTTGGAATAGTTACACTTACTGGGAGGGTTTTTACTTAACGTTGTATTTAGCATGTGGCCGTCTAGCAGTACCACTGTAGCCCACGCTTTCGGAGTGCATGATTGTAATGGTAAGTTATATACCAACCAGCCTGAGTACTATGACCACCTCACTGCCCCTTCTATCAGCTCCTCTGACCATACAGGTGCACTCAGTTCATCTGTTCCTCTGATACTTTATTCCCCTCCTTTCACCCTGATCTTCAATGGTCAGGACCCCACAGGACCACCACAGAGCAGATATGATGTGGGTGGTGGGTCATTCTCAGCACTGCAGTCACACTGACATGGTGGTGGTGTGTTAGTGTGTGTTGCTGGTACGAGTGGATCAGACACAGCAGTGCTGCTGGAGTGTTTAAACCCCTCAGTGTCACTGCTGGACCGAGAACAGTCCACCAACCAGAAATATCCTGTCAAGACTGACTTTACATCTGCAAGGTGGAGCAACCAGGTGTCTAATAGAGTGGACAGTGAGTGGACAGAGTGTTTAAGCCACCACTAAGACCATGGTGAGCTGATAAAAAGGACTGTGATCGTGATGTTGTGGTTGATTGGTTTATTTATTTATGATCAATTATATTCAAACGTTATTCCGATATGGCGCAGCCCTACTGAACGCCTTAAAGATGCTCCAGCTTACGTCTGTGCTGTAAACCCTGCGGTGAGTAACTGTCCTGTATCTATGGAGGCGTCTCTTGTGGACGTGTGATTACAGTGCTGTGTGTTGTCGGAGAGCATCAGCTGCCGCTGACTTCACTTTCCTTTCATTGTAGAACACAGCACATTGTTGCTATGTTACACTGCTGTCTGTATCAGCTCTGACTCACGGCTGTTCTTACTGGGTTTGTGTGTTTGTGTCCTGTTCTGTCCAGGAAAGAGCAAAAAGCGAGGGGACACCCTGAAACTGGAGAACGAACCACAAGAGGTAAAGCTGTCTGATGGGGGTTATGAGGAGTCTGATGTGGCTCTGTTTAAGTTAAGGGAAGGGTCTTTGTTGTGGCATTGTAGGTCCAACACCACTTTACCTGTGGTAGATCAAGGTCCAAGTCACTGGACCAACGAGAGTTGGAATCAAATTGGAATATTTGTGGAATTTACCTACCAGAAGTAAAACCGAAGTCTTTGGTGTTGGCCCCATCATTGGAACAGCTTTTTAAATGTCTGGACCCCTCGCACGTCCTGCCAAGTATGGAAGGCAGGGGTGGAGCCGATCCCCTTGGCGACTGACGGGAGGTGGTGGTGGCTTATATCTGACGTTCACCTGAACAGTTCCTTTGCAAAAGGTCTGGAAAAAGCTGGAGCCTGAGAGCACAAAATTGGCAATGCACTCTCTCGGGGGTAGATGGCGCTCTCTTCCCACATCACATCCAGGGGGGAACTGTTGTATCCGGCGCTTTCCTCCGAGCACATTGGCTGCCCAGCGCTGATGCCATGGCGGCAGTTCGAAAAGTGGCGCTGGCTGACTTCACTTGTATTGGACGAAGCAAGTGATTGTCTTCATCCTCCTCGTGTTGGGAGCATCGTATGTGATGGGGAGAGTTCTGAACGGTCTCTGAACAGTCGAGCTCTTTCCTTTAGAGAAATCGATAAAGCCAGAGTGGGAGAACCTTTTCCTACTCCATCAGAACACTCTGGTGACTGGACAGTAGCAGAAGACTAGTTTCTTAGTGTCATCATCAACACCTTGGAGCTACAGGTCTGATAGTTGGAGCAAGGCTGGCAGGAGACGACTGAAAATCAGGCTGTTTTATAACGTTTGTCCAGTAGTGTATGTTAGGAAAGAACGTATTTGGACCACTTTGACCTGCTGTGTGAACAGAGCCTTTGTGAAGTTCTAATGGAGTTATGTGTGTTGGGCATTCGCAGACAGAGAACGAGATGGCGTTGGATGCTGAGTTTTTGGACGTGTATAAGAACTGTAACGGCGTGATCATGATGTTCGACATCACAAAGCAGTGGTGAGATATGACTCCTGTGCTGCGTCTCATGTATGTTCTGCCCTGAGTGTGTGTTCCAGACTAACTTACATTCAGAAGCAAAGGTGCTGCCAAGGGTTCTTGGAGCAGTGTGATAGAAGAACCATATTAGCTTCCAATAACAGACATTTTTGTACAAGCAATGTGTGTGTAGAGAATCTCTAAAATGTTTAACCCTCTGGGGTCTTGGAGCAGCTCTGGGGTCCTGACTCTCTCTGTGGGCAGCGTCCTGTGAGCACTGATGAAGGACTAGAGGACGACCAACACAAACTGTGCAGAAACAGATGAACTTCTGTCTCTGACTTTACATCTAAAAGGTGGAGACACTCGGTAGGAGTGTCTAACAGAGTGGACATTGAGTGGACACAGTGTTTAAACACTCCAGCAGCACTGCTGTGTCTGATCCACTCGTACCAGCAACACATCATTTTAATTCTTAATAATGTTATGGTTCAGTGTATATTTTCATAAATTCAAAGACCCCTCCGGAAGTGCTTAGTGACCCCTCCGGAAGTCCTTAGTGAACCCCTCCGGAAGTCCTTAGTGAACCCCTCCGGAAGTCCTTAGTGATGCCTCCGGAAGTCCTTAGTGACCCCTCCGGAAGTCCTTAGTGAACCCCTCCGGAAGTCCTTAGTGACCCCTCCGGAAGTCCTTAGTGAACCGCTCCGGAAGTCCTTAGTGAACTGCTCCGGAAGTCCTTAGTGAACCCCTCCGGAAGTCCTTAGTGACCCCTCCAGGTGATTTCCTGAGTGTCCTTTGGTCAGTTTTATGCAAACTGTAGACAGACACAAATCCAAGAATTATAAATGAGAGGAAAATGATGAGTCCAATCAGCTAGACATCATGAGGACAAGGTAGAAGGTGAGTTTCTCAGCCCTTCATTGTCTTGTAACTCCTAAAGCAAGTCTTAAACGATCTTTTCTCACAAAGAAGGTTCTTAACATTTTTGTGAAGAACTTTTAAAATGGGTTCTTTATGCAACTGCAAATGGTTCTGGTCTCACACCAACTCCAACACCCCTTTGCCTTCCTCTATTGTGAAGAGCATCTTCATTAAAGCCTGAACAGCAGGTGAATCGGAGGTGTCGGATCAGGTGAATCGGAAGGCTTCTTTGTGTTTGTTTGATCAGGACTTACAATTACATCTTGCGAGAGCTGCCCAGAGTCCCCACTCATGTTCCAGTGTGTGTACTGGGCAACCATCGGGACATGGGTGAACACAGGGTTATCCTGCCTGATGACATCAGAGACTTCATTGCCAGCATGAACAGGTGAGCTCTGAGCTCCTCTCTCCTGGTGTGAGGTTTCGTTTGTGAATGAAGTTCTTTCTTGCTTTTGGATTCTGAAAGCTCTTTTCATCATTAGTGTGATTTAATGTTTTGCTGATGTTTTCTTTCTTCCTAAACAGACCACTGGGCTCCTCCTACATCCACTACGCTGAGTCTTCCATGAAAAACGGTTTCGGACTGAAATATTTGCACCGATTTTTCAACATTCCTTTCCTGCAGCTTCAGGTGAGAGTTCCTAAGCAGTGTACTGATGTTGATCATGATTCATCTTCTCTAGTCTTCAAGGGTTTACTATGGACTCTACTATGGACAATGCTGGATGTCATGATCTCGATCTGAATTGAGATCGGTTCAGAAATTAGCTGGAACTAGGCCCCTGTTTCTGTTGGATTAAGGTCAGGACTTCGACTGGGACGTTCCAAAACATTAACTTTATTCTTCTTTAACCAAAACCACTTAGGAGTACTTAGGGTCATTGTCTTTCTGCATGACCCACATTCTATAGAGATTCAGCTCACAGGAAGATATCCTGACATTGTCCTTTAGAATTTGCTGATGTAATTCTGATGTTGTTCCATCAATGATGGCAAGCAAAACCGGCCCAAACCATGAGGCTACCACCACCATGTTTCACAGATGGGATGGGGTTTTTATGGTGGAATGCAGTGTTTTCCTTTCTCCAAACTTAATTCTTCTCATTTAAACCAAAATCCAGAAACATAGATAATTATAAAGGGTTCACAACCTTTCTAGGGTGAGGAAACCTGTCTCGTCTCCTCAGCTAAACTTCAGGCACTTCATGAAGCGAGCAGAGTGAACTCTAGGCTCTAAGAACTGATATTTCACATCAACGAATTAGATCTTCAGCCACTGTGATCCTCTGTGGGTCCAGCTGCCATGTGGTCATGCAGACTACCATTTCACTGGTTGTAACTGGTCTCCTGAGAAGCTTCATTAGTGGAAGGGACAGTGGTGGAGGTCAGTTTTAACACAGCTCTTGGTAATGGTGATTGTGTGCAGAGGGAGACGTTGTTACGGCAGCTGGAGACCAATCAGCTGGACATGGATGCCACATTGGAGGAGCTGACTGTCCAGCAGGAGACTGAGGACCAGAACTATGAGATGTAAGAATGTCTGTGTGAGGTTTCTGCACCACCGATGCTCTACAGTAAAGTTGTTAAAGTTGGGGGCAGCCGTAGCCTTGCAGCTGGAGAAGTGGATTTCAGAGAGACTGATCAGAGAGAGGGGGCGGGGCTGATGCTCAACCTGCATACAGACTCTGAGTGATCAGAGAGAGGGGGCGGGGCTGATGCTCAACCTGCATACAGACTCTGACTGATCAGAGAGAGGGGGCGGGGCTGATGCTCAACCTGCATACAGACTCTGACTGATCAGAGAGAGGGGGCGGGGCTGATGATCAACCTGCATACAGACTCTGACTGATCAGAGAGAGGGGGTGGGGCTGATGACATCACTGTCCCAGATATTGGGTTATAGGGGAAAATGAGAAGGGAGAGGCTGTTTGCTCTCTGTCTTTGCTCACACAGTGTTCAAATTTCAGAATAAAAGTCCTTAGAAGGGCTCATACTGATACATAAATAAATAATAAAGGATATTCAGATTGAGTATTTTATTTAGACCACTGCCGAGTGTTTTGAAGAATTAATTGTTATAAACTAATTATTACAAATAATTTAGAAAAATCCTTGCATTTACACTGGATGTTCAATTTCCAATAAGATTTCTAGGATACTTTCCTGATCGACCAATGAAAAAGTCCCCCAAGTGGATGGGGACCAGATGCTGGGCAAAGTAGGCTGTTACTCGGGCCCTAGACCTGATTTTTTGAGAAGCACCACAGAACAACCACTTTTGGTTCTCTAGAGAACCTTTAAATTGGTAGAGAACGTGACAAGTGTTAAGAACAACAGTAAGCATGTTTACAATGACGTTCGCAGATTTCTGGACATGATGGACACCCGTGTTAAAGGCTACAGCTCGCCCGGCGCCACTAACGGTCAGAGCCCGTCTTCTGGGTCCCAGTCGCCCATCGTGGCAGCGGGGGGCAGCTCGACGGGCAGTTCCAGTCCCGGTACGCCACAGCAGCCCACAGGCCTCGCTCAGAGCCCCCAGTCACCCTCCTCCTCTCCCTCTCCTCCTCCACCACCCCTCCCCACGATCCAGACTCCGGAGAGACCAGCCCCCTCTCCAGCCCCTCCTGCTCCTGCTGCTGCTCCGGTCCAGGCCCTGGCTCCGGCCCCCTCTCCGGTTCCACAGCCACAGAAACGCAGCTTCATCTCCAGGCTGTTTGGTTCGAACCCTGTCCCGGAACCGCCCGCATCTGTCCCAGGTGAGTATCATCACACTTCGGTAGAGTGAGGGTTGTTTTGATTGTTATTCAACCTTCTACATGTGTACATAGTCCATTGTGCTGGACCCGAGATGATGTTAGGATATCAGGATTTCCTAGAACTGCACGTTCTAGCCAAGAACCTGCATTTTTGAGACCGTCAGACTGTGTATGTCTAACAGGGTATATAATTAAAGACCCCCAGTATAACGTAAACGTTTATACCCCGTAACTATTCAGACATTAATGCACTCAATACTGACATCGAACCACTCATTTATCTTTCTATGCATGTACGTACACACACACACACACACACACACACACACACACACACACACACACACACACACACACTCTCTCTCTCATATGTTTGCATTAGTATAGACCCTCTAAGACGCAGAATAATGGAAAGGATTAGCACTCGTGAACATCATGAGGTTGTTCCAGCTAAGCATCACAAGACCATTGTAAATTCCTGGGCTGGTGGGGGCTCGTTTGCCCCCCAAACACCACGAGGAGCCACAGTGTGGAGGCTGCCAGTGAGCGCTCTAAGCTACTTGTGAAAGAATTACACTTCTGACTTGAGTCAGTGCAAGGAAGTCAGCTGACCCCACGTCGGCGGAGCTTCACAGAAGACCAAATGTGTTGTAATGACTGACGACACTGTGCTCAAAACCCGTATCTTGCATTGCGTCCCCTGAGGGTCCCAGCGGAGAACGTATGAACCAAAGCCAAAGACTGTTTTCCCCACATTCCAACAGAATCGCCTGCTTTCGTTGTTTGTCTTTGTAGGTGCCACGGAATTTCAGCATTTCATGCAGCACCGTGGTCAGCACGTGGTCATGCTCCACATGTCCAGAAGTCCTGGAGTCAAGACACTTTAACAGACCTACTTTACGTTTACGAGGTTCTGCAACCAGTGGTTCTACCTTTTCTGAACACACACTCCGGTGCTGTGTTCCAACAGGACGAAGCTTGTCCACACACTGCTGCCGTCTCATTGTAGTCACCTTGCACGTTTGAGGTGGTAGTAAATTCAGGCTCCTTATGTTAATGTCTGGCTAAAATCACTTCACTTCCAGGCAAGAACTGCTTCTAGAAGCCACCGCAGGTCCTTCACAACCAGTTTCTGAAAGAACCCTCCACAGGGACCTGCAGACCATCAACATGTGGAGCAGAGTGGAGCGAGAGGCCTTCGCTCAGCTTGTGTTTGGACCACGTGTCTGAGGAGAAGGGGATTGGAGTTTTTATCCAGTCATGGGGGACTGATATGGGGTCAAAGTCTCTGCTGTGTTTATCAGTCTTCTGGTGGTCAGACAAACCCTTGTTTGCAACACAACAAAGTGTTGTTTATTTATCCTTTGTTTGTTTTTTTCTGTTTTTCATGCAGAGGTGGAGTCGGAGGCTCCTGAAGTCCCACCCACAGTTCAGAGTGTGGATGATTTTGTGCCCGATGACAGACTGGACAAGAGTTTCTTAGAGGAGAGCGTCCCCTCCAGCGCCAAAGCCAACATGAATGTCCAGTCTCAGGTGACTGGCCTGGACAGTGACAGGTAAAGGACCACAGATCAGAATGATTTGTTCACTGACCTCACTTTAAAACAGCGCCCCCACCTGTTTAATTTGTGAGGTTGAATACTGGCTAGTGAGGAGTGATGATGGATACCATACCACACCAGTATGGAACCACCACCAGCCTGCACAGTGCCTTGTTGGTACCATGACTCATCAGACCACGCCACTAGGGTCCAGTTATCAGCTTCATCTCTTTCTCTCTTTCTCTCTCTCTCTCTCTCTCTCTCACCTTCTCTCCCACCTTCTCTCCCTCTCCTGTTCTGTCTCTCTCTCTCTGTCTCCCAGTGACGGTGAGGGTAAAAGAGGGAACCCGATGGTTGCCGGCTTTCAGGATGATTTAGACCCAGATGATTCTGAGCTCAGCCAGCAGAAGCAAAAAGCGTCCGTGCCCAGTAAAGACGTGGACGTCACGCTGTCCAGCGATGAGGGAGATGACGGTGCTCCACCGGTTGTGGCTCAGGACGAGGATGTGGAGTTCACTTCCAACAACCCCCTGTAAGATCCGTATTTTGATCGATCTAGTGTGTGTGTGTGTGTGTGTGTATGTGTGTGTGTGTGTGTGTGTGTGTGTGGTACAGTAATGCTCGCACTGTAGCAACATTAGACATTGTTCTCCATCTTTTGTCTCCATCGACATTTCTTACAGGGAGGATCTGACTTCTTTAACGCTGCAGGACAAACCCCAACCTACAGAGACGGTGCCTTCGGATCAGCCCCAAACGATCGACAGGAACACCGAGCCTTCCATTCTGATCCCAACTCCTGCACCCTCTACACACACTCCTCACACACACACACACACACCTGCAGAGGCAGCCAGGCAGCAAGTCCAGCACAGTAAGAAGAAACCCGTTTCAGCTCAGGGCGACTCGTCTGATTCTGACCCGGAGGCCCCGGTGGCCCAGATGCTGTCCTTCGTCATGGATGACCCTGACTTTGAGAGTGAGGAGGAACATGTCCAGAAGGTGGAAAAGGTATGATGATGAATATGGTCCACACCTACATCAGAAACGTGCACTAAATATAAACTAAAAAAGAACATCAGATATGTGAGTTTAGACGATTCCGTTAAAGTTATAAAGTCATAATTAAAGTCATATATTACAGTTTTAACTTCTTGATGCCACAAAATCATTTTTTATTCATTTATGAGTAAACAGTGGTGTAAACAACAGAGTAAACAGCAAACAGCAGCGTAAACAACAGTGTAAACTGTAGTATAGTGTTGTGACTCTGTACCGCGTTCTGCCTCTCTTCCGAAAGGACGACTTCCCCGTCCGGGATGACCTCTCTGACATCTCCGACGACGACGTCGTCCCCGCGAAGGTGTCGGAGCCTCAGAAAGCCCCCGTTCGCTCTTTCAAACACAAGAATGACAGCGACCTTTTTGGTCTGGGCTTCGAGGAGAAGACCACCAAGAGCAAGGACAGCACCGACGAGCAGGAAGGCGAGTCCCTCATTCGGCATCACCTGACCGCTGGTGTATCACGTCAGCTTTAGTGTGGCTTGTTTGTGTGTGAAACCTGGAGAAGTCCTGAGTTTGCTCTCTCTCTGCAGAAAAGGAAAGCAGACACTCCACGAAAGAAAAGAAGAAGAAGAAGAAGAAGACTAAAGAGGTAACAGTGAAGCAGCCCAGCCCAATACCAGTGTCCTGTCTTTAATTAGTCCCCACCCAGGTGTCCTGGTCCACTCCGTAATGGACTTAATGTCACGTTATAATGTTGGTTTGATGAATTAATGTTTGAGATGAAAATGCTCAGATGTTCTTGAAGTACTGTAGCAACATTCCATGACATTGATTCACGCTTTCACTTCTATCAGTTTAAGGTAATAAATAAGGAGAAAGTTCACTTACTTCAGCACGAAGCTGAAATTCCACCTTAAAATAGCTCCGCCGTTACATTCCGGCTCCTGTGTCTTCTGCAGCGAGGAGGTGGTTTTCAGACGTGCAGAAAGGGAAACGCATCGCTGGAATGTGTTTGACCGGTATGTCGGTCAGGTTTGCGTAGAGTAACGCAGTGTATAGAGAGACGCTGTTTTCTGGGGGAAGCAAGTTGACCGATGAGTTACGTCCAAAGCTGAACCTTCTGCACCGAATATTTCAATGTCAAGTGGGACTGTTTCGAGCAGAGACCACTCTGCGGCAAATTCTGAAGTTATAGGGGCTTCAGGGTTAAAGTGTCCAAGAGTGACCCCGTTTTGTGACGAGGGGGAACGATTTTAGTCATATTGGTCTGTTTTGAGGAGTCTGAGAGTTTAATTTTCCCGTCTTCTCAGTGTCCTCTACTTTAGATGGTCAGCTTGTCTCCTTTTTCTGGTTGACTAGCTTCAGCTTCCCAGTGCTTGCCTCGCTTGCTCCAGTCAGCCACCCATTATCCATTTTGCTTCCATGGGCAGTAATGGGCAGACTGTGATGTAACAGTTGTGGGGTTTTGGAATCCGCCTGTTTCCCACATCTCTTTCGGTTCTGCTGGATGTTGTTTTGAAGGATGAACAGCAGTGTTTGAGGTTCTCCTTATTCTGTCGTTCCGATATAAACCCAGTTAAACGTTCTAGCACTGCTTTAAATATTAAAACTAAAATCTGTGAGTGTGTGTTTATGATACAGTGAGTTACTCCGTTTCTCTGTCAAAGACAAACCCCTCTCACCCTTCCGTCCTCCAGGATGAAGAGAAAAGCAGCAAGAAGAAGCACAAGCACAAGAAGAAGGAGAAAGAAGAGGCAGCCGGAGCAGGAGAGGAGAAGGACAAGAAGAAGAAAAAGTCTCGCAGCAAGAAAGCTGGCGAGTTGGACGACCTGGAGGCGTTCCTGGCCGGAGGGGAGGGGTCAGCTAAGAGGGAGGAGGGAGACTACGAGGAGCTTTAGAAGTCCAGTAGAGCTGGAAGGTGACTTGACGTGTACGTGCACTGCTGGCCTCAAGTCCTCGACAGACCTGTGGCATTTCACATTTTCGTGGCAACATGTTCTGATCCAAAAGACCAAGCGCTCGAATTTCACTTGCGAGGTCCAACACAAAGGACGGCAATCCGGTGCAATAAGTGGAGAAGCCATCGAAAAACTGCTGCATCTTGCATGTACTGATGCTGTTTGTCGAAGTTTGTTTGTTTGTTTGTTTGTTTGTTCAGGTAAAAAAAAAAAAACACCATTTAGCTGCTGGCTTTTCTACCGTATGCTTCTGAGATTTGTTTTATTTGATCACTTTTGCAGAACCACTCCTGAGAAACAAATATCTACACAGATCAACCACATGAACCGTGATCTTCTTGTTTCTACCATCACGGTCCACTCTATCAGCTCATCTGACCACACAGGAGCTCTTTGTGGTTCTATAATTCCAGACTGTAGATCATCTGTTTCTCTGCAGACTTTATTCTCCTCCTTTCACCCTGATCTTCAATGATCAGGACTCCACAGGACCCCACAGAGCAGATATGATGTGGGTGGTGGGTCATTCTCAGCACTGCAGTCACACTGACATGGTGGTGGTGTGTTAGTGTGTGTTGCTGGTACGAGTGGATCTGACGCAGCAGTGCTGCTGGAGTGTTTAAACCCCTCAGTGTCACTGCTGGACCGAGAACAGTCCACCGACCTGAAACGTCCAGCCGACAGCGTCCTGTGGGCAGCGTCCTGTGAGCACTGATGAAGGACTAGAGGACGACCAACACAAACTGTGCAGAAACAGATGAGCTTCTGTCTCTGACTTTACATCTACAAGGTGGAGACACTCGGTAGGAGCGTCTAATAGAGTGGACTGTGAGTGGACACAGTGTTTAAACACTCCAGCAGCACTGCTGTGTCTGATCCACTCGTACCAGCAACACACACTAACACACCACCACCATGTCAGTGTGACTGCAGTGCTGAGAATGACCCACCACCCACATAATATCTGCTCTGTGGTGGTCCTGTGGGGTCCTGACCAAGATCAGAATGAAAGGGAGGCTGAGAAACAGATGGACTACAGTCTGTGTGGTCAGTGGGGCTGGACAATGAGTGCAGAAGCATTTGTTTGCTTTTATTGGACTGTCCAAGCTCTGCCCACAAACCCTGACAAGGACTCAACTGTGTCCCAAAGTGTAGGCTGCGTAGGTCACTGTCAATGGTCAACCGTTCAATAGTTCAGAGGACGCAATTAATGGACCACTTATGGTCCTCAGTGACCTACCAAGGCTGCACGTTACGCCGGCTTGAGTGCAGCTGCCGTTCGGTGCTTGCGTCACATTTGTGTTTCCAGTTTAAACTTTGTTGCACAGATTTCACTTCTAATTTTCACCACAGAAGGCGTCACCGATCCTCTGCAATAAGCCCCGATTCAGAGTTCAGCTCTGACCCTGATCTGACACACCTGGTCCAGGTCCATAACTGATTTATGGACCATAAAGGATCATCATTTAATGAATAACTCATCTTATATTCATTATGTGTTATTATTCAGTACGTGTTTTATCTCCGAGGCTTTTGAGCCTCATCAGAAATCTAGTTTCCCAAATTAGAATAATTCATGAGATCAAACAGAAACACAGAAATGTCCAACTTCTGACCAGTATGTCCATTTATACACTCAGTACTGGTTGGGACTGGACCAATGCACCCTGGCATGGAGCCAGTCAGCTTGTGGCACTGCTGAGATGTTACTGAAGACCAGTTGGCTGACCGCTGACCTTCTCTGTGGAGGGGGTTGATGATGGGTCAGCGTGAACTAGACCCCGTATTTATACTCTTTAAATAGTATTTTTAACTCTCAAAAATTTAATTTGTTCATGATCTGAGGAACCGGATTCCTGACTTTCGTGACCAGGCTGATCAAAATTAAACTAAATAAAGGCTGGAAAAAAATATTTTTCATGCAACAAATAAAAAAATCTGACCGTTTCATAATATTTAGTGAAATAACTTTTACATGCTAGATCATTTGATTTAATACTCTTAAATGTAAAGGTGATACAAGGGTTCTGAGTGATACAGCAGTAGAACCTTTTGTAAAAGAGATGTGAGAACATTTAAAGGTTTAACAAAGTGTGTATAGAGGTTCTCTACCAGTTTAAAGGTTCTTCCCGCTCACGTCTTTTACGGAAATGGCTGGTTCTTTCCCTCACACTTTCCTTCAGTTCTCTGCGGTTCTATCTGAATGACCGTCACTTATATAGACCCTAAAGTGGAACCCTGTGGGACTCCAAAAATGCTACCAAACAAAACTGTTACTTACCCTGAGGTTCAACCGTTTGTTGGTTGAATAGCGCTGCGTCCCGATCTCGTGCTCATTTCTAATACTATCTAGTTCTTGAGGACGTAGTACGTAGTACCATAGATGAGAGTTAGTCTACTCAAATATCTACGATGCATACTCTGCGTTGTGGGAGAACTGTGTCCATAGTAACCACTGTTAGTCGAAATGGGTGGAGCTCCACACCTCTGGAAAGAGGAGTAAACAGCGGATAACAAAGGCAGCTGTTGGCATAGCAACGCTTCACCACTTCCTCTTAGTACAAGCGGGTTAGTTCATTAATATTTCCGTGTTCTATTTTGTGGAACCCGTACTATTAAGGTTAGTATTAGGGCTAAACAATATTTTGGCGAAGCACCGTCGACGCAATGCATGCGATAGTGAATGTGCAGTTTTCCACGACAGAGCGCCTCGATAATAACCTGACGTGTTGGATCTGTGACTTCTGGACAAATGTGATGGACATTTTTATATTTTTAAATATTGCAATATATATATATCGCAGAACAACCAAAATCGTGCAGCCCTAATTAGTATATAGTCTATAACGTATCCTATTAGTGTGTAGTACGGAATTGGGATGCAGCGTAGAAATGTTTTTGTAGAACAAAAATAATAATAAAATTGTGGGCGGGGCCTGGATTGTTCGGTTGTTACACTGATATATTGGTCGTTGTCGTCCTAAAAAAGTTACTTCCAAAGTCTGTGTTGGGACACGGCTCCAGGTTCTTTTCCGTACGTTCTGTTTGGTTGTATTAGATGAAATGTGCTGTACTTCTCTGTGAACATGTTGACTTTTTTTCCTGAATGATATTCTTCACGATTGATTTTGGATTGTAACGGTTTGTCTTTTTCGGTTTTAAGACTTGGAGAGTAACTGTGTTGTTTCCTCGCCTGTTTAGAATCGACCTAAACTATAATAACAATGTTTTACGTTCATTACACGTAAACAAGGCCAGTTTTTTCTCTCGTACGTTAAAGAGCGACACCAGTGACCTGCTGGTCGTCGTGATGTAATCACGAGCCGGTCGTTTACGGAAGGATTCTTCCCAAGAATCATAAGATTAGTCAGCCTCATTGGTTGGATTGTGGCTGATAGTGAAACATAACTGTGGCGTTATCACAGCAGCTACCACCCTCCTCCAAAATCGCTACCATGGCATTAGTGCCCTCATCCAGAATCAGTGCTGCGGGGTTTGCGTATTGGCTACCAGCCTCGTTACCCCCGCTCTCGTCTCGTGAGTTAAACTGAACGCTGTCCTGAGATCTACAGCAGCGTGAGTCTATCTGTCCCCTCTGCTCGCGCACGGCTGCCTTAACGAAAGACGAGTCCTGAATAAGTGTCTTATCGGAAATCTTGAGTTACCGAATTCCGCGGTTACGAAAACGTTGCCAGTTCGCTGCTTGTGAATTGCATGTTTTAGTGCCGTGGTGAAGTCTTCTCTGATAGATGATTGAGTTCTGTATTATTATTATTATTATCATTATTGTTATTGTTACTATTATTATTATTATTATTATTATTGTTATTGTTTTATTTACTTTCCCCGAGCACTGTTGAACTCTTCATCCATGACTAAAAAATGCTTTTAACTCTTTTTTTTTTTTTTTTTTTTCTCTCATTTTTATAATCGTTTAAATGATCGATGTGTCCAGACGCTGCTGAGGAAATACTCTGTTTGCACTGCTTGAAGTTAATTGAACTCGGATTTCGAGTTTGCGTTGCTGTCTGTAACTCATTTTTGAGCTCCTTCCATCTACGGACATGAACTACGAAGCACCTTCGACACTCCAACTCCAACATCATGCTGCAGCGATGTTGTTTTCTGCCTTTATTTTATCGTAAACATGGACGTTTTGTGCTCCAGGTTTCATTCCATGCTTTTGATGAACTTGGTTTATGATCACTGCTGTCAAATACAGGTGCTGAAAAGAGGAAATCGATATCTCCGTTTTTGTCCATGTTCTCCATGGTTGGAATTGCTTTAACATGCGTTTAAATTGTAGAACATTTTTGTTTTCTGTAAAATCAGCAATTTGCAGTTTTGGAGATGCTTCTCATTGGACTAATGCACCAATCATCTCCTCATTTCTATCCTCTGACCACACAGGTGGCTCATCTGTTTCTCTGCAGACTTTATTCTCCTCCTTTCACCCTGATCTTCAATGATCAGGACCCCCACAGGACCACCACAGAGCAGATATTATGTGGGTGGTGGGTCATTCTCAGCACTGCAGTCACACTGACATGGTGGTGGTGTGTTAGTGTGTGTTGCTGGTACGAGTGGATCAGACACAGCAGTGCTGCTGGAGTGTTTAAACCCCTCAGTGTCACTGCTGGACTGAGAACAGACTGAAATACCCACTGTTTCCAATCTCCGAGACATTTTAGGAAAAGTTATCAAATTCTATGTTGAAAATTGAAATTGGACGGTTGCCTAGAGGAGAATTTATAAAGCTTAGACGCTTCGTTCAGCCGAGAGTCCCTAAGGACAGCTGTTGATGTTAAGACAGATTAACTGCACTTTAGGATTTGTTGAAAATACTGTGTTTGATAAGATACTTCATTTGACAGCATGTTGAACAACATCCAATATTTTTAATGAACATATATGTTGATTGTGGTTCATAAACATGTATAAAAATAGAGAAATTGAACATACAGTCACCAGAGAAAGAAAATTGGACACCTCATGAAACAGGTTTAACACATTTAAACATCTAAACATTGTATCTTCATTTGACCATCTCTGAGAAACGAAGGTGATACAGCTAACGACTGAAGAAACATCTTTAAACATCATTAATAGAAATTAAATTCTCATGAGGATAAAGTTCAGACCTCCTCTGTCCCAATATCTGTATCTCCTCCTTTGGCTGAAATAATGTCAGTGAGATGTTTCTAGAACCATCTACCGTCTCTGACATCGACTGGAAGAACGACGTTCCCACTCCTCCATGTGGAATTCTTTCATCTCTGTGATGTTTCAGCGTCTTTGTACAGACGCTCTTACGTTCTCCTCAAACCCCCTCTGATACAATAAAGATCTCATAGTGGTTTCTATGATGGAGAGATCTCCACACCCTGCTGCAGCAGAGCAGCTCCAAACCATCACACTCCCAACACCATGTTTCACAGCTGCTATGAGCTTCTTCTGCTCAAATGCTGTTTGGTTTGATCCAAACATCTTTAGTTACTGTGTCCAAATAACTCAGCTTTGGATTCATCTCACATCCTGCTCTTTGTCTAGATGTTCTCTGGAGAACTTTATTCTTGTCCTGATGTCTTTTTGACTGTAAGGTTTCCTCCTTAATCGCCTCCCATGGAGCTCAAACTGGTTTGGTCTCTTTCTGATCTCTTTGACATCACCTGTGACCTACCTGTTACCCATTGGAAATGTTCTCCAGTTGTGAATGATGTGGACAGTGGAACAGCTGATTTCTAATTCTAATCCCTTGTCAGACTCATCTGCATCTACAACCTTCTATCTGAAGACCTCAGAGAGCTCTTTGGACCTGTCCATGGTGATCTCACTCACTTCAACAATCAGGAGCAAACCAAACTAATGTCTGAGGTTTAAAACAGACTCCAAAGTCCTCTTTGACCACTTTTCTCATGAGATTTGCATTTCTATTAATTGATTTACAGATAATGTTTAAAAGACTCCAGATTCCAGATGTTTAAACACGTTAATGGTTTTCAGTGGGTGTCCAAATACATCCTAAAACATCCTAAAGGTTCTAAAAAAACACTAAAACGAATAAAGTGCGAATACTTAAGCTCCACAATCCAGCATCGTAAACATTCTGCTCTGCTGTGGTTTAGTAACACTAACCTAGTTGGTGATCTGCCTGATTCTGCAGTTATCCTCAAACTTTGGTTCCAATTTCTTTATCTAGAAATTGTGTGGCACAAGTAAGCTCATTTGTAATCCAGATGTGTGGTTGTGAAGAACCTTCGTTTGATGTAAAGGTTCTTCACATTCACACATCTCCATTACGAGCATAGTTCTCCTGGAACTAAAGGTGGTTCTTCTAAGGCATCGCTCAAAGAACAATTAGAAGCAACATCATTTTTAAGAGTCTACTGAACTAAATTCTGTAAAGTCTGCATTCACTCAAACGGTTCTTCCTCGGTTCTTCAACGTTTGTTTTCTTCTGAGGTTCATTCAAGCTGCTTATCTCTCTTCTGAAACACACAATATGCCCATATTAGGATTGGTATCATTGTAATATGTAATAGATTTTTGTTGGGAGTGAGGAGGTTGGACAAGATTAGAAATGAGAGGGACAGTGATCAGAGGGACGGTGAAGGTGGAGCAGTTTGGAGATAAAGCCAGAGATGGTTTGGACATGTGTTGAGGAGGAATAGGGGATATATCGGACAAAGAATGTTGGAGATGGAGCTGCCGGGCAGAAGGAGAAGAGGAAGACCTCAGAGAAGGGTTATGGATGTAGTGAAGGTGGACATGGAGCTGGTTGGTGTAACAGTAGAGGAGGCAGGGGATAGGGCAAGATGGAGGCAGATGTACCGCTGTGGCGACCCCTAAAGGGAGCAGCAGGAAGGAGAAGAAGAAGATTGTCGTAATACATCGGATTTAAATGATTGTTGAATTTGAGGGAAATCTGGAGGAATCGCACAAGAAACAGTTCTTTAAATGATGCCAAAAGAACCACTTCAAGAACCAATGCTGTGGAATGCTGCAGCCAGTGGCCCTACCCTTTCAGAAAAGGTACAAACTGGATTCCAAAAAAGTTGGGACACTAAACACATTGTGAATAAAAACTGAATGCAATGGTGTGGAGATGCCAACATCTAATATTTTATTCAGAATAGAACACAAATCACAGATCAAAAGTTTAAACGTAGAGAATGAATCGTTTTAAGGGAAAAATATGTCGTTTCAAAATTTCATGGCGTCAACAAATCCCAAAAAAGTTGGGACAAGGCCATTTTTACCACTGTGTGGCGTCCCCCCCCTTCTTACAACACTCAACAGACGTCTGGGGACAGAGGAGACCAGTTTCTCCAGTTTAGAAATAGGAATGCTCTCCCATTCATGTCTAAGACAGGCCTCTAACTGTTCGATCGTCTTGGGCCTTCTTTGTCGCACCTTCCTCCATGATGCTCCAAATGTTCTCTACAGGTGAAAGATCTGGATTGCAGGCTGGTCATCTCAGTACCCGGATCCTTCTCCTACGTAGCCATGATGTTGTGATTGCTGCAGAATGTGGTCTGGCATTATCTTGTTGACAAATCTTCCCTGAAAGAGACGACGTCTAGAAGGGAGCATATGTTGTTCTAGAACCTGAACATAGTTCTCTGCATTAATGGTGTCTTTCCAGACATGCGAGCTGCCCATCTCACAAGCACTCATGCAACTCCATACCGTCAGTGATGCAGGCTTCTGAACGGAGCGTTGATAACAACTTGGGTCCTCCTTGTCCTCTCTGGACCGGATGACATGGTGTCCCAGTGTTCCATAAAGAACTACAAATCGGGACTCGTCTGACCACAGAACAGTCTTCCATTTTGCCACACTCTATTTTAAATGACCCCTGGTCCAGTTCAAACGTCTGAGCTTGGGGAACTTGCTTAGAAATGGCTTCCTCTTTGCACTGTAGAGTTTCAGCTGGCGGCGGCGGACGGCACGGTGGATTGTGTTCACTGAGGATGTTTTCTGGAAGTGTTCCTGAGCCCGTTCTGTTATTTCCTGGACAGTGACATTCCTGTTTGAGGTGCAGTGACTTTTAAGGGCCAGGAGATCACGAGCATCTAGTAGAGTTTTACAGCCTTGACCCTCACGCACAGCGATTGTTCCAGATTCTCTGAATCTTTTGGTGATGTTCTGCAGGTTGATGATGCTCTTTTATGCTGGGTAACACAGTTCTGGTATTGCTGCACTCTTTCTGCTCAACAGTGGTGGAACCGGTGATCCTCTTCACATCTTGAGACACTGACACTTTGAGAAGCTCTTTTTAGACCCAATCATGTTGTCCATTGACCTGTTAATTGGTCGTCCAGCTGTTTGTTATATGCTCAATTTCCTTTTTCCAGACACTTATTGCTACTTGTCCCAACTTTTTTGGGATTTGTTGACACTGTCATCTATGTTCTATTACGAATAAAATATTGACATATTGACATTTGACATTTTCCACATCATTGCATTCAGTTTTTATTCACAATTTGTTTAGTGTCCCAACTTTTTTGGAATCCGTTTTGTAGAACCACTGGTTGCAAGACCTCATTCACGTTATGTTGGTCAAAGTGTCTGTATTTAAGACCGAAGGTGATCTGGCATCGTGCACCTGGTGCACCCCTACCATGTCACCAGGCCTTCTGCATGTGGTGCCTCCACACACTGATTCATTGGTCATCTCCACCACTCACTGGAGATGACCCACTGCCATCCTCAGTGACTCCACGACCACCTGACACACCACCATTTCAGTCGTCCGATTCCTTCATTCACTCCTAGAAGCTTTACAGGACCTTACCAAGAGTGCAGGTTCTGGAGATGTTTACTTACCTTATTGTTGCCATATTTGCCTAGAAGATAAATAATATTCATGTTAGATGATAATTGTTGGAGAAAAAAATGTTGCAAGACGGTTTGAGTGGTTAAAAAACAGAAGGGGCAGTTCCCCTTTTCAACCTTCCAAAAAGCCTGACGATCAGCAGCTGTGGTTTCACTCAGCTGCCACCACATATCCTCTCCTCCACGAGTACTCACTGTTGGTGTAGATGCAAGTTGCTGTCACGGCCCCCAGAAGCAGGAGGAACAGAACCCAGCGAAGGATGTCCCATATGAAGCCCATCGGAGCTGTAAAACAATCAGAACTCAATCTACTGGTCACTTCTAAACAGGGTCAAGGTCAGTCATTCAGTTGAGACTGAAGTGGATACAGAACAATAAACGTCCAACCATCCTTAGATGCCTGCTCATCAAAGTTCCCCCAGAATTCAAGCACAGTAACAGCTTTTACACTAGATTCTGGAACATTGCTGTGACTTCATAACTGTATTCAGCCACAAGGGTATTAGTGAGGTCAGGGCACTGACCCGACGGTATTGGTCAGCTCTCTTCCTTCAGTTATCTTGAGATAATCAGTATTTTGAGATAATTATTGATAATTCACACTGCTTGTTGTGGTGTTCATGGTAGTTACTACGGTTTTTCCTAAGGTTTTGCTATGTTGTGGCATGTCGGTCACCACATTGTTGCCGTGGTATAGTTGAAAGTCCCTAAAGTGTTCGATGGTGGTTGCTAAGGCTCCATAAAAAATGAGAAAGTGTGATATTACTTCTTTAACTGGTGTCATTTTCTACCAGGGCAGAAGACTCACTGTTGTAGAGCTGACTCGCAGCCAGTTTGATGATGACATTGGTGCCGTTCGTCACGCCACACCAGTACACCCCGTCTCCCAGGGGCAGGCTCCTCACGGACACCACGAAGGCCTCGCCGTTGTCCTGCACGCTCAGGCTGCCGTCCTCCAGCTGCAGGGGCCCGGAGTTGAACACAAAGCCGGAGCAGCAGTGCTGGTTCTCATGATCCTGCTTACACCACACCCTGGGCTTGTCCTTCTGCTCCGAGGTGTAGGGGCAGGTCAGCTTCTGTCTGTACTGACCTTCACACACACCTGTGGAGCACAGAGGTCAGGCACACGGGTGTGTCTTACTGAATGGACTGCTCATGGGCTCCTTCCCCAGGGTTGGGTACCGTTTACGTTTGAATCAACACATTTCATTTTTAATTTATGAATTGAACATAAATTTGTTATTTGGTATTACACTGTAAACATCTCACATATACAGAAATCCATCTCTGCTCTCCGTGATTCACTGCAGATGCAGTTAGTGGTGATGGCTGGTTGTGCTGTACTCTGGTACTCACTGTACTGGTCTGAGTGATGTTCTCTCAGTACCACATTTTTTAATGATTTATAAATAAAAAAAGCTGTTATATGACGTTCCAATTCCCTGAAACGCAATACAGCAGGTTTTCAACCACAGAGAAGACATGCATCATCATCAAGTTCAACCCAAAAAGACGCTCACGATCGAAACCTCGATAACAGAGCTCTGATTGGTGAGTCTGATTGTAACGCAGAACATCCAGCAGCTGGACTGAAAAAGGGTCTTTATTAATTGCTGACTTTCCTTCATTTTAATTTTAAAGTTACTGTTTTATTTTTTTACTCTTTAACTCGTATCGTTTTGTCTTTAACCCTAAAGCCCTGCACGCAGCCCACGACTCAACTGCACTGCTGCCAACATCAGCTTCACAAACCCTGAAACAGAGACCTGGGAGAGTCCAGGCCAGAGCTCTGAACGTTATCTGTGGATTAAAATGTGAAATAGAAATAAACACGGTGATCACATCTCCAGACAGATCATATATAACATACTGCTGTATAAAGGTAATGACAGTATATCATCCAATGAAATAAATAAAAGTATCTCCGAAAAAGTGACTTTAGTAGAAATCAAAAACGCTCTAAACTTTGAATAGACGTTAATGTAAAGTTACAGCTTATTTTACTGAGAGAAGAAAACTACAAATGGACAAAACAGAGATACGCAGCGATATTTTTAGTTATTCAGTAACTTCTTTGTGTTTCTAAATAATGTGAAAGATTAGGATTATCTTCTGTTTTCTAGTTTATTACATTAAAATGACAAATGATTCCAGTTAAATAAGATATATCAGCCTTTATTTCACAATGATTATATTAGTATTATTAATTAATATAATTATTAATATATTTTTATATTGCAATAAAAAAGAAAAATCTCTCAGGTTTCTAGATGTTAAAAAATGAGAAAAGGAGATTGGAAATCTATCATTTAAATGTAATTATTTAAATTTAAATCTCTATAATTTATTTATTTATTTAAGGATTATTTCACCACTTCCAGAAAATGGTTGGATCTTAAAATCCATTTTAGCATCAAACCTGACAGCGGGGATAATCATACATGCTTGCTTGGTGCATGTAAATTAGAAAAAACAAGTTTTACAATCAATTAAAATCAAATTTTAATTCCAGTAATTTCTACATTTTTTTTCATTTACATTTTAAACTTTTAAAATGAGCAACTTATTAATTTTAATATTAAATCTTTTTTTAAAAGTAATAAAAACAAAGTGGAAAAACTGTAAATTGATTGTGTTTTAGTAGCTTTTGTTATATAAACATGATACATTTCTGAAGCTATGCCACTTCTTGTTGCTTATATCTTAAAACATGATTCCAGTTAAGTTGGTGAAATCGTGGTTATGAAAGTCGGCAATTTGTGGTGAAGGATGCTTTAGATGATATGAAAAACGTATTTTAAATCTACAAATTCAACAATCAGTATTATATTATTATTATCATATAATAATTATTGCCGTGACTTTTAGAAGTGATGTGTTACAATTAATTTTTTTTTTTCAGTAAAAACAAAAATTTAAAACCATTTTGAAAATGAACATCTATTAAAACCCATTTTACCAACGATGTGAACAAACTACGAAACTCTTTAAACAAAACGAGTAACATTTATTGGGCTTCATTATCAAATATAATTTTAAAAGTTGACACCACAGCAAAGCTCGCTTAATTATTTAATGTATTAATGTACAAATGTAATTTTAGAGAATATATATATATATATATGTATATAGTGCATTTAGTTCTTTACCTGTGAGAATGAAGAGCAGGGCTGATAAAAATAAGAGGGTCATTTCAGACAGTTAAAGTACAGCTCTTTGTAGATCTGTGTAGATCTGCTCTTATTTATACCAGAGAAGCTTTAGGAAGTGATGAACAGGAAGTTTCACCCACAGTTAACTTTCCTCTATTTAAAATGAGTGACGGCTCTTCTCGCTGGACTCTGAACATCTCAGAGCTTAAAGAAAAAACAACTTTTTCTTTCTAGAAATCAATTATCAAACTTTAGCAACTCAAATTTTATCTCAGTTTATGAAGAAACTGAACCATAAAGAGGTCCATCTCTGGTCCATCTCTGTCCCAGGACCCCCAGTGCAGGTGGTGGGAGACTCTACAACCAGCACTGCTCTCAGCAGACCATGGACAAACACAGTTAACTCCACAAACATACTGGCAATAATATGCATCGTATCTGTGTCTTCAAGACGAGATCTTGAGCAGCAGTGTGTGGATGAGTGTCGTCCTGTTTGAATAGAGCACTGAGTGTGTGTTCAGAAAAGGTTCCAGAACCTCATTAATGTAGCGTTGTAATGTCAAAGGGCCTGTAATGAAGATCAAAGGTGATCTGGCATCGTACGAAATTGCACCCACACCATCACACCAGACCTTCTGGACGTGATCAACAAACCGTTGATCTTGGTGACCACAGTGCCTCCACACATGGATTTGTTTGGTGATCTCCACCGAGACAACTGAAAAACACTTATCTCCAAAAAGGCAACTTTACAGAAGAAGGAAAAAAGGCTCTTAACTTTGAATAGATGGTCATTTTACAGCTGTTCTATTGGTCTGTTCATCCAGAATTATTTATGTGGTGTACAGGGTTCAAAATGTGGAGAAAACTGAAAATGGACAAAAATGGAGATGCATGGTTTTCATTGGACAGAAGTGATATTATTGTTTACTGGATTTTTATAAAAATAAATAGAAACACACACACACACATATATATATATATATATATATATATATATATATATATATATATATATATATATATATATGTGTATATATATATATATATATATATATATGGAGAGACCTGAAACTAACAGTCAACAGTTTAATTGTTTTAACCCTGCAATCAACACAACACACTGGACTTTCAGTAATAAATAGTCAAGTACACACAATAATGTGCACAATGTACACAATACACTCTTCTTTTTTTTTTTTCTCATGCACTCATTATCTATATTTTATATTGTAATATATTCTGGTATATTATATATTCTACATATATATATATATATATATATATATATATATATATATATATATGAGTAGGACCTGAACCAACAGTCAACAGCTAACAGCAACCTGCAATCACCACAACACACTGGACTCTCTGTGCAATAAACAGTTTTCAAGTGCAATAATAATGTGCAATAATGTGCAATACACTCTCTTCTTTTTTTCTCATGCACTACTATCTATATTTTATATTGTAATATATTCTGTAAAATAACTTTGTAAAATAACTTATTATTTCCAAATAAAATACCATATTGGATAGAAATGACCACCTCTGTCCCCTGGTGGGGGTTGCTGCTAACTTGGTGGGCAAATTAAAAAAAAAAAAAGCATTAAAAGAATGTAACTTAATTAAAAACCTTAATAAATCAGTTGGCATTTGGCTGGTGGGAGATTGGAAATTGTTTACTGTAAATTAAAGTTTAATTTTAGATGAACAGGAAATATTTTTAAAAATGTTTACTGTTTGCATAATAAGGTTTAAAAAGCGCGTAAACAGACAAACCACGTCTGCGTTCGTTTTCTGAAAGGTTGCAGGACTTTTATTTTGAAAGCGACGCGGAAGTCAGTTGGTCGCCGCTGAAACACGTGTGGTTGAGTTTTGGGGATATTTTGAAAATGGTGAGAATTATTTGACTTTAATTTATTATATAGTATCATATGTATTGAAATTGGTTCTGTATTAATTGCGCGTCTTACAGAGCTGTGTATTTAGTGATTTATCTTTGTATCTTTATATTTATCTGATTTTCTGCTGTTTTTTAGTTCAAACCTCTTAAATCTTGTCCAGAAACGTGTCCTGAAACACGGAGTAACTTCAGAAACACAGGCAGGCAGGAGTTCCAACACAGTCGCAGAAAACTCTTTAGAAATTATAGGTTTAAAGAGGCTAAACCTGGCATTTGATTCTATCTCGTCGTTCCACCTTAAATTTTGGTATCTGCGCTATAAAGGCATTTTGGGCTTCCCGTTGAAACTATGGAGTCTTTTAAGGTGGACCGGAGAATTCCAAAAGTCTCTTTAAAAAGCAGCTTTTTCATTTTTGTACCTTTTTTTGGCCCAAAAAATAACCATTTTAGTTTTGCCCATTAAATAAATACTTATTTTCAACCATTTTGGTTCATTATTGTGTTTTATTACTGTATTTTACTGTTTTGTGTAAACTGGGGCCCTATAGTGGGTTATAGATACCCATTATAACAGTGAGTGGACATAGTGTTTAAACACTCCAGCAGCACTGCTGTCTGGTTCACTTGTACCAGCACAACACACACTAACACACCACCACCATGTAAGTGTGACTGCAGTGCTACTGGAGTGTTTAAACCCCTCAGTGTCATTGCTGGACCGAGAACAGTCCACCAACCAGAAATGTCCAGCTGACAGCGTCCTGTGAGCACTGATGAAGGACTAGACGATGACCAACACAAAAGTTGGACACACTCGGCAGCTCGAGGGGACTAATGTACCAGCTCCGTTCTGCTCGTGTTGGTTCCTGTACTGTAACATTGGTACTAGACAGCAGGATGCAGCAGCATAATCACAATTCAGGCTCTCGGTTGCGTTTGACACATTTACTGACTTGCCGATTTGAACGTTCTGCTGCAGCTTCGACGCGAGATCCGTCTCCGGAAGGAATACCTGTACAGGAAAGCCCAGGAGGACAGGCTGCACTCCATCGAGGATAAGAAGCAGAAGCTCAAGGCTGCGTTAGACGGTAAGGCTTTGGCTCTCCTCCTAAAGCCTGAAGCACCTGAGGTTGTCCTCATGAAGCTCCTGAGAGTCTGATTCACAATGAGGCTCAGATCTGTTAATTGTATGCTTTTCTTTTGCTGACAGAAAATCGTCTCATACCGACTGAGGTTCGCAAAGAGGCCCTAGACCTTCAGAAGCTCTTGGAGTTTGATGATGAAGGTGGAGAAGGTATGCAGTTGTCTTATGTGCAGGAATGTATCGTTGTGTATTTAGTGATATACAGTGATGTGAAACCGGGATCATCTGATACATCAGACACTAATGTAAAGAAGGGTTCTTCAGTTGTCCTTAAACACTAGTGGCCTTTTAGCACCACCTCCTTTCTGCACAAGTTTTGGGGTTCTGGAGGAACAGTCGCTGATCTTTGTAATGTAATCATGTGCTGGTCGCTTTACGATCTGGCATTGTAGGAAATTGCACCCACACCATCACACCAGACCTTCTGGACGTGGGACGCGTGATCATTCTCCTGTTTAAAACAGCACCCTGGACACAATCTGCTCCCCGGTGTCTTTTATTTCTGCATCTTTGTTACAGGTGTCAGCTCTCACATGGACGACGAGTACAAGTGGGCCGGCGTAGAAGACCCGAAAGTCATGGTCACAACGTCCAGAGACCCGAGCTCCAGGCTTAAGATGTTCGCCAAGGTGCGTTACAATCTAAACGAACCAATTAAGCACTTGGTGAAGCGTCACTGACTTTGACCAGCCTGTCAGCCTGTCTGCTTCCCCGAGTCGTAACTGGATGGGATGATGTTTCTCACATGATGATATAAAATGTGTCAGCTTGTGGTTAATGTGGTGTTAAGCACTCAGACACCTTTTACATGTTTACACAGGAAGTAAAGCTGATGTTTCCTGGGGCCCAGCGCATGAACAGAGGAAACCATGAAGTTAACACTTTAGTGCACGCATGCAAGGCCAACAATGTCACTGACCTGGTCATCATTCAGGAGACCAGAGGGCAGCCTGGTAAGATACGGGGTTTTGTTTTATCCGTTTCTCAGAGCTTCTTTATTTCTATGCTGAGCAGTTACAGCCCAAAGGGATTAAATTTAATAGGAATAAATGAATTAAAAGACGACTCTGTGGGACGACTCTGTGAATGTCCTTGAGTGTCCTTGTTTAGATTTGACCGCTCATTACTGACTTGTTCCTTGTTTTGCAGACGGTTTGATCGTGTGCCACCTGCCTTTCGGCCCAACAGCATACTTCACCCTGTTCAACGTAGTGATGAGACACGATATCCCAGACATCGGGACCATGTCCGAGGCCTTTCCCCACCTCATCTTCCACAATTTCGGCTCTCGTCTGGGGAGGCGGGTGAGTCTCGCATCAGTCTGAATCTTTATTTTCACCCTGAGACACATTGAGGACGACCCTCGTTTCCAACCGAGCATTTACAGCCCAAAGGGACTGAAAACGGGAGATGAGATTTCAATTTAATAGGAATAAATAAATGAAATTAACAGTTTGACCATAAAATCAAAGCCAAAATAGAATAAAAATAAAATGACCATAAAAGGCAATAAATAAATAAATAGATTGAAAGTAAAAGTTAAGATACTTTAAAGTAGAATCATAAAAATAAAATTATATTAATTAAACTAGGAAAAGAAGAATGACGATAAAATAAAAGACTAAAGATAATAAAGTTTAATAAAAATGATCATCGATTCACCGGCTGTCTGAAGGTACAGTTGGCTGATTATTTCACACTTTAATGTTCACTGTCTTCAAATAGTACAGCGTTAAAATCCCAGGCATCACTGCACTTTAGCAGGTTATCAGTAAAATAAGCTGATCATATTAGAGGTCTTTGTCCTTACTTATGAAATACGACTCATTCGGGGGAATTTACTGTAGTTGGAAAAAAAAAAGGTCCTGGACTAAAACTAAAATTATCCTGCAAATATTAAAAATATAAAATCTTGTAAAAACTGGAAATGTAGAGAATAATTCACTGATCAGAACATCTGGGAAAAAAATGTTGAATGTGATGTTGAATCAAGAACTTTCTAGACATTTATTAGTGAGATCCTGCAGGTTTTCCACATCTCGGAAAATCTGGGAAACGTTCCCACTCCTGGAAACATCTGGAAAATGACATGCTTTTAAACATTAAAATCTGGAAACATGGAGACACAATTCATAATAATTGCAAAAGGAAACATCTGGAAATATTAGTGATGTCCTGCTAGTTTCTCACACGTCTCCGGAAGTCTGGAAAATATTACACAAGTGTTTGGGTGCAACACCAAGTCACGTGCCTCCAGCTGTGGCAGGAGGAAATGAGGCTGGTAGACGGTAGATGTCTGATTTAATGTGTGAGTAGTTTGGGTTGAAGGACGGTGGGCTGGTGCAATCCAGGTTCTGAAGCGTGAAGATAATGGACTCTCTCTTACACAGGTTTCCAACATCCTGAAATACCTGTTCCCAGTTCCCAAAGAGGACAGCCGACGTGTCGTTACGTTTGCCAATAAGGACGATTTCATCTCCTTCAGGTGACTTTATTTCTGATTTTATGTTCACTTGACGTCCTCGTCATCATCATCCATCATAATTTGACATTTTCAGGTGGACTGAGTTCATTGGTTCGCTCACCTCCTCCTCTTCTACTGGAGAAGAAACCTCTACTGGAGGTTTGAACTGTGCTATCCCTACGATCTGAGGATCACAGGTTCAAATCCCATGTCGGGCAGCTTGCGGTCAGCAGCCCGAGTCTGAGAGAGGGATAATTGGCTGTGCTCAAACCCAGTGTGATGATCGGCACAGGTGTCTGTTAGCTGTTGTATCGGGGCAGGGGACCCGGTGCTGCCAGCAATGACGTAGTGGCGTAGAGGGAAATGACTGTAGTTCATCAAAAAAGCAGTTACAGCCTGACACACCCACAACATTGTAGCTGTTCCAGGTAATCTGACGTGATTCCACCACATGCTTCCTGGATCTCCCACGTCGTGGACCGGCTCGGTGCAGTCTTCCTCAAATCTGTACTTGAACATTCTTCTGTTTGATCCAAAGACCTGAAACTTGGACTCATCCGTCCACAACACCTCCTTACAATCTTACAGTGTCTTTTCTCTTTGGCCCCTTGTCTTTTCATTTTATTGGTCAGTATCAGGTCCAGCATCCTGAAATCTGCTGTTCACCGTTGATGCTGACGCTGGGTTCTGTTTAGTGCAGCTGTCAGCTGACAACCTGTGAAGGCGCCTCCTTCTCAAACTGCAAACTCTAAGATATTTATGTCTTAGTGGACAGTTGTGCATCAGGGCGTCCTTTTCCTGTCCTCGTTAGAGTCTGAGGACAGGAAAAGAACGCCCTGATGCACAACACAGCGTGGTCAGATATTTGTTGAATACCTTCCTTTTTTAACTCGACACCAGACTGAAATAAAGGGCATTTCCGGCGTAACTGTCCTCTTTGTATCTTGCAGACATCACACTTACAAGAAAACTGACCACAAGAACATTGAGCTGACAGAAGTTGGACCACGGTTTGAAATGAAATGTAAGTCATGGTTCACTCTTGCACTGTATTTTTATTTTTCTTTAAATGTTTTATTTTGGACAATGATGGACTCGCACAGACAAACAACCAAAGAAAGAAGAGAAATTTGGGTGAAAGAAAGAGAAAAAGAGAAGGGGGCGGGGTGGACTGAATAGAACCAAGTAAGTCATCTGGAAAAACCCTGAGTGATGCAGCATGTGACTGAAGCGATTTCCATTTTTGGTAGAATGTGGACGTGTTACGTAGTAAATTTTATCTTCTCCAATTTAAAAAAGTAAATTACGTCCTGAAACCAAAAGGAAATTGATGGAGGAGCAGAAGAAAACGTGGCCTCGCTAATAAAGACCTGATACTGAGGTGCGGTCAGCACAGAGATGTTTTTAGAAAAATCAAATTAGCCACTAACGATTCTTGGGAAATTGAAAAATTCCGTCCAGAACCTGCTGAGAGATGGACAAAAAATACAGGGTGTCCTGTCTCAGGGTCTCAGGGTGAAGAGGGAAGCACCACACCGATCACACTCCTCAATAATATCAGGATGGAATTTCGCTAAATGAGATTTTGAACGATGAACTAGTTGGAGTTCAGCACACGGTGCACTGGAAGGTACGGTGCCCGTGGCCTCGTCCCACCACTGCTCTGAGAACGTAGTACCAAGCCTTTATATTTGTCCACTTTGTGCCCATCTGTGCTTAATAGCTGGGAATAGATCTTAGAGATGACTGATTTCCACCACCATGTTCCACAGATGTTGAAATAAAGGGTTTTTCTTCAGTTACACCAAAAATACGGTGAAAATATGATGAAAAATGTTCATGTGATCAGTATCAAACTACAGACGTGCAGCAATTCTTTTCACAGAGATGCTTACATTGTTGTCCAGTGTCCTCCTGATGGTGGATTCATGAACATTAACATCAGCCAGTGTGAGAAAGACATTTAGTTGATTAAATGTTCCGTTGGGTTCCTTTGTGAGCTGGTGGATTGTTACACTCCGTGCTCTTGGTGTGATCCTTGTTGGTGGAGCACTCCTGGGGAGGGTAATGATGGTCCTGAATCTGTCTACACAATCTGTCTGACTGTGGATCGGTGGGGTCCAAACTCTTTAGAGATGGTTGTGTAACCTTCTCCAGCCTTTTGATCATGAAACACTTCCACAAACATGTTGAAGATCAGACTTTTGCCTGTTATTTAAATGACATTCACCCCTGATTGTCTCCCACTGGTTGAAACCACCCGACTCTAAATTCACCTTCAGATGATCTTTTGATCCTGAAGGTTCATACTTCTGCCCTCACAGCTCTGGAATATTAAAGGTTGCTTTTTCATTCTTCCCTCACAAATGACGTTGTCTTGTTCTTTCTTGTTCTCAGTGTTCATGATCAAGCTGGGAACTCTGGAGAACGAGAGCACAGCGGACGTGGAGTGGCGCCATCACGCTTACACTCGCACGGCCAAAAAGAAGAAGTATTTGAGTGTGGAGTAGTCGCGTTGCACCAGGCGTGTGAACGTTTCTCGTTTGTTCACTTTGTTTTTCGCTGAATTTTCTCAGTGAGAAGAAATCCAAGCAAAATATCGTTACAGTCGGACACCAAACGTGCATTTTTAAGGAGGCCATTTTTCACATACTGACTATGAACCTCATAGTCGTCGGAATGGAGTCATGGACTCCAAATGAACTCGGAATTAAAGTCTTTTTACGTTGATTTCCATTAGAAGATAAGAGTTTTCCTCTCCAGAAAAATTGCCATTTTGGAGATACAAGGTTTTGAAGATCTATTCCAGATACTACATGCCAGAGGTGGGAATTCCAGGTCCAGCGACTCAAAATCCGCCCTAGGACAGCCTGGGCTGCTCTCCTGCGGATAACGTTCTACCAGAAAGTCCACACTCTGACCTTCTGGTAGACCTGGTACTACTAGAGTTCTGTAGAAACACACCTGACCCCAGGACTGAGGTTCAACAACGCTGCCTTACTGGTAAAAGGACATGAAGGTCACAGGACCTACCTGAGGTCTGCAATCCTGAAACTCACCTTTGTAATATTTATTCAGGTCTCTGATGTTCAGGATATGGAAGTGTTTTGTAAAAGCTGTTGAACGTCTCCAGTTATATTAAACTCAACTTTGATCACGTGACTCTTTAATGGTTATTTCTTTTCTATTAATGGTTGTATATCAGAGGTTGGAAACCCCAGGCCTGGTGTGCCAGCTTCAGGTGTCGCCTTTCATGGCAGGGCTTCCAATACTTTTCAGCAGGATAATGCTCCCACACACTTCCTTGTCCTGCACAATCGCCAGATTAATCACAAGTCCAGCATTTATAGGAGCAGCTGGAGGCCGGCATTGACAACCTATGAGTGTGAAGGATCTACAGGTCCAGCTGCAACATCTGTAGGTAAATGTGCTACAGGATGTTGAACTGAACCTGTACCTCCAAACCAACCGTATCTCATCTTTAGGCCCAACAAGAAACTATAGCCTATATAGAGAGGGGGCGGGGCTGATGATCAACCTGCATACAGACTCTGATTGATAGAGAGAGGGCGGGGCTGATGATCAACTCAGCATACAGACTCTGATTGGATCAGGAGAGAGGGAGCGGGGCTGATGATCATCCCAGATACAGACTCTGGATTGATCAGAGAGAGGGGCGTGGGGCTGATGATCAACCTGCATACAGACCTGATTGATCAGGAGAGAGGGGCGGGCTGATGTCTAACTCTCCACACAGACTCTGACTGATCAGAGAGGGGGCGGGCTGATGCTCAATCATACAGACCTGATTGATCAGAAAGAGGGGGCGGGGCTGATGCTCAACCTGCATACAGACTCTGACTGACTGAGAGAGGGCGGGCTGGATGCTCAACCTGCATACAGACTGACCTGATCAGAGAGAGGGGCGGGCTGATGCTCAACCTGTATACAGACTGACTGATCAGAGAGAGGGCGGGCTGATGCTCAACCTGCATACACACTGACTGATTCAGAGAGGGCGGGTTGATTACATCACTGACCCAGATATATTCAGTTATAGAGGAAATTGAGAAAGGAGGGGTTTTATTTCAGAATAAAAGTCCTTTCAGTTTAATCATTACAAATATCTTTTCATCTCAAAAACACTCTGGATGATCACTTTCCAAAAGGGTTTCTGAAATGTACTGTTATTATAAGGGGAAAAAAGTATTTTTATATTTAATACTTTATTATTTTTATAATAGTATCTGGTATGTGTCTCATATCGATACTTTCCTCATTTGTGGTGAATCAAAACACGTCAATGTGGCGTTAGTAAGACAGGACAGTCAGCTACACTATCTAGTATTTAGGGTGCGAGTGGACACGCGCGCTTATCGGGACGCGCCCGGATGTGGCCCCGGAAAGTCAACACTGCAGCGAGCTCCGTGTGTAAATCGCTCTTCTGTCGTTCCCGGATGTGTTTAAAGTGTTGAAACCGAACCGAGGGGAATATGAACTGGGTTCGGACCCTGTTCGCCTCTAATGGACTTTATAAAAGTGCAGTGTCGGTGCTGCAGGCGCGCGCTGTGGCCGGACCGCTATTCATCCCCGATTCCGTCCACACGAACCGAGTCCTGTACCGAGGCCCGAACCGAGTCCTCAAACGCCGGCCTCAGACCAGGACCTTCTGCTGTTCCTCAGCAGCGAGAACCTGCTGGAGCTGTGGATCTTCTGCTCAGCTGTTCTTCTGTCCAGCATGTAAAGTTATACAGCCTCCTGACGAGGGCGTGACTTACTTTGAGTTACTGAACTGGTGAGTCGACTCGGATTCGGCTCATCACGTCTGATGCTTACAGCTCTGTTGATGCTCCTGTGCAGGTCGTTTATAGCTGATCATAAAGCCTTCATAACACATTTATTCAGTCACAGTAATGTTATACAGTTTATTAACTTTAGTCCCTGAGAAAGTCAAACATCTGAATTTATTTTTTATGACATGATTTCTGCTGATTTTTGATTCATAAGAGCATTTATTATTATTATTATTATTATTATTATTATTATTATTATTATTATTATATTATTGTTGTTTATATTATACTATTAAAAATACATTATTATTTTTTATTAATATTTTATCATTATTATTGTTATTATTATAATTGTTGTTATTAATATATTATTGTTATTGTTATTCATATATTATTGTTATTATTATTAATACATTATTATTATTGTTATTAATACATTACTATCATCATTATTTCATTTATTATTATCATCATTGACCTTATTAATATTTATTAATATTGTTAATATTATTATTTTCATTATTATTATTTTATTTATTGTCATCATCATTGTTGTTTTATTATTGTTATTGAATTCATTATTAGTCTTATCATCATTATTTAATGTGTTATTATTATCATTATTATTTAATATGATTTGATTATTATTAATTTCATCATTATTTAAATTAGTAGTATTATAATTTTTGTTATTATTATTTCATTGATGATGATGATTATGATAATTATGATGTTGAATATCTAATTTTTTGTTGTTATCATCATCATCTTAAACTCAACCCCAGTGAGACTGAACTGCTGTCCATCCCTGGAGCCACTGGTCCTCACTCTGAAGCTCACCATTTCCTTCAAGAACTCACTGATCAGTCCATCGGCAGAAGAACGGAGCCTTGGTGTAGATGTGAATGACCAGTCATTGTTCTCGGCTCATTGCAAACCTGACTTGATCATGCAGATGTTCTCCCTGATCCAGAATGCGAGATCATGGCTCGTCTTCAGTGTCCCCAAGTTCAGCCGTGTGTCTCCTTTGCAGCGTCCCTTCACTGTTTTCCTGAAGAACATCAGATTCAGAACCCTGACACTGGCCTACAAAGCCACAATTGGACCTGCCCCATGAGGGCAATGGTCAAAACCCGATCTGTATCAAGGGCCCTTCGAGCATCATGTACAGCTCTGCTTGACCCAGCGTCCCTCAAGATGCAGGAAGACAAGCATTCTAGGGCAAAATTTGGGCCTAACCTTGGGCCTAAGATTTGGTCCTACAGCCCTTTTGACCAGGATCATAGAAGGTGTACAAAACTTAATCAAACATATAAAAGATGCCCTTTGTGGACAAAATCACTATAATCAGATTTTGCAGATCTTGCAATCAGCCGTTTGCTTTAGAGGGGAGTTTTGAGGGGTCATTCTGGAGGGCTTCAGGACTGTCCACCTTGCAGAGAACTGAGAAATATTCCACCCAGGTTAATACTGCTGAATCAGTCCAGCCAGACAAACTTCTTTAATCGGATTTGTTTTTCTCTTCTAGTGATCAGACCTTTGCTTTGGACATTCAGGAGCTGCAGCGAAGATACCTAGAGCTGCAGAGATCTCTCCACCCGGACAACTTCAGCCTCAAGTCATCGGTACTGCTCGTTTTATACACCTCTATGATTTTATGACTTCCTCAAACTCGGTCCTGGACTGTTTGAAGTAGCCGTTGCAGCCCTCTGGACCTTAATGCCCCGTATTTAATCATAATCAGAACAACAGTGGCCTCTGCTGGTGAACGCCTCAATTGCAGTATCATAGTGGACGCATTGAAACGTCTGATGTTTTTGATGTACATGTCTTTCACTGAACTCTTGGATGAACAGATTTATTGAGCTCCTAATGTTTTATACATTTCATATTTAATAACGAATCTAAAATGTTTATTGACGTAGCGTTGTCACGAAGCAGCTTTACAGAGATCCGGATCCGAGTCTCTTTTCAGGAGCCAGTAGGGGACAGTGGCAGGAAAACTCCCTCAGACTGGGAGGAAGAAACCTTGAGAGGAACCAAGGCTCAAAAGGGGAACCTGTCCTCCGGTCAACATTTTTTTTGTGAGACAGAGACAGAAAGAGAGAGAGAGAGAGAGAGAGAGAGAGAGCCTGTAAGATTTCACCATAAGAGGATTTTCTTCAATTGAGATTTAAAGACAGAGAGTGTGTCTGAGTCCCGAACAGTAGCAGGAAGGTTGTTTTAGAGAGGTTGTTGGGGAGCTTTATAAGAGAACGCTCGTCCCCCTGCAGTGTTTGTCTAATTCAAGGCCTTGTCAGTAGTTCAGTAGGGTTAGGGTCCTCCTGAACACACTACCCATATGTGGGTTTTTGAGGCCCAAACATCTGGATAAAATTACGTTTCACCACATTCGGTGTGTAAAGGCTTTGATGGAGGGCTGTTTCACGCTTGGAGAAATGGCTCGTTAAATTGTGTGGGTTTGTGATCTTTCATTTCAGACAGAACAAGGATATTCAGAAAAGCAGTCGGCGCTGGTGAACAGGGCCTTCAGGACTCTACAGAAACCTCTTACACGAGCCGTCTACATGGTAAGAAGACCTACAGCGGTTCTCCTCAGTGTTGAATTTCAGCATAAGGAACATAACCTTGCTGTAAGTGGTCGTGTTGGTAAAGTCAGGCTCCTGCAGGCTCGTTGGATGTGTGGAAAGATGTTAATGATTGGCTAAAAGGAGTGATTGTATTTGGGCCAAAGGCCACGGTGGGAAGGACGGACCTGAATCTGCTGCTGTATGGAAGTGTTGCTCATACTGGTCTACCAGCAGCAGCAGAAATCCCAGCCTACAGGCAACTCTCTCAGTGATCACAGTGTGTTTCACAGCTTGTGAGTTGCTTCTAGAGTCAATGCAGGTCCTTCACAAACAGTTTCTGAAAGAACCCTCCACAGGAACCTGCAAACCATCAACCGATGGACCAGAGTGGAGCAAGAGGCCAGTTTGTCTTTGGGCCACAAAAGCTGTGGTGCTGCTGCATTCCTGCTTATCTTCTAATAATTCTTCCCTTACATCCGCATGATAAACCCCAGCTGCAGCTGCATGGAGTCGAACTAGAGGAGGGAACCGATGCTACAGCTGACCCAGATTTCCTGATGGAGGTCATGGAGGTCAACGAGAAACTGGCGGAGAGCCGGAGCAGAGAGGAGGTGGACACCATAGGTCAGGCAGTGCGAGGTGTGTAGGAATCAGACAGACGCTGATACATTATTGTTTTTTGTTTCTGACTTTTGTTATTAAAAAGAGAGCTGGACTCTGATTGGCTCAGTGGTCTAATGCCCTGTCTAATGCGAATCTGACAGAGCAAAGTTGGCCATGCTTTCTCTCGTAGACCTTTTCCACCAAAAGATCTCTGGTTCTTAAACTGGTTCCTTTCGGGCGTATATGAAGCTTTGTGTGGGTGGGTGGACGGCGATATATCACAAGTGCAATGCTGGTCAGCACAGGCGCCTGGGGACCTGACACTTTCATCTGAGTGCATTGGCTGCCCAGCAATGATGCAATGACGTGAGGTTCGAATAAAGGAAGAGTCTGGCATCTCACTTTATTGCAGGAGGCATTTGCTTATCATGTTTTCAATTTTGTCCTCTTTACTCGTTCCTGTGTTCTTGATTTTCACAGGCTTTACTCTCCTGTGAGAAGTTTGGGCATCTCCGTTTTCATCTGTTTAAAGTAGTAATACATGTCAACCTTTCTTCCTCCCTCCAGAGACTTTGGAAGACATGACCAAACAGATGAATAATTTGCTGAACAAAGGTATCTCCATCTTTCCTTCTCTGCTCCTCTTGAGTTAGACGTCAGCAGGCTCGGCCACGGTCTCCGTTAAGTGTGAAAGGAATCACTTTGTTGTTCAGATTGTTGTTATTTTCTGGTCGTTGTGGTCATCTCACAAACCTGCTTTTCCTCCTGTTTTCACAGGAGATCTACAGCCAGCCAGAGAGCTTTTAGCCCGTATGAAATATTTTGCTAATCTGGAGGAGAAGGTAAAAGAGAAACTGACAGAGAACTTGTGAGCGAGCAGAGAAGGACATTTATCCAAGAATTCCAAGGTTTCTTCCACACTTGAAGCAAAGAGCTGTTTCGGTTTATTTTAATGTTGAACTAAAATAAATTAAATTATGTTTTAAATGTACAGTATATGGACAAGTACTGGGACTCCAGATCCTGATCCTTCATTGTTTCTTCTGAAATCAGTGGTATTAAAGAGTTTATCCTGCTTTTATTGGAGTAACTGTCTCTACTGTCCAGAGAAGATTTTGGAGCATTGCACTACATTGCATTACCCTGACATACCGGAAGTTTCGTTACCTAAGGGGACGGCTTGGGAACCTGAGTAAGGTGTGAGGTGTTGTCTTATGAGTGAGGTTGAATAAGGGCCAGTGTACCCATGGCAAGATGGATGGGACATTCCATTTCCAAAGTTATCAAATCAATCACATTTATTTATATAGCGCTTTTTACAATGAAGGCGTCACAAAGCCGAGCCTCTTTCGAGCAGCCAGCGGCATCAGTGTCAGAAACACTCCCTCCGTCTGGGAGGAAGAAACCTTGAGAGGGGCCGAGACTCAAAAGGGGAACCCGTCCTCCTTTGGTCGACTCCGGAGAGTACAGACATGAAGCACAGAAAAGAGTAAAATAATAGAGAACTATAGCTGATAGTGCAGGACACGAGCTCGGTGTTCACATGGATGTCCTGCAATTTAAACAGTCGTAAGCAGGCAGTGGAGTCTCTAATGTGGGATGAATGAGTCGATGCAAGGATCCCAGTGAGAACTCGGGCGTAGTGGGGAGCTAGGTCGGGTCACATCAGGGTACATCAGTCAGTATAGGGCATCTCAGTACATGGGAAACGGAGGGAAGGAAAAAGCAAAGCGTTAAGAAGGTTTAAGAAAATATTAAAAATTTCATATGTAACGTTTTGCAGGCATTGCTCGAAACACAGTGTCAGGTGTGTAGCAGGAATACATCACTGAAGGCATTACAACCCACAGTGGACAGCGCAGTGGTTGCCCACGGGTACTTAATGATTGTGACCGACGGTATCTGGCTAGAGAATCTGGTTGTCCTGGGTTCCAAATCTGTTGGAGTTTGAAAATGGGCAGCGAGACACTTGAACGTGACGTTACATCTCCGCTTAAGCAGGAAGAAGATTTGAGAACTTGTTTAAACCTTAACAAACCAAAGGACAATCAGGTCTTGACAAATACTTAAGATTCTAGCCTTAATGTACAAATTGATTGATCACATAGTAACGATCTCACATCTTGGCACAAAGATGATTCTTCGGTGATCGAATGAGCGACACACTGAACACCCTTTTTAACACTTTAAGATGTTCTTGGAAAACTGGGCCTTGGTTTGCTCACAATTTAAGAGATGATGTTCATGATAAATCCCCCAAAAAAAGCACACTGAAGGTGAGACTTGGTGGCTTTGTGGGAAAAGCCTTGCCTCATGACCATGAGGCTGCTGGTTCAAATCTGGCCTTGTCTCTGCCTTGTGTGGTAGCTGGAGATGGTGGTAGGTTGGTGAGGGGGACAGATGGAGTAAGCAAGGCAGGGCACCCTTCCTTCAAGGTGGAGCCCAAAAGTGTGGGTGATAGTTTTAAACTGCAGCCTCTGGTTTCAAAACTAAGTCAAACCCTTTGCTCCCAGCTTCATAACCCCTGTAGGTCATCTCTCAGGAGGCCCCAGGGGGGGAGGGCCAGATGTTTCTCCCCTTCCTGGGTTTCACTCTAAGACCATCCTGGTCTCACAACTGTGACCTTGAGATCCTGACCAGTGCTTGAACTGATGACCTCCTGACCATGGAGGCATGGCATCTACCAGTGAGCCACAGGATCTTATAGCTAGAAGCTCTTTTTTTGGGCTTTTGTCTTTGCTATGTTCAGTAACTCCATGTAAAACCTAAAGCCAAGGCTTGAACCAACAACCTCTGGTTTACAGAGGCCAGGCTTATATCCCTGAACCATGGGGCCAGTGGGTCACGTTCTGCTCATACTCAGACTCTGATCCTGCAGCGCCAGCATCCTGCACAGGACCAGAATTGCCTCTGCTCAGGAGCTTGTGAGGGAGGGCGGTTTGAGAGCCTGTTCTTTGCTTGGGAACATGTTGGTGCCTCAGGTGGACTCTTGAGACTGGCTCCTGGAGCTATGCTTGGATCCTATCTGACACTTTGAGAACACACACATTTCCTCATGCGCAAGATCTCAGAGGTGTAGTTTCTACCAGACAGACAAAAAGGTTTTGTTCTGCTGCAAAGCCGTCACTTTGGAGATCCAGGATTTCGTGGAACAGCAGTGATCTGCGACCCAATGTCAGTACCTAATTAAATTTTAGCTACAAAATGTTCAAGTCTGTAAATGTTTTTGGAGGTTGGCAATAAAAGCACACAATCTTGCATCGGGTTCCTCCTGGTGAGAGATCTCGTCACTGATCAGTCATGTAGTTGTGCAAATCACCAAGATACGAAGTTGTGTGGTGTGAAGAGTACGATGATCTGACGACTCTGAAGATCATTTTCTATAAAACTGGAACAAGGAGATCCAGGTACTTCTTGTTTGTTCTCTGAACACTCCAGAATCCAGTCGTCTGATGTCTTTTGAGGATGAAGAAAAGTCCTTTGGTGGAATTTGAACCAGTGACCTCTTGCACAGAACCGTCATGGTATCAACCACAAAGCCACACGATCACAGGAAGAGACGCTGATCAATAAGGGTTATCAGACGGACTGACTTACTGACACTGATCAATAATGATGATCAGATTGATTAACTGACACTGATCATCATTATTGATCAGACTGATCTGAGAGCAGTGGAAGTAACAGGCTGCTCTAAGCTGAAGTAGGATCTTCTGTTTCTAAGGGATGCAGAGCCTCTGATGCTGGTTGCTGTGGTAACGTCATCAAACGACCTGTTAGCCAATCATACGGCGATGTGTCTCCTGGTGAGGTGTGAGTCCAGGAGGGGGCGGTAGTTCATCAGCTGTGCTGATGCAGAAACAGCGGAGAAGAAGAAGAAGAAGAAGAAGAAGAAGAAGAAGAAGAAGAAAATCTGTCTGCAGTGTTTCTGTGGAAGATCAGGATCTGCAGCAGGTTAAGAGCACTCCTCTCACTCTCATCACACACTCTTCTGAATCTCATCACCCACTCCTCTCACTCTCATCACACACTCCTCTCAATCTCATCACCCACTCCTCTCACTCTCATCACTCACTCTTCACACTCCTCTCACTCTCCTTATACACTCCTCTCACTCTCATCACTCTTCACTCTCATCACACTCCTCTCTCTCTCATCACTCACTCCTCTCTCTCATCACTCACTCCTCTCTCTCATCACTCACTCCTCTCCTTCACCTGTGTTCACATGCTTCCATGTCCTTTGTGCTGCTGTGCAGTACATACTTTTGATGACTGGGGTTGTGCACCATTTGTTTATTTATTGTTTAACCTTTAGATGATGGAGTGATGTTTACATTGGATTGACATTGTTCTTTCTTTTCCTTTCCAGAAATGAATGTCCTTGTTTTGCAAGTCATCTCTTGCTTAGCGTCCAGGTTCCAGCTGAGCTCCAGTTTACTTCCACAAACACTCAACAGCAGCACATTCCATAAAGACCCTGGAGGAAGACGTTAAATCTAAGAACATGGCATCCAGTACAATCTCCAGCACTCAGCATACGTCCCCAGTTCACGTAGTACATACAGACCAGGATATAACTCACCACTGCTCCGAGTGTGGGAGGTGTTTTACTCAGGAGAGTGCTCTCACGGCACACCTGTGCATTCATACCGGACTGAAGCCATATTCTTGCCTACAGTGTGGGAGGAGTTTTACTCAGGAGAGCAATCTCTGTCGACACCAGCGCATTCACACAGGAGAGAAACCGTATCACTGCTCAGAGTGTGGACAGAGTTTTAATCATCAGAGTAATCTCAAAGAACACCAGCGCATTCACACTGGCGAGAAACTGTATCAGTGTTCAGACTGTGGGAGGAGTTTTAGCCGACAGAGTACTCTCCAGCGACATCACCGCATTCACACAGGAGAAAAACCCTATTACTGCCCGGAGTGTGGGAATCGTTTTAATCGACAGAGTACTCTACGGCAACACCAGCGCATTCACACTGGAGTAAAACCCCACCTCTGCACGGACTGTGGGAAGAGTTTTATACATCAGAGTATTCTCCAACGGCATCAGCGAATTCACACTGGAGAGAAGCCGTATCTGTGCTCCGAATGTGGGAAGACCTTTACTCGACAGAGTACTCTGCAGCAGCACCAGCGTATTCACACCGGAGAGAAGCCGTATCACTGCTCAGACTGTGGGAAGAGTTTTAATCATCAGAGTCATCTCCAAGAACACAAGCGCATTCACACAGGCGAGAAACCATATCACTGCTCAGAGTGTGGACAGCGTTTCGTTAGACAGACTCATCTCCAACAACACCAGCGTATTCACACTGGAGAGAAACCGTATTATTGCTCAGAATGTGGAAAGAACTTTCGGCATTCACGGAATCTAAAGATACACAAATGCACGAAGATCAGAGCACCGTTCCCATTCCAGGAGTAAAAAGCTGGTTCTGATGGATATGTTAAAAAAATTGGGCATTTTTTTTTTTTTGTCTGCAAGGTCACAGTAAAATGCTAAGTTATCGGTGGCTGCAGTCTACTTTAGCCAAACTAAACTATAAAAAAACCTAGTGTAAACAAACTCAGGTTGATATTGACTCATAGGTAATGCAACCAATTTAACTAAGTGTGTGTACATGATGCTGAGCACAAAATTCAGAGACTCAAGTTTAGGAAGAACCACGGGCCTAGAGTCTCAATTGGAGGGACATTTTCTACAGAGCATGCCAACCCCATTTACATTTTCTATGGCAAGCCCCAAGGGAACCAAGGTATAATCACTCATTCTTCTAAAACGCAGCAGAGTCTGCATTTAAGGTAATCAGTGCCATTTTACTTACTCACCAAATCCATCTCGGGCTCCAGAAAACTCAAATAGAGCAGACCTCCCTTCCAATTTCATTATACAGAGTTGAATTCCCCGTCCTCTCTTCAGAAAGCAGTGATGCTGTGCCTTACCCTTAGAAGAATTAGTGGAATTAAAACTGATTGTTGCATCATGTCCACAGCTGATTGTTCTATTTTGTTTAAGACGTGTATTTTTCTACGTTTTGTAATTAATACTATTAATAATAAAAAGATAATTTATTGTAAAGAGCAATTCATTTTTTTTCAGAGATTACCAATCCTGCAATTAAAAGTGTGAGAGAGGGAATGAGTGTCTTTACTAATGTTGTACCAACGTGAGACCAAACCTACACCTGTAATTCATAAAGTATGCTTGGTGCTCAGCAGTCTTTCTCAGTCCTGGTCCAGAAGGCACCCCTGCCACATTTTAGAGGATTCCCTGCTTTACCACGTCCCCTGAAAGGGCTTGTTAGAGAGCTGATTGGTTGAATCAAGTTGGAAAAAATACTGTGTTCTGGAGGGTTGGGTTGGGTTGGGGTTCTGAAATTACATATAGAGTTTACCTGCTCCCACCACAATGCTTTACCACTGATACACCTTCACTAATCTTTACTCTTCATTGTGTCCAAACATCTCAATCTGTCACAATCTGTTCATTGTGATCAAACATATTTACACTGAAGAGTTAAAGGCTTATTTAACACCGAATAATAACACTGTTACTTAACAGAAGGCAGTTTATTGGCATAATCAGAGAACACGTACCAAAACAACATACCTCTATTAGCCAATACGGTGCTTAGAAAACTGCAGTGACTCGTACAAAAGATACACAATCAAAAGTTGAAAATAGTAACAAAACAAAATGTGCTTTTATCAAATACAGTCGTATGTAAACGTTTGGACACCTCGAATTTGGCATTTATCTGTTAATAAATGTCATTTACAATCATCTCGATGTAATTCAACCCCTTCAGACCCTGAAAGGAACTGGGAAACTATCAGAAGAAGCTTGGGATGGGGAATTTTCTCTTCCGTACGTATAAGGCATGCGGGTATCCAATTAAAAATTTTGCTTACATTTCTTGTGGGTGGGCGATCACGGCAAGGTGCCAATCCATAAATGGGACACACTGGGACACATGACACACTCATTCATCCACATATACATTCACACACACCAGAACACACGAGAGTAACCAATAGGTTTTAATACGGAAGCTGGTGTTTTTAAAGGTAATGAGTAAATACATTGGTACTATAGAGTAACGATTCACGGCGAATCAGTCGGGGCCACATTTTGGTTCGAGCGAACTGACCTGAGAATTAACGGCCAAAGATTAAACAAACGTTTTTGGTATTTGCCACTTTTAGTCTCAGCCCCAATTTTTTATTAAACATGCAAATGCGCATTTGGTATCTGGCGAAGTATGATGAAGTATGTGCGTGATGGGAATATGGTCCTCCGTAGTAAACAACGTCGTTTAACCAGGCGTTCCCAAACGTTTCTATATGACTGTCCCACCAAAGCACTTGGAAAATCAGCATTTAATTCAGAACAAAGAATTCAACTGAACCACATAATCAAATGTGTAAGAATTAAAAAATGAATAAAAACACAGCTTTTTGCATTGTATTATAATATGATGTGTGACGTACAGAATGCACACTCGTATTATAGTTAAGGCTTCGGGAACAGATAGACATATGACCTTCATTTGAACTCCATTGAAAAATATCAAAATAATATCAATTATTTGTTTCCGATAAACAACATCAGAAGTTCCCACTCCTCCATGAGGAATTCTTTCAGCTCTGTGATGTTTCAGCGTCATTCTTTGTACAGACGCTCTTACGTTCTCCTCAAACCCCCTCTGATACAATAAAGATCTCATAGTGGTTTCTATGATGGAGAGATCTCCACACCCTGCTGCAGCAGATATGAGTATTAAACTCTTACTCGCAGGTCCAACTCTTCAATTTCAGAGAAGGCCCCTCTTCGCACCATTTTGAAAGACTGTGGTTACGATTACATCACAGGGCTCTACGTTTACCAGAACTTACAACCTCTCTGTCTCTGACGAGGAGGCTTACGGCCAGGTCTTTAAGCCCCAAAGCAATAAAACATCAGATTAAAGATTATTCAGAACCACCTTAACAGATACATACTGTTCTGAGGCAGCTCGTTCAGCAAGACGATAGCTTTACGTAGATAGTAGCTCCTAATGATACATTACGCAGAAAAATAATGAACATGGAAAGAAACCGATCTCAGCACATCACTGGGAAGAGCTGAGGAACTTCATGGAGTCTGAACTATCTCCCTGTTTATCTGCAAAGGCATGAATAGGCTCCAGATCCACTGTTGGAGTCAGCGCCACCTTCAGTCTCTGCAAGAAAAAATGACAGTATTGTGATTTAATATGAAAAGATAATCCGTCATAGACACACTGTCAGTAGCTTAGACTGATACAGAAGTGGTGTCTCTCAGTACGGCGTCGGGTTTAACTTGTTTGTCGTCTCCAACAAGACAAAAGCGGGACTCGTCCCGAGTGACTCCAGGAAAATCTGGCACGACACCACTGCAGTCGTGCATTGCGACTGGTTGATTTCTTCTGGGTGCAACTACTTTTGTTGATTATATGGGTGAATTACACTCCCTTCTTCGATATTAAAGTCACTATTTAATAATAAACATCCACTTCATTACTCTGTCCACAGTCGGGCGACTTTTATACCTGTAATAAAGATCCTTTATTTCTCAAGAGTTCGTGTGCAGCCCCCAGTGGGATCCAGATGATGGAGATCAAAGAAATGAACCAGCCCAGCACTTCAGCCCACAGTGGGTAGGTGTAGGACTTTCCGTAGCGTGCAGGGGTGTACTGGATTATACTGGAGATTAAAATGCCCTGCAAACAAAATGAGAAACGCATGGCTGTGGCATCACCAGAGGACTGTATATCCAGTTATATCTGATCGTAACCAGATTGTGGTGGAAACATCAGGATGAAATGAAGTGAAATAAACTGGAATAAACTCTGAACTTTTCATACCAGCACCAGCATCGGAGAGAGGAACTGCCAGCACACACGAAAGTACAAGTTTGGTCTCTTTCCCAACATGTTCTCCACCATCACACAGATCCTCTGCACGCCTGCACATTTCCAGGAACGAAGAAGGAAAGAAGATCAAAAACAATTCAATATAGATTGTTTTCCATTTTCAGCTCGTTTACGTCTGGCACTAATGGATCTGCATTTTTGTGGACGGTTTCATGTTTTCTAGGCGTCATAACTCAGGATCAGAGTAATCCTCTGATATACAAACATAAAATACACATATAACAAACAGTGATGTGACGAAATATAAATAAGCAACTCACTGGTTTCCAACTGAATTAAATACCAGTTTAAATATCGAAGGAGTTTCCAGTGCATGTTTACTGCTCTGTCCACATGAACATGATCAACCTGCATACAGACTCTGACTGATCAGAGAGAGGGGGCGGGGCTGATGCTCAACCTGCATACAGACTCTGACTGATCAGAGAGAGGGGGCGGGGCTGATGATCAACCTGCATACAGACTCTGACTGATCAGAGAGAGGGGGCGGGGCTGATGATCAACCTGCATACAGACTCTGACTGGGTGGGTCATCAAAGCTTGCAGCCACGACTGACCAACAGAAGCGTCTCTGTAAATTGTGCTTTTTTCTAAAATGAGCATCATTTCTGTTTTATTTTCTATAAACAATCAGCAAAAACACTGTTAATACCAGCTGTAAAGAGGCTCTAAAAGGAAATAAATATTCTTAATTACCGAAAATCAGTGTGACGGCCAGCACCTCGAAGAAGGCCAGAAACATGAGTGACACAACTGCAGTATAGTGATCCATCAGCTGAAAGACATATATACCACCCTACACACACACACACACACACACACACACACACACACACACACACGTCATTTAACACTCAAGATCTTTAAAGCAGTATTACGTGAACTACTATATTTTTGCTCCTGGGCTCCCCCTACAGTTCAGGACAGTACAGTACATCAGGTGGTCTTGGTCCGAATATACTACTGAACCGCGGTCCGTTCGCACTGTGAAAACACATTTTTGGATGGTTGGCTTTCAGAGTGGGCGGAGCCCAGGAAGAGCTAGAGCAGAGCTTATACAGAGTCTCTACAACCGACAAATTGACGATGATTCAAATATTAAAAGAAATAAATGCAGATGTACTGAATTCCTCTATAGTCCACTTCTTTACCCTGGTGACGTGTGGAATCCCCAGCAGAAAGCCCACGGAGCACACGGCCAGCACCATCAGCTCCTTCCTCTTAAACACCCGCAGCACCTTCACACCGAACCCATCCAGGATGCACGTCACCGCCACCTCCACCATCGCAAACTGTACAGTAACACAAATTACATTTACAGTACAAATACCACGTTCAAGCAAACTTACACTCGTCAGAAAACAGTTGCACCCAGTTGTATCAGACTGTCATGGAGTAACTCAGAATGGCAGCGAGTCACTGTGAGTCCAATTTCGTATGATCTCAGATCACCTTTGATCTTCATTACAGACAAAGAGGTTCTGCAACCAGTGGTTCTACCTTTTCTGAACACACACTCCGGTGCTCTATTCCAACAGGACGACGCTCGTCCACACACTGCTGCTGTCTCAAGATCTCGTCTTGAAGACACAGATACTATGCCGTGGTCGGTCTCATCTCCAGACCTGTCCCTGATTGAAAATGTGTGGACGCTATTGGACACTCTATCAACACTCCACCCCTACCACACCATCTGCAGAACTGACTGAGAACATTCAAGCTGCATGGGATGGATCATCACAGGACACCATTAGGAACCTCTACACCTCCATGCAGAGACGTCCCCGACGCCGTCCTGAGAGACACCACTTCTGTATGAGTAGATCAATAAATATTGATCAGATCAGTTTACATATCGTAATATCACGTGTTACTGGTTACCATCTGTGTTCGATTTAACTCCAGTACAGAGTGTGAGCGGGTTGTTTGTGTGGAAATGGTTCGGTTCTGGAGGGACGACGCTCTACAGAGTCCAGTCTTGTTCAGATTCTGTCGTAGAAACATCATAATTAAAGGTTATTATTTAAATCTACAGCCTGCTGTGTTTCTGCTGTTACAGACAAACACTGTTACTCTAACGTTGTACTCTGATCAGATTTTCACCATATCGTCTGATATATCACCATTTTTTAGTCACCCAGTCCTGCTTCTGGGTGCAATATACAGTATAACATACAGTGTATATGTGTGTTTCAGGAAGGGTCTCCAATACCTCACTGTCCAGCCCGAGACACAGCAGCATGAAGAAGAAAAGAGGAGCCCACAGTTGTGATACAGGCATGGTAGAGAACGCCTCTGGATACACAACAAACACCAACCCAGGACCTGCACACACAAACAGAACACATGTAGAGACCAATGTAAGCCATCTGTGCCAGGGTAACGTTTCTTGGAGGTGCCAATGGAACAGATCAGCACCATCTCACATTACAATCTGCTCTACCATCTGATCTTCAGCGCTGTAAGGAGATATCAGCAGCCCTGAGCAACACCAAACACTGGCCACTGTTGTCAATAATTAACAGGTGATGGAATCGATCCAAACCCAACTTGTAGACGATTACGAGAGGGTGCAACCTGGGGGTTAGGTGCCTTACTGAGGGGCAAATCAGCCACGACTACTGAGGAAGGCGACAGTGATGTTCCTTCACGCTCTCCATCCCTCACTTCCTGCCAGTCCAGGGGATCGAACCAGTGACCGTCTAGTCCATTTACCAATGTCATATTCAAAACCAATACACATCCCTATTATCTGGCAGTTTATACACTCATCATCAAACAATAGTTGCACCCAAATTTAGTGAAGTCTGTAAAAGTGGTGTCTCTCAGGACGGTGTCGGGTTTAACGCAACATGCCAGACGTCTCTGCATGGAGGTGTAGAGGTTCCTAATGGTGTCCTGTGATGATCCATCTCATGCAGCTTGAATGTTCTCACTCAGTTCTGCAGATGGTGTGGTAGGGGTGGAGTGTTGATAGAGCGTCCAATAGCATCCACACATTTTCAATCAGGGACAGGTCTGGAGATGAGACCAACCAAGGCGTAGTATCTGTGTCTTCAAGATGAGATCTTGAGACGGCAGCAGTGTGTGGACGAGCGTCGTCCTGTTGGAATAGAGCACCGGAGTGTGTGTTCAGAAAAAGTAGAACCACTGGTTGCAGAACCTCATTACCGTAACGCTGGTCTGTTTAACTGTCTGGAATGAAGACCGAAGGTGATCTGACATCGTACGAAATTGTACCCACACCATCACACCAGACCTTCTGGACGTGTGACCACGGAGACTCCACATAGATTCGTTGGTCGTCCCCACCAAGGCTCATTTTGAGTGACTGACAATCAGTTGATTCCTTCTGGGATTCTTTTGGAGGATGAGTGTAAACATCTGGCAATGACATTAAAATCAATATGTTTGGAACTGGCTTGAACAGGTAGGAGACGGTTTAAGCCACTGAGGTTGACTGGAATTCAGATGATGTTTGACTCCACAACTCCAAACAGAGAAGCATTGTTGAGCTGCCAAAATTCCTTATCTTAGCTGTTAATGAAGCACACGGTGGGTTTCCACTGAGATCTGAGAGAAAGGAGGAGAGAAACCAGCTCTGAAGGACACAAATACATTCTTTCGGTGAATACAGATCTTTCTCTCCACTTGTCTGACCTTGCCAAACCCTCCTACACCTGCTCTCTTGTATAATCCCGTTCTGTGTTGCTCTGTTTGAGCCGTCTTTGTAAAGCACATTTTATCACAGCGTATCGAAAAACGAGGGCCTGGAATTTCTCACTCCCTTTCTTGTTACCCTTTTAGGTAACAGTGCTGGCGACCTGCCTCGACTCCAAGAAGGTCTTAATCAACACTGTAAGAAGCTGTAGGATTTCTACAGCGCTGTATGAACTCCTTCAACATACACTCCTCATCAGTTTCCCCCAGAAGGACGTGTGTTAATTTACTGATTGACGTCTCTGCATGAAGGTGTAGAGGTTCCTAATGGTGTCCTGTGATGATCCATCTCATGCAGCTTGAATTTTCTCACTCAGTTCTGCAGATGGTGTTGTAGGGGTGGAGTGTTGATAGAGTGTCCAATAGCATCCAACACATTTTCAATCAGGGACAGGTCTGGAGATGACCCATTTGTCCACCAAGACAAAAGCGTGACTCTTCTCTGGTATGACACCATTGCCAATCCATTGGTTCTCCCTTTCCGTGGTTCGTGTAGGTCACTCCGTTCCTTCATGTCACTGGTGCTTTCTCTACCCAGTGCCATGAAGAGCATGCTATGGTAATATCCGCCCGACCAGTACGATGCACAATATGTCAAAAAGACCATCTCACTTCCTGGAGCCCCATTAAACCTCTTTCACGCTCTTCCAACATCTGGAATTGCTTTCGAACTTTTCTCCGAGTCATACTTCACTTGCGAAGGATGCTACCAACACAACAGCACAAGTCAGAATTGAAGGCACAGGGAACAGGACGACCTTATATAGTCAGTCAGGCACAGTGACAAGGCCGTCCTTTCATGAGTCACGTGTGGACGAAGGCGAACCTCGAATGTCAAACCCACCAGTCCTTCTGGGTCTGACTATTGCTTTGACGATGAGTGTATGATAACATTCAAATCACCCAAACTCTATAATATCCACAATTCTAGTTTTGTGTCCTGCATTATTCTATGGGAGTAAGATTAGAAATACGTGCATGATATGTGCAAATCATGACTCCAACTCCCACCAATCAGTCTTAGAACAGAGACAAAGAGGCTGGAAGTGAGGTACGTGTCCCACCATCAGTAGCGATGTCTTCCACAGGTAGGTTGTGAAGATGTGCCATGTATCCAATGGCAGAAAAGATCACAAATCCGGCGAGGATACTGGTGGCTGAGTTCGCTAGAGAGACGACAAACGTGTCCCTAGAAAGAAAGAAAGAAAGAAAGACAGACTGGTTTAATAGGACAGGACGTCCCCCCCCGTCACATGGGGGGAGGCTGTCCGTTTCTCAGACTGCAGTGACCATGGAGGGCAGTGGTGATGAAGTGTGTTTGTATGGTGTAATCTCTCATCTCTGCCGTGGCCCAACAGTCGAACTCATAGAACGTTCGTGTGAATTAAATGTTCTCAGGAGCTTTCAGATGACGACCCACCTCAGGATGTTGTTGTTGTACTTGTTGTAACTGGCCATGGAGATCATGGATCCAAAAGCAATTCCAATGGAGTTGAAAATCTGTGCCGCTGCATTCACCCACACCTTAAACAGGAAACAGGCCAGATTAGAACCGACCCAACAGAACATCTCACATTTAGTCCTTTTGAAACCCTACTAACCTACTAATTATTAAGTACTATTTACTAATTACTCAGTACCTACTAATTAACCCATAAGTACCATTTATTCAGTATCCACTAATTATTCAATACCTATGAAACCCTCACTAACTCTTATTATCTACAGATTATTCAATACGTATAATTAATTTAGTAAATACTAATTATTTAATATCTACTAATTAGACCCAAACAGAAGACATTCTGGAGAAACACTCTCCATATGATGATAATAATAATAATAATAATAATAATAATAATAATAATAATAATAATGCATTAATAAGTAATATTTATTAATTACCTACTAATCATTCAGTAACTAATTAAACATTTATTATTCAGTAATACAAGTTATTTTGTACTTATTTATTACTTAGTACCAACATTATTCATTATAATAAGTATTAATTATTCAGTAACTATTCAGCAATTATTCATTATTCACTATTTATAACTAATAATTGTCCTGTTTTATTAATATATTTATTAAACACTAATAATTGTGTAGTAATATTCAGTGAGTACTTAATCAGTAACTACATTTTTTAAATAAATATTAATAATGCATCTCAAAAAATTACAATATTGTGAAATACTTTTTGTTCATAATTGAATTTAAAAAAATAATACTTTCAAGCTTTTCGATATAAAAAAAATAAAGTATATATAATTGACGTCGATTAACTGATGTCATTTCGTCAAACCTGAATTTTTAATATTGAATTCGATGAATCAGCTGATCAACAGTAAAGAAACAAGGTATGAAATATGTCTGGTTACATGTAATGAATATGCAGTAATTAATGCAGTAATTAAGTATTAATTATTGAGTAACTAATAATTCAGTATATTATTTTACATTCAATAAGTATGATTAAACTAGTGGGTTGAAAGGGTTAAGGTTCTTCTGAGAACCTCAGAACTGACCGTAAGTATTGGAGTTCCCTTAAACGTGGTAACTGAAGCTCTTAAGCTGCCTGTAAGGATATCTGAGAACTGTACTACAAAGGCAGTGCTCGTAGAGCCTCGCTGTGTGGACGAGCGATGACCAAACATAGGGTCATCCAAGACATTTGGTGTCCAATTATATAATATAAAATAATGACCCACTAAGTTTGGTGGTTCGGAAAATCACTGGAACCATTTCAAGCTCACCTGCACTTCCCCGAGCTTGCTCCAGTTGGGCATGAGGAAGAACAGGATTCCGTCTTTTGCTCCCGGCAGCTGGACGTTGTTGATCAATAACGCGAACAGCATAAAGTACGGGAACGTGGCGGTGAAATACACAACCTAGACAGAATTTAAAGACACCTGAATGAAGATTCACTCATTACCAAAAGAAATAGCTGCACCCAGAAGGAATCAACCGACTGCAATGGTGTCCTACCAGACAGTCACTCGGAATGGCAGGTGGAGACGACCAACAAATGTGTGTGTGGTGGTACCGTGGTCAGCACCAAGATCAATACCTGGTGACAACTTAGTTACAGCCCAACGTTACGTTAATGAGGTTCTGCAACCAGTGGTTCTACCTTTTCTGAACACACACTCTGGTGCTCTGTTCCAACAGGACGACGCTCGTCCACACACTGCTGCCGTCTCAAGATCTCGTCTTGAAGACACAGATACTACGCCGTAGTCGGTCTCATCTCCAGACCTGTCCCTGATTGAAAATGTTCTTGTCTCATTATGCTGTTCGATCAAATGTATCCTCTTTTGTTTGAGCCATTATTGTTTAACTGTGTTCGGTACCTCTTCGGCCGCCTCAAGGCCCCAACACTTAGTCATAACAGCTAACTGATAACACCATGTTTTAGCGAAACCAGGCAGATGGTACGACATATAGGTCTTTATCTGCATGGACGTTTGATATGTGCCTGCAGTACATCTAATCTGTAAGTCTTGACGCCAACTCATGGGGCGAAAGCCGAACCAGAGGGGACCATTATTTAATCAACATATTCACACAAAAGGGGCCCCTAAACGAGCTGACCTAGAACTTTCTGAGGTGTCATTTGTTAAGGCTTCAGCGACACACCTAGTTTTAGTCTTAAAAGCCACTGTAGGTGGCTACTGTTTGTCTTGAACCTGCAGGAGAGGATCCAAGGAGCCACCAAACAGACCATCTCAAGACCACTGACCTTAGCGATTTCTTCACCTGATCTTTGGCGATGCTTTTACTACATTTATATTTTTTCCTCATCAAAATTCTGATTTGACCAGCATTTTTCCACCATCAAACTGGCAAAACTCATTTCCGACTGTCTTCACTTGAATGGTCTTCAATTTCTTCACCAAAAAACACATTGTTTCAACGCTCTATCAACACTCCACCCCTACCACACCATCTGCAGAACCGAGTGAGAACATTCAACACCAGGACACCATTAGGAACCTCTACACCTCCATGCAGAGACGTCTGGCGTGTTGTGTTAAACCCGACACCGTACTGAGAGACACCACTTCTGTATGAGTAGATCAATCAATATTGATCAGATCAGTCTAAACGTATCACTTTATCTTCCTTCTGACTGAGTGAGAGGACAACGGTGAGAACAGGAGGCGATTCCTCAAAGAACCACATGAAGCCCCTTTATTTTGGAGAGAGAATGTTTATGTTTATGTTAATGTTTAGTCTCTGATGTCCACGGTTTGAGAAGATGCTCTGGTGTACAGCAGTGATGATCCTGACCTTTCCTGTGGATTTGACTCCTTTGAATATGCAGAAATAGATGATCAGCCAGGCCAGAGCCAGAAGACCAAACAGTTCCCAGCGCACCCCTCCAGCATCCTCAATGCCGCTGGTCATCTCCAGCAGCTTATGGCTAAAACGAGACACACACACACACACACTTTGGTCGTGGGTGACTCAGAGCACTGGAAGCAGGGGAGAAAAATACTGAAGTGACTGTACTTTATTACTGTATTTTAGTATTTACTTGCGTAAGACTGGAACTGACCACACCTTTTCCAGTTACGGTTTAGGGCGAGGCACTGCAAACCAACTTGGATACCACTGCCTAGTGACCACTTGGCAACACTACAGCAATCACCAAGCAACAATCTAGCAACCACCTAGGATACCACAGCAACCATCTAGCTACACCCTTGTTGCTGTGGTGTAGTTAAATGGTTGCTATGGTATCCACGTTGGTGTGCAGAGCACAACCGTAATCAAAGCACAACCCAAATGTTGGTTCTCATGATTTGGCTCCGATTGACAGATCAGAAGAGTAAGGATTGGATTACAGAATCCCGACCCTACAAGATGATCTGGGACTGTCTGCGATTCTCAGACACAGCAGTGCTGCTGGAGGGTTTAAACCCTGTGTTCCCTCAAACAGACACTCCAACCTAGTCACTCCAGACTGTGGACTGAGAGGTTCAAACACTCCAGCAGCACTGCTGTGTCGGATCCACTTGTACCAGTGCGAGTACAGTCCCTCCGTGGTTTCCCCACCCCCGACTGTACGTCCACTCACTCAAAGAACTGCTGACTGGCCGACTGCAGGTGAGAGGCATTGCCGGGGAAGCCGGTGGAGCAGTTGCTGACCACGTTCCAGGTGTTATTGCAGGACTGCCATGGCAAGGTGGAGCCGAAGGAGTTGAAGAGGTAGTACAGGGCCCAGGTCATCAGAACGTTATAATAGGTGGCCAGCACAAAAGAAATGACCACCGTAGCCAGTCCCACACCTTTTGGTAGGGAACAGCAAGAGTGGGAGAGATGATGTTAGATGGTAGGTAATGATCAGCCCTCCGCCGCTGATCGGACACACTTCAGGGTGGATTAAAACTGGAGCTAAGGCTCGCTTTTCAATTAACATTGCAATAACGTGAAACCTACCAGTCAACAGATCTTGTTTCCAATTGCCCTGGAACTGGGCTCTCAGACGGGATGGAGCTCCAACCAATACCTTCGGCATGAGTTGGAGAGGTGTTCCTCGTCTAGAACTAATCTAACATTTGTACCTGACCTCACTAATGCTCCTGTGGCTGAATATAATCAAATCCTCACCGCAATGTTTCAACATCGAATGTAAAGCCTTTGTAGAACAGTCTAAGGTCATCGAGTGAAGATACTAAGGATCTGCTAGAGCCGTGTGAGGAGCAGTGGAGAATGTGGCTGGATGCAATCAAATCCTCACAGCAGTTTCAAGACCTAATGTAAAGTCCTTTCCCAGAACAGTAGAGGCAAACTCCTTTGATCTCCCCTGACTTCAGAAAAAACACTGGAGGACTGGTGTCTACAAACTTTTGGACATGCACTGCAACTGGGAAACCACCATTACACAGTAGAAACTCTAAGCAAATGTAACCTTCTAACACACTTCTGAGCCACAGTTTCAATGGGATTCAATGGAATAACATCAGATATTCCCGGCTTATTTTTATATGAAACCCAAACAGACCGAGGTTTTCCCCGTAGACCCCCAGGGACCACCCGAGCTTCCCAACACAATAAAGAGGGATCTTGTTTAAGAGCCTTGGGACTTACAGGTGCTGACCTTGGCTGTCAAAGTGCATTCTAATATTATTTATAAACCTTCTAGTGTGTTTTCATTGGAACCAAATATTTCCATAATTTGCGACGCTTCAGAAGTAAACATACAGTCAACTTGGTTGGACATGTTATGAATTGTCTCCATGTGCAAATGATTTCCCACACATTCTTCTGAGATCTTTATAAACCCTTCCCCAGACTCACCTGCATCTTCAGCCTTCTTCTGAAGGCCTCAGAGAGCTCACTGATGGTACCACTCACTTCAAGAACCGAGAGCAAACCAAACTAATGTCCGAGGTTTACACAGAACAGGCTTCTCCAAAATCTCCAACATAGCTTTTTTGTAGAGTCTGTCTGTGGGATTCAAGTTGGGTATGACTACCTTGATTCCACTTGTTTATCTAAACTGCTCCCCCAGCATACAGCGTGTCCCTAAACACAGCAGCACCAGTTTCAAATCAACGTAAGGTTCCCAGTCATTCTGGTCTCCAACTTGCTTGTTTTAGCTCGTTTAAGTTCAAAGCTCCGTGTGCTAGTGAAAGCTCCAAGATAGCTGAAAATGTTCTGTGTGAAAATATTTCTTCACCTTAGCACTTGGAGTTTGTTGTTCTACCTTAAATGGTGCAGAAGCTACAGTAGACAGTATAACTGTGGCTCTGTTTTAAGGTGGAATTTCAGCTTCATGTTGCGAGATGAGCAACATTCTTTCAAAATTTCTGTGAAACATTTTATATCAACACGTGAATCACAGGCATGAAATGCCAGCACTTCGGCTATTATAATAAAACAATGCTACCAGATTTGTGGGCAGCCAATCAGTGGCACATCTCTTTCTGAATGGTCTCAGAACGTGGTTGCTCATGTGACCATCATATGGGTTCAAAGATCAGCTGTGTCTCAATGCCACTGTAATTGCTCTTCGGCGATCGTTACTCTACACTCGTAAAACTGGCCTACACAGGTTCTACGTAGCTGCTGTGAAGTGATGACCGTGCAGAAATCACTGCACTGGCCAGACTAACATCTGTCCCAACCATGAACTGATGGCCTAAGTCCTTGGATAAAGAATGCGGCCGGACGGTCCGCTGTGAAGCTTATAGGCTTTTGTCTCCTTCCCTTCTGGAAGCTGTGAGCTAAAGTTTTCATAAGAAGCCTCTTCCTCGCTACCCAGAACTTGGCCCTACATACCACTACTGTGCTGTTGTTGGATCCCATCTAGTCATCCACAAAACTCCTAAAGCCTTAAAGCTCTAGGCCAGCGCACTGACCATGCAATAAAGTGGGGCTCAGGGAATGAGGAGCTTCACTGGCACTGGTTCACTGGACCCAAATGACCGCAGTGCCCTCCCAACTGCCTAGTGTCCAACTGTGGCGATGGGAACACATTTGTTTCACAGGATGAAGAGAAGAAGCACAAGGTATAAATACATGCACATGTCCAAAAGTATGCAGACACCCCTAGATTTGCACTCCCTGTCCATTTATGTGGGTGGTGGGTCATTCTCAGCACTGCAGTCACACTGACATGGTGGTGGTGTGTTAGTGTGTGTTGCTGGTACGAGTGGATCAGACACAGCAGTGCTGCTGGAGTGTTTAAACCCTGTGTCCACTCACTGTCCACTCTATTAGACACTCCTACCAAGTGTCTCCACCTTGCAGATGTAAAGTCAGAGACAGAAGCTCATCTGTTTCTGCACAGTTTGTGTTGGTCGTCATCTAGTCCTTCATCAGGACGCTGCCCACAGGACGTGGTCGGCTGGACATTTCTGGTTGGTGGACTTCTCAGACTAGATTACCCTCAGAGTCGGGTTTTGTATTGCTGACCAGTTTCTGCTACTACATTATTTTCAGTCACTGACCAGTTTACATTACTGGACATCTGATATGCTCCGACTGCTTGCAAAGGTGACCAAGAGGCTGTCCCTCACATATTACTCAATTTACTCGACTAGAGTCACCCAGCACAGACTCGGCCAGACTGAAAATCGGACCTTGAACTGGGGTAAAATCATACGTACTGGTTTCATAGTGGTTTACTTTCATTGGCCATTCTGTTTCACACTACTGGACAACTCGTTAATGGATTCATTCCTCAATAAATATGTCTGTAAAACGTGGAACACACTGGAGTATTTGGAGGAAACGTTATCAAAAATGTGCAAAAATAAAGAAATGTCATTAAAGTCAATGAAAATAACATGCAGAAAAAAACTACCTGCATCAGTCGTTCTGTAAGCAAGGAGCCGCTATAGACTGAAATGAGCGATATATCAAGTGAGGGACCCAAAAGATTTGACCGGGTAGACAATCTCTGTCTTTGAGGAGATAAAAAAAAACTAAGGAGAGAAATCTGCAGTTAGAGCAAACGAAAGCAAGACCTTTCATTAAACACCTGAGAGAGCACGATGACCATTGATGGCTGAACCCTGTTAACCCAACACCAATATCGTGTGTCTAAACGACTTTGACTGGACTCGTATTCATCCTTCTGTGGCAGAAGAATACTGTCCAACCTTCCTTCTGGACCTCCAGCTGTTATTATTCCCATCATTACACAGTAACTGGGTGATTCCTTCAACAATAAGACCTGATGGTCACTTTGGGGGCTTCTAAACCAACCATGTTTGGTCCAAACCAAAACTGCAGGTTCGAAAGAGGCCGAGGAACAAGGAGTTGGATTCTGGCAGGGAGGCCGGATTCGGCACAACACCAGGAAAGACGAAAATATTCCCTCGACAACCAATCAGTGACTAGTATCGGTGTGAGAACACTGTTCTGAGGTCCTACAACACTACTGAGCAATGAATGAACATTACATTACATACAAAGTGTATGGTGACATGTTGGATCATTGACTGTTCACACCGTACTGTGCAAAAGTTTTAGTCCCCCTGTGTCAATGTAAATCAGGGCAGTGAGAGTTTATTCTGTCAGCAACACTGATATTAATAAACAATGATACAGAAAGTGGTGGTTTTCCATCGCTGTGTTCATCAAACATCTCCAAAGTTCTCCTCACGGGAGTCCATTATCTATAGTTATTTATAGTCTCATCGACACCTGCTTTGTTAAATCAGTGCTTAGTGATGTTAAATCAGGTGTGCGGCTGATGGAACTGAACCCGTGCTGGAGAATCTGGAACCAAGCTTTGTTGTTCAGACCAGCTCACAAGATCTCAACTCCTTTCTTCAGACTGAGAAACTCATCTTCCTCTTCACTGGATTGCTGTTGACCTGCGTGTGTTCTAACGGGGTCTGGGGGTTCTACACTGATCACTCTTATTGATCAGAGACAGGAGGGGAAATCACGGGATCAGGAGTAAAATGTTTGCACAGTACGTATGTAAATGTATATAAATATGAAGGTGAAAAAAGGAACCATTTGTGGAAAAGTTCCTTGAGGACAACAGATCCTCTGGTTGAAAAATCACCCAGATCTACGTGTATTAAAGAGTTTAATTATAATGAAACACTGTGAATGTTTCTACAGTCCAGGAAAAACACGGGCCTTACTAAAGAAAGAACCACGATAATTCTACTGAAAATATCTGGAACCAAACTAAATTCGTCTCAAATCCTTATGGGCTTAGATCTGGCCCAGGTTCAGAAGCCCACTCAGTCACTCAGTTTTTTCAGCAGTTCCTTCCTCTCACAGAAAGCATTCGGCATGTTCTCAGGAAGAAGGAACTGTGTTCTTCAAGATTCAAAAAGTGAATGTTGTGAAAACTGAGCGTCTGATGTTGATAAAGCTCCACCAACACTTGTTGAGGTTGTGCTCAACCATCGCAGGTCATCATATATCATCCCAGCCAGCGACAGCGCAATGAATCCAAGCATGTGGAAGCATGTGGAGGGGAGAAAGGGAAGACCTGTGCTTCAATACCATTAGAGAATACTGTCCAGCAAAATGGCAAGAGTGCAAATGAGCAATGACCGGTGTCATCAAACCACAAGCTGCCCCTAGAAGGAAGTATGGGACTGCAATGCTTTTAGGAAATAACGGGTTTAATGCAACACGCCAGACGTCTCTGCATGGAGGTGTAGAGGTTCCTAATGGTGACCTGTGATGATCCATCTCATGCAGCTTGAATGTTCTCACTCAGTTCTGCAGATGGTGTGGTAGGGGTGGAGCGTTGATAGAGCGTCCAATAGCGTCCCACACATTTTCAATCAGTCACAGGTCTGGAGATGAGACCGACCACACCGTAGTATCTGTGTCTTCAAGATGAGATCTTGAGATGGCAGCAGTGTGTGGACGAGCGTCGTCCTGTTGGAACAGAGTGCCGGAGTGTGTGTTCAGAAACGGTAGAACCACTGGATGCAGAACCTCATTAACGTAACGTTGGACTGTCAAAACAACCACGGTGCTGGAAAACACTATTGTGGAGTCGTGCATTGAAATCGGTTGATTCCTTCCGGGTGCAACTATTCTGTATACTGTATACCGGAGCCAGCACAGTGCTTCTCTTCCACAGTCAGAGAAGATCTTTGGGCCTTTTTGCTGGACAGTATGTGTGGAGACTGAGTGGGGTTGGGGGAGAAAGCTGAACATTGGTGGTGGTGAACCCATCAGACCATTTAGACTGCTTTGGAACTACTGGTGCATAGGATCCACTCACCTTTGAGAAGAGGGCAGATTTTGGCCAGCGCGTGAACCGGCCCCAGGCGTGTGTACTGTCCGATGGCGTACTCCATAAAGAGTAACGGGATCCCACACACAAACAGCATGATCAAGTAAGGGATGAGGAAGGCACCTAACAAGAGGAAGGACAGGGAATGATCTTCTCCATTGATTACGGTAAACTGCACGAGGACGATCAGGCTACAAATACCTGCGGGGTGTGCGGTGGGTGATGGAATGACCTATATATATGAACTAAATCTTGATCAGTAAACCCTTAATCATAACCAGTGCACCCAGTGCACCTTCAGTGTGCGAGTGACTCCACTGGTCAGACCACAGAGGAAGTTCATTCCCCCACTTTGGTTCCAGAACAGAAGAGACTAGATGCTTGTCTTCCATTCATCTTCAAGTCGAGCTGTACTTGATCCTAGAAGAGCTCTTGATACAAATCAGGTTTTGACCACTGCTATCATGACCGGAAGGGCCGGGTCCAGTTTGAGCTTTGTAAGCAGGCGTCAGGGTTCTGAAACTGGTGTTCAGCTACAGGAAGTCATGAAGGGAATGCAGCAGAGAAGTTACAGGAGGTCAAATCCTTTTGCAACGCACAGGAAATTCCAACTCAGTAGATTGCGATCGCAGTGACCTATATCTCGCTGTGCACATTGTATTTTAGTTCAAGATTAATAACGGTACAAACGGTCTACAAACAGGACAGTAGGAGTCTGTGACGGAGACAATGTCCCAGTAAAACCAGCAATCTCAGATAGCACAGACAGTGTTTAACAGATGACATTACTGTACCATGGGGAGTGGTGACATTACAGCCCAGTAATTAAGAAACCAGTGTTGCTCAGTCAGTGCTTTTTCATCCCATTGTAACCCATTATGTATTTCACATGTTCTGCTGCACAAATAACCCTGTTTAAAAACACCTACACCTACACCTACACCGCAAGAGTTTACCGAATGTTCCTGTATATTTATGGGAGCTTCTTCGCTCAGGCCACCAGACCGCTAAACAGTCAGTGTTCCGAGTCCATAGCCAATCACAACCCACCTCACCTGACTCATCACACCAGGACACCACATTGACACCTGCACTTTACTCACCAAACACTGTCTCCCACTGCACCCACCAAACACTGTCTCCCACTGCACCCATCAAACACTGTCTCCCACTGCACCCACCAAACACTGTCTCCCACTGCAACCACTAAAGACTGTCTCCCACTGTACCCACTAAAGACTGTCTCCCAAAGCACCCACCAAACACTGTCTCCCACTGCACCCACCAAACACTGTCTCCCACTGCAACCACTAAAGACGGTCTCCCACTGCACCCACCAAACACTGTCTCCCACTGTACCCACTAAAGACCGTCTCCCAAAGCACCCACCAAACACTGTCTCCCACTGCACCCACCTGACTGTCTCCCACTGTAGTTATATCCAACTCCATACCCAATGCAGATGTAAATACAATAAAAACATTTTTAATATTTCTATAAACACAGAACTTCTACAGTGCAATAATGTATGTACAGTGTCCGTTAATGTGTAAATACTCTATATTAAATATAAGTATATTCTTCATCTTTATTTTCTTCTCCGTTATTTATACATCTGTTTTACTACTGTGAGGGACATTTTCACTCACGACAAACTTCATTTGTCTTGATTCAGATGAGACAGTCAGATGCCATATGTTAAATTCTTTATGGAAAACTTTTGGCTTCTCATATATATAAATACATTATAACATTTTACCAAGCACTTTTTTTTCTTATTTTTGAAAGTAAGAGACTTGAAACTAAAATTAAAACCTCAGATCTCTTGTTGAGATCTATGAAGTTGAGAATCTACAAACGCTGATGATATTTTATGGCTTATTATGGCGAAAAAACCTACGTTTTTCTTCAAGATCCCGCCGGCGGGATCCACACAGATTGGGAAAAGTGCTGCTCACAGCAGGCCGAGTCTGGAAGTATTCAGTTCGGGGTCAATAAAGTCAATATCTCAGGTACAAAAAACTATTTTAATAAAGTGCATTTTACTAACAGCAGCTTATAAAAAACAGTACTGATTACAATTACAAAACCATGATTTCCACAACCAATTACTTGCAGACCCTTCACCGTACCGTGATGCCATCACTACTCTAGAACCGGTAGGTTCTGCAGGTTCTAAGAATGGGTGTGTTGTGCAGGTCAGTGAAGGCGTTCCAGGGTTCTAGGGTTGAGAAGACGAGGTGGGACTACGCCCCGCACTTTGCGGACCTCGGGCTCACGGGTTAAAGCATCACTCCTCGCCTATTCTTCTTGCAGATGTTCAGAAGGAGGTGATTCACCCACCTCCTCCGCTCCTGTAGCACAGGTAGGGGAACCTCCAAACGTTGCCCAAGCCCACCGCGTAGCCCACCGACGCCAGGACGAACTCGAGGCGGCGGGTCCAGGTCTGCCTGTCCGCCGGAGCCGGCTCCTCCAGCCTCAGGCTCTCCACGCGACCGTCGCTGCTGCTGCTGCTGTCCGTCCCCATCCCCATGCTGGCTTCTGGAGATACGAAGTCTAATGTGGACCTTTGACCGCGGGAACGCACGCGCACTCTTTTATAAGCTTCATGTTACACAACTGGTTGATCCTAGAGACCAGCTCCCCATTCAACGCCGGGGACCTCCGCTCCCAACCCGCATTCCGTCCAGACCCGCCTCCCGACCGCTGCGATTGGCTGGGGCATCCGACACCTGCGCTGCGATTGGCCACGTGTTGTTCGTGCCGCTCAAAGCAGCCAATCAGAGTGCAGCGTGCCGGAAAACGAGTGTGGAAAAAAAGAGTTATAAATAAAACAGCCACGCTGCTTACGAAAACCCGCCCCCTGAGACTGACGTCGGCAAGACGACCCATATTATATCATATTATAGTATATAATATACTTATATATCACAAGAGTCTAATTTTTATTTGTTTATTTATTTAAAACATATATTTAATATTATTATTTTTTTTATTATTTGTTTATGTATTTTTATTTTACTGTTCATCACTTAAATCATTTAAATTCAATGAAAAAATAATTCTTTCACAATATTCTGATTGTTTGAGGTGCACTAGTTGTGTTTCTGTCTCAAGCTTTAAAACTCTAGACACATATTGTGGGATGTTCTTGTAGTTTGATGCACTTTTATTTGACTCGTAACATTGAATGACGAGACCATCGAAGATTTTACATATTTGCATGAATTTGACCATGATTTGATAAATATGTACTACAATGTTTTGTACTACAGTGTTTTATTATTTGTAATAAGTAGATCGACAAGGATATTTACAAGAGTTTGTTCTTCAAAATGTGAAAATGTTGAATGTTACTATTTTAATTATTTATATATCAGTTTTATCCCTTCTCAGGACCTTTATTCTGAAATCTGAATGAAATCTCATTGTCCTCTATAACCCAGTATCTGGATCAGTGACATCATCAGCCCCGCCCCCTCTCTCTGATCAGTCAGAGTCTGTATGCAGGTTGATCATCAGCCCCGCCCCCTCTCTCTGATCAGTCAGAGTCTGAGATAATTGAAGCTGCATGGAGTGGATCATCACAGGACACCATTAGGAACCTCTACACCTCCATGCAGAGACGTCTGGCGTGTTGCGTTAAACCCGACGCCGTCCTGAGAGACACCACTTCTGTATGAGTAGATCAATAAATATTGATCAGATCAGTCTACATTAAACTGATCACCTTTATCTACCTTCCCAACAGCACTGCAGTCCCACACTTCAACCACATCTTGATTGCTTCATATCAAAGGCACTGAGGTGGACACAGAGACCTGTCTGTATGTATAGTGTAGACACACCCGGACATCTGTGACTAAGTAGAGAGATGGAGTCCTTAGCCTGTTTGTGGTTGGAGGTGTTTGGGAAAGGGTTTGTTCACCATGACTCTGCAAAAGCGAGTGGAGCAGAGGGAACGAGTGGCTGATGAGCAATGAGCTGGATCTCAGACAACCAGACTGAGAGCAGTATCAGAGAGAACCACAATCAGGCTGTCTGAGACAGAGTGGACATTCATGCTAGTTTTATTGACATTGGACATTTCATCTCTGAGGGAAAGGAAAATAATGTAATAGAGGTCTTACCTAATGACTGCAATGGAAGACAGCCCTTGATCCCTCCATAGATCTTAATGAAACCATCATACTGAGTTCTTTACAGGTTTATAAGGTGGTAGTAAGTTCAGGTTACTGCAGATGGTGCTGCATGAAGATGATTGGGCTATAAATAGCTGCGGGGTGTGTGAGGGACTCATAGATTAAGACGAGTTTGTACGGTGCAGTGAATCTTGGTGGATGTGTGGAAAATTGGTCACAAACAGATGTTAATGATTGGATAAAAGGAGCAATGTCGTTTGGGCCAAATGCCATAGTGTGAAGGAAAACAGTCAGGTGGAGCAGCTGGATCACAGGGTGAGGACACATTAGAGCAGGCAGAGACAGATGATTGTCCTGAGAGTGAGGTGGAGCATGAAGCTTAGAGAAAAGAATAATTTATGTCCACAAGAATCGTTAGGTTTGTAATATGAAATATGCTGCTGCTGATCTTTAATACCGGCTACCGGACTGTGTTTCTGATACAGTTTCAGTAACTACACTGTACTGATCTTAATACCATCGGATCGTGTTTTATACAGTTTCAGCAACTACACTGTTACCGATCTTTACATCGCTACCGGACCTGCAGGTTTCTGATACAGTTTCAGTAACCACGCTGCTGATCTTTAATACCGACTGTGTTTCTGATACAGTTTCAGCAACTACACTGTTACTGATCTTAATACCGCTACACCGGACTGTGTTTCTGATACAGTTTCAGTAACTACACTGTTACTGATCTTTAATACCGCTACCGGACTGCTTTCTGATACAGTTTCAGTAACTACTAAGCGTCGATCTTTAATGGCCTGCCACCGGACTGTGTTTCTGATACAGCCTCAGTAACTACACCGTTGCCGATCTTAATACTGGCTACCGACTGTGTTTCGATATGCTCAGTAACTACACTGTTACTGATCTTAATACCGGCTACAGACTGTGTTTCTGATACAGTTTCAGTAACTACACTATTATTGATCTTTAATACCGCCACCGGACCGTGTTTCTGATACAGTTTCAGTAACTACACTGTTACTGATCTTAATACCGCTACAGGACTGGTATGTTTCTGATACAGTTTCAGTAACTACACTGTTACTGATCTTTAATACCGCTACCGTGTTTCTGATACAGTTTCAGTAACTACGCTGCTGCCGATCTTTAATACCGGCTACCGGACTGTGTTTCTGATACAGTTTCAGTAACTACACTGCTGATCTTTAATATGTCCATTCATGGTAGATGTTGACAGCCAAACTAGACATGCAGGAGTTGCCCTCTAGTGGCCAATGTCTTACACAGGAAAGTCTTTATTATGGTATAATAAAGAGGACCTAGGGCATAAGCATTAAGGTTTAGAGACCACTTAAATTTTTTTTAATTAACAAGTTTAAGTCTAAAAACGACTGGATAGATTAAAGAACCCCAGTAGAACATCCAATAACATCCAATGGACCATTCAGTACGATTTATAATCCATTACAGATAAGCAGTTTAAGAAAGTTACTGTCCAAATTTACACTACTTCAAAATGATTGGTTTCACAAAGTGCGAATGGATGATAAAACACAAAGATCAGTATCATTCAACACAATTCAGTACCATTTAGGAACATTTAGCAGAATTCACCACCATTCACCACAATTCAGTGCCCTTCCGCACCATTAAGTACCATTCACCATTAAGTACCATTCACCATTCAGTACCATTCACTATTGAATACCATTCACCATTAAGTACCATTCGCCATTCAGTACCATTCACTATTGAATACCATTCACCATTAAGTACCATTCACCATTCAGTACCATTCACTATTGAATACCATTCACCATTCAGTACCATTCACTATTGAATACCATTCACCATTCAGTACCATTCAATACTTGTTTTATAATTTTTAAATCAGTCTGTTGCCATTTTTGAGCAAATCATTGACTGCTGGCACTACTTTCCTGTATTTCACTATTTTTCACCATTGCTCAGTGGGAGCGGAAGAATATGGCGGAAGGAAAAGTAGTCCCTATATCCCTTCATTTTTTATGGCAGTAAATCGTTTTCTTTTGGAGTTTTAATTGACAGACATTTCTAAAACTAAGTGAAGAAATAAACGGTGTCGATATTGGCAACCAGAGATTGATTTTTAATAGTGACCACAATGGGTTGGAATTCTCGATATTAGGGTATCAATCCGCCCAGAACGGTTTATAATCGGGTTCTGCCCGCTCCAAGATGGCGGCCGCGCAGACGCATCGCCTCAAAGAACAATAGCCAACTTTGCTTCTATTTATTAATTTATTTATTTATGACTCAGCTATCAATAAGATTCAGTTCGAGGTTTATCAACCGATTTTACAATTTAAATAATGAATTAAATATGTAATGAGATACAACCATAATAACTGAAAAATAGAAAAATAAAAGTGAACAGATTTGTAGTCAGAAAACATTTTATGCACTAAATATGATGTATATATAATAAATATATGACTAGAAATACAGAACGCAGTGCAGTGACGAGGCCAATCAGAGCGCAGGAGTCAACCAATCAGAGCGCAGCTTGAGTTAATTAAAAGGCCTGGTGACGTCATAGCGCAGGTCGCGGGGGCGCTCTCTGAGCAGCAGGGGGCGCCGTTGGCTCAGCGCTGATGCTGTTTGTGCCGTTCCTCCGGGGTTCTCCTGTTCCAGGTGCTGCTGTTTGATCCTTTCCGCTCTCCGTACAGGAATCTCGCCCTCGTGACGTCACCCGCGAGAAGACGCGGAGCTCCTTCAGAGCAGAGCTGCTCAGAGCTTCTCCTCCAGCGCGAGAACATCCCTGAGGTCTGAGCAGCATGTGAGCGAGCGCTTCACAGCAGATCCAGCGAGTAGATGGACGAACAAGAAGGTAAAAGAGAAGCAGCACTGCTGAGTAACACTGTAACACTGTAGGGTAACACTGTAACACTGCTGAGTAACACTGTAGGAGTGACACTAACACTGCTGGGTGACACCGTAACACTGCTGGGTGACACCGTAACATGTAACACTGCTGGGTGACACCGTAACACTGCTGAGTAACATTGCTGGGTGACACCGTAACACTGCTGAGTAACACTGCTGGGTGACTCCGTAACACTGCTGAGTAACACTGTAACATTGTAACACTGCTGGGTGACACCGTAACACTGCTGAGTAACACTGCTGGGTGACACCACACTGCTGGGTGACACTGTAACACTGCTGGGTGACACTCGCTGGGTGACACCGCAACACTGCTGAGTAATATCACTGTAACATTGTAACACTGCTGGGTGACACCAAAACTGCTAAGTACGACCAACATTGTAACACTGCTGGGTGACACCGTAACACTGCTAAGTAGACACATTGTTGCTCAGGTTGAAACTAATGCTAAACTAAATAAAACAAAACAAACAGCTATACAGCTGCGTTAGTAGCTACTGAACAATGTCCAACACCTACCAGCAGAATAACTGTGTTCAGAGTTTAACTTTATTAACTTAAACAGTAATTTTATTAGATTAATTTTTCTGTTTTCATCTTTTGATCTAAAACACAGTGATAAACATCAACATGAACAGCTGAACATAGTCACTAACACATCTGTGTGTGGAGGAGCCGTGGTCAGAACCATGCTCATCAGTATGCGTGACACATCCAGAAGGTCTGGTGTGATGGTTTGGGTGTAAATTTAGTATGATTTCAGATCATCTTTGATCTTCATTACAGACACTTTAACAGAACAACGTTACGTTAATGAGGTTCTGCAACCAGTGGTTCTACCTTCTCTATAAACATAAACTTATTAGGTACCATGCCTAATGCCAAGTGTGGGCTACAGCGGTACAAAGCTCCCCCAGCATGGGGGCTGTGGAGCAGTAGATGAGGTGGGGTGGTGATCATCCAACATCCTGACCTCACGAACACTCTTGTGGCTGAATGCAATCAAATCACCAATGTCCCAGAATCTAGTAGAAAGTCTTCTCTGGACAGTCGAGTCACTCCAACAAAAGCAGGATCAACTCTTTAATCCCCTTCATCTCAGAAGAAATAGTGAATGAGCAGGTGTCCCAATACTTTAGTCCACAGTGTATCAGATATCAGCTGGAATTCCCATGTCAGTTCGTCCGTAGGTAAGCAGGACTGCAGCGGCAGCAGAACTGATGTGAATGGAGTCCTTTTACTCCAGTGACGAGACGCATTATGTAACCGTGCGCACATTATAACTTCATTTGTCCCTTTCGCTATCTAGAACCATGGCTACTTATAGAGCATTACTGCAACCTTTCCTGTACTTTTTGATGAGAGGAAAGTCTAATTTTATTTTCTAATGGAATGTCCTTCACTTCTGCTGGTTCAGTACCTGTCCTGCTTTACAGTGTCTCGCAGCGCTCACTCTAAACTCACCAAATGAGTGGAATTTAATGAGCTTCAGTTCCACAGCTGTCATGAAACCGCATTAAAGTCCCCCTGACGTTGTGTGGTATCCTGTAGTGTACGGTTTTGTAATGTCCTATAATGCAGGTATATTGGTTAGGGTTCTGTGGTGTTGGTGTGTGCTGTAGGGTTCAGTGGTGTCGGTGTGTTCTGTAGGGTTCGGTGGTGTCGGTGTGTTCTGTAGGGTTCGGTGGTGTCGGTGTGTGCTGTAGGGTTCGGTGGTGTCGGTGTGTGCTGTAGGGTCGTATAATATAGATAAGTGGTTTGGGGTCCTGGGTCCTGTGATGTAGGTATTTGAGTTAAGATCCACTGGTGTAGGTATATGAGGTAAGGTCCTCTGATGTACATATGTGGGTTAGGGTCCTGTGGTTTCGGTGTGTGGCGTAGGGTTCTGTGGTGTCGGTATGTGCTGTGGGGTCCAGTGGTGTCGGTGTGTGCTGTGGGGTCCTGTGGCGTAGGGTCCTGTGGTGTCGGCGTGAGCTGTAGGGTCCTGTGCCGTTGGCGCGTCCTGTAGGGTCCTGTGGTGTCGGTGCGTGATTTTAGGGTCCTGTGGTGTCGGTGCGTGGTTTTAGGGTCCTGTGTCATAGGTGAGTGGTTTAGGGTCCTGTGGTGTCGGTGCGTGGTTTAGGGTCATGTGGTGTCGGTGCGTGGTTTAGGGTCCTGTGGTGTCGGTGCGTGGTTTAGGGTCCTGTGGTGTCGGTGCGTGGCGTAGGGTCCTGTGGCGTCGGTGTGGTTTAGGGTCCTGTGGCGTCGGTGTGGTTTAGGGTCCTGTGGCGTCGGTGTGGTTTAGGGTCCTGTGGCGTCGGTGCGTGGTTTAGGGTCCTGTGGTGTCGGTGCGTGGTTTAGGGTCCTGTGGTGTCTGTGCGTGGCGTAGGGTCCTGTGGCGTCGGTGTGGTTTAGGGTCCTGTGGTGTCGGTGCGTGGTTTAGGGTCCTGTGGCGTCGGTGTGGTTTAGGGTCCTGTGGTGTCGTTGCGTGGTTTAGGGTCCTGTGGTGTCGGTGCGTGGCTTAGGGTCCTGTGGCGCCGGTGTGGTTTAGGGTCCTGTGGTGTCGCTGCGTGGCGTAGGGTCCTGTGGCGTCGGTGTGTGGTTTAGGGTCCTGTGGTGTCGGTGTGGTTTAGGGTCCTGTGGTGTCGGTGCGAGGTTTAGGGTCCTGTGGTGTCGGTGCGTGGTTTAGGGTCCTGTGGTGTCGGTGCGAGGCGTAGGGTCTTGTGGTGTTGGTGCGTGGTTTAGGGTTCTGTGGTGTCTCTTACTCCGGCTTGTTTATAAGAGCTACTTTTGTTCTGCTTGAGTTCATGTTTAATTGAGGGAACAGGTCTGTTCAGCTTCAGACGGATCTGAACGTGACTCGGATCAAAGCGAATTATCTTTTGGAGAAAACAGAAAAAGACCTGCAGGAGCATAAAAATAAGTGGCTTTGCTCCGTTTAAAGACTCTTCCTTCCTAAAAATAGCCGGAGACACACTAATGTAAACCATCTTTCCGAGCGGGGTGTTGGACGCCGCTCAGCAGGAAGCGATTACATAATGGTGGCTCCGCTTCGTTCTGCTGCTGCAGGAATACGTGTGTTGAGGTTGCTGTGTGTTTGGGTCGCTGATCAGATGATTGCGTAATGATTTGCTGGTGTGTGTTTCACCTGCAGATGGGACTGAGCGAGTGTGTGCCGGGTGTGGAGGCCGGATTCACGATGCTTTCCATGTCAAGGTCCTCAAAGACGTCTGGCACAACGCTTGTTTTCGGTAAGTCTTCATCGTCACAGGTCTTCAGTCTGTTTCCAACCATTAGGAAACGTGACAGCCTGATTTCCTAGGATGCCCCACACTGTGTCCAAAAAGTTTGCGGAATGTCCTCACAGCTGGTTCAGTCCCTGTAGTTATTGCTGCCAATAGAATAGGACCCTCTAGGGCAGGTAAACAAACATGACTCTATGTCTAATGCCAGGTGAGGGGGTATACAGGGGAACATTTCTGGACGAGGGCTGTAGCTGGTGCACGAACATCACAGTGAGCACCAGGCCGTTCCCGCAGAGTCCCGCAGACTGCAGAGAAAGGAGGCGGTGCTAAAAGGCCGCTGGTGTTGCTCTTTAATGACTCCACTCCGTCAAATCCGTTTCCGTTTTTGTGCATAAACAGACGAGGATGGAACCCGAGCTGTTTCTACATGCTTCACTTTCAGGTTCACAGATAGCTTCCATGAACACGTAACCGAGATGGAATCTCAGATATTCCGTGCAGGAAAACTGCGGGAGGTTATTTACGCTTGGTTCACTTTACCGTGATCTAAATAGTGATTGAGAGGTGAAGCATTAAGGTTTGAGGAAGTGCCGTACTGGAACTGATCCAGGGGTCTGCAGCAGGAATGCGGCTTTACGTCCCTCGGCCAGCGGGACGGCAGGGACGGCCAGTCGGGGTAGACGTGCAGCATCGTTACATGCAGTACAGGTTCTGTGGCCCTTCAGCCTGAGGAACCACACACATCCTGCAGCCTTCCACCTGTTGAGTGGTGTGTGTGTGTGTGTGTGTGTGTGTGTGTGTGTGTGTGTGTGTGTGACTGAGATGCTGTCATTGCTGACACTAGGAGAAGCAGATTCCAGAGAATTGAAAGTGGACTCTGATGGAACGATCTGTTGATTCTGCTCATTGTTTACTTACTCACTCACTGTGATTCTCTCTCTGTCTCACTCTCTGACTCTCTCTCTCACTCTCTGTCTTGCACTCTGTCTCTCTGTCTCTGTCTCTCTGTGTCTCTGTGTGTGTCTCTCTCTCTCTGGTTAATCATTAGGGTCGGGACTGGGTGGACAGACTCGGGGTCAGGGTCTGAGGGGCTGCAGAGGAAGCTCTGGGTTGATGAGTGATCTCATCGTCTGCTGCAGCTCCGCTTTAAAAAGGCCAAAGTTCGGAGTCCTGTTTTGTCCAGATTATTGAGAGAACACTGAAATCGCGGGACTGAGACGAGTGTCACCGCTCTTACAGAAGCATCCTAGTCTTCACAGAGAGAGAGAGAACAGAGAGAGAGAGAACAGAGAGAGAGAGAACAGAGAGAGAGAGAACAGAGAGAACAGAGAGAGAGAGAGAACAGAGAGAGAGAGAACAGAGAGAGAGAGAGAGAACAGAGAGAGAGAGAGAACAGAGAGAGAGAGAGAACAGAGAGAGAGAGAGACAGAGAGAGAGAGAGACAGAGAGAGAGACAAAAATGGAAAAAAATAAAACTATAAATAATCTCTAAATATTAAATTTTCCTTGTTTATAAAAAACGAGTAATTTCATTAATGATATAATTGAGCAATAAAATACATTTTCCTTTTTTTCAATATTCTTTCTCCTTTATGGAACCGTGTCATGTGGTTCTTATTGCAAGAATTCCTGTGGGGTTCTGTTGTTTTAAGAACGTTGTGAAAGTGTAAAACCTGCACGGCGGAATCCTCAGCCTCCCTGTAAAAACACCTGCTTTTTCTGTCCGATCAGAGGATCTGGAGCTGAATAGCAGCCGTGTCGGTGGTGTCGGTGGTGTCGGTGGTGTCGGTGGTGTCGGTGGTGCAGTCGTTCGGTCTGCAGCGTTCTGACGGAGTCAGGGAGGCGGGCCGGCGGTAATAAGAGCAGACCGGCCTGCGGCGAGTCTTACGTAACCTGGAAAAGGGTGTTCTTCACCTCTTATAATCTAAACCTCGTCAGCTTTAATGGAGCTGAAATCTCTCGTTTGCCTTCGGGCCGAACCAGGTGGAGGTGCAGGTGCAGGTGGAGGTGCAGGTGGAGGTGCAGTCCGATGCTTACTGTAGATTAGAGAAGCTTTAAAGCCGCTCATTAAAGCTTCGGGATGGATGAAGACCCCGATTAGGGAATTCCTCCTAACTCCTTTCGTTTTGTGCTGGACTTACGAGAGTCGTGAACAAACCGCGTCCCTGGAAATGCTGGATTTAATATTAATACATGTTCAGACGATGATCAATGATCTGACCATCGTTGGAGAGGATTTAAAGGAGCTTGTCTTGAACTTCAGACATTAGTGTGGTTTGCTCTTGATTGTTGAAGTGAGTGTGATCATGGTCAGATGCAAAGAGCTCTCTGAGGTCTTCAGAAATAAGGTTATAGATGCAGATGAGTCTGAGAAGTTATTTAAAAAGATCTCAGAACAATTAGAAATCAGCCGCTCCACTGTCCGGAACCTCATTTACAAGTGGAGAACAACTGACCACATGACCAGATCAAACCGTCCTATGAGTGCAGCCCAAGAGCAGAACCACAAGATGTGTAAAGAAGATCCAACAATCCTAAAATGTTCATCACGGACCTACAGGTAACTCAAACAACATCAGTTCAAGACTAAAGTTCTCCAGAGAACATCTAGACAAAGAGCAGGACGTCTGGAACAGTGTGCTTTGGACAGATGAATCCAAAGCTGAATAATTTGGACACAGTAACAGAAGACATGGTGGTGGGAGTGTGATGGTGTGGAGCTGCTCTGCTGCAGCAGGGTGTGGAGATCTCTCCATCATAGAAACCACTATGAGATCTTTATTGTATCTGAGGGGGTTTGAGGAGAACGTAAGAGCGTCTGTACAAAGACTGACGCTGGAACATCACAGAGCTGAGAGAATTCCGCATGGAGGAGTGGGAAGGTCATTCTTCCAGTCGATGTCAGAGACGGTAGACGGTTCTAGAAACATCTCACTGACATTATTTCAGACAAAGGAGGAGATACAGCTATTAGGACAGAGGAGGTCTGAACTTTTCATGTTTGTTTGTTAGTATTATGTGTTCAGGGATTTTATGGACATTTAGTCATGTTGTTAAGATGAAGCCCGTTGGTGGACGTGTGTCATTATTGATGGTTAGATGTATTAGTCTCGTAACGTCAGTGTAGATCTCAATCATCAAACCGACTCCAGACTCCAGACATCATCGGCTTCTTTTGGGCTGGAAAAACTGTACGTTTCATATAAACGACAGAAGCAGCTCTGCGGCCCCTCGGACACGCCGGATTAGTCTGCATATGATCTGTCCCTGGAGACGGGGTCTGCATGGTTTACCGTAACCCCTCCACGCTGGGGCAGGTAGGGACGTCTCTGTGCAGCTCTGCAGTCTGCTGTTACATTCCTAGACGACGATTCAGCGCCCCTCCAGATGCACACATTCCCGCTTTTCTTCCCACTTCTGGAAAGGGCTGCCTGCCAGTCGTCCAATTAATGCCTCTTTGTGATCAGAGGACATGGCTGGACATGGCTGTTTTGAAGCGTGGATGTAGGAGGACCCTGGGGGGATGCAGGCCTGTTGGTTTGACTTTTAGTTAAGATGAGGGGTTGTTGTCTCCTTCAGAAGTTTGTGGTTCAGACTTCACAAAAGGCCGTCACTGTCCTCGAGTTACCTTCCTGCTGGGCAGGGGTGCCTGCAGGCTGGAGTCACGGCTAAGATTAGCACACTGTCAAAAGTACGAG
>CM067522.1:21930999-21953499 GCA_034509495.1 Acestrorhynchus altus | reverse complement strand
CCTGATCATTGAAGAAACCAGAGAAACCCTCAAGTCCAGCTCCGTTATCCTTACAGTAATGTCTGTTTGTGCTGCTGTTGGTGTTCTGCAGAAGCAGCAGTTGTCTCCAGGTGTTCCTAACTCTGTTGGAATGTGGAGAATTCCGGCTCCAGAATGCTTTGAACACTCTGTCCTCATTGTGGCTCATTGTTCGTGGAGGAAAATTGGGCCTGACTGCTGAGCCTCACAGCACTTTATACTATGCGAAGAATGGACAGACGTCTCAGACTGCAGGTGTGTGTCCCCAAAGGAACAGCGACACGGATCGACCCATCGTGACAGTGAGTCAGGCTGGTATTTTCCATACGGCCCGAAGACGACTGCAGAACTTCGGCGTGACTGCATGACGTGATGTTTTTGGTTTACACTTAGTCACTTGCGGGATACAGGAAAGTGCTTTAGGAAAAAGTCAGTGTCGGGTTGTTTGGAATTCTGGAGGTTCAGAAACGGGGAATGCTGTCAGTCTGGTCTCGTAATTTGCCTTAAACGCTGTTTGCCTCGAAGGCGATTATAAAGAAGAGAACAATGTAACTCTCACTCACTGCATGTCCCAAAGTTTAGACACTCCTCATGAACGGATTCAGCTAATTTAAGCTGCACCCATTGCTGACACAGATGTGCAAATGCACACAGAGGCAGTCTAGTCCCTGTAGAGAAGTACTGCTGATGGAATAGGACTCTCTGGAGCAGATAAACAAACATGACTCTATTGTCTCCATATCTAATAGCAGGTGGACTGAGGTATAAAGACCCCAGCATTGAGCTGTGGAGCTGTGGAACTGCGTTCTCTGGAATGATGGAGTTCCATCCAGCTGTATCCACACAAGTTCACCTCACCTACTTCCATTCCACCTTAAGTGGTGCAAAAGCTACAGGCACAAGAATGTAATTGCGGCGCTGTTTTAAGGTGGAATTTCAGCTTCGAGAGAAAAACACGGAAGTCTTTATCCCACAGCGACGTGTTGAGTGTCTCACTCCACACTGGTTGTGATTTGATCATTGTTCATCGTTTGACCCTCGTTGGCCGAAAAACTTCAACCAAATATTCAGTAGTACCTTTGGGATGAGTCGGGAATGTGGTGAGGTCTTCATCCAACATCCTGTCCTCACTTTGCATAATTTCGCCCTGAGGAACATCCTCAAAGTTCTCCGACTGTCATCCTTCTCATCCGTTCTGTTGGACTCCCAGCCTGCCCCGTGGCATTCTGAGGACAAGGCTTATGTTTTCCACGTTCGATAGAGCAAAAATTCTGCTGTAATAACAGGACGTCTGAGGTGCTCTGCTCCACAGTTCAGAAACTCAGTCACCTTCAATCAACTCAATTTGCCCTCATTAGTCTGAGGTAACAGCTGAAAGGAACATTGCTGTGCTCCGAAGTCAGGTCCCGGGAGAAAGTGTGTGTGAGATCGCTTGACGACTTGTTTGGCCCAAAGCCCACCTCACCCTGCTGGCCCCAGACTCATTCAGTGAAGGCCCCTGTGTTCCTGTGGTGGGCTTGCATGTGTCTGTGAAAGCCCCTGCATGCCTTGTTTTACCATTTCAGCACCTGTGCTCATCAGATTCCAGCAGCTTTAATAAAGAAATACGCTGAGAGAGCTTGCCGCTGGGATTTCTCTGACTGCCTGTGTCTCTCTCGGATCAGGTCTTCGCTGAAACCAAACACTGGGCTTTCCACAGTCCACAATCATCTCACTCTTCCTCCAGCAGCAGCGGTTCTTCTTCTCCTCGTAGCGTGAGGCAGCACCTGAGTCTCGGTGGAATTTCCTGCCTCTTAATAATATATGATGAAATGCAAACAGGCTGATCCAGTCAGGGTACCTCACCATACGTCCACATTGACACCCCGCCTACACACCCTCTGCAGTGCTCAGGGACCCCACAGGACCACCAAGAGCAGCTGTTATGTGGGTGGTGGTCATTTCAGCACCGCAGTCACAATTGATACGGTGGGTGGGTGTGTTAGTGCAGTGCTGGTACGAAAGGGATCAGGCGCAGCAGTGCTGCTGGAGGTTTAAAACCCTGTGTCCACTCACTGTCCACTTGCATCAGACACTCCCATCGAGTGTCTCCACCCAGGGATGGAAGACAGAGACAGAAGCTCATCTGTTTCTGCACAGTTTGTGTTGGTCATCCTCCTTCATCGGTGCTCACAGGATGCTGTCGGCTGGACATTTCTGGTTGGTGGACTGTTCTCGGTCAGGTGTGGACTAGAGGGGTATAAAGCCCCCCGGCATTGAGCTGTGGAGCAGTGCAACTGTGTGCTCTGGAATGATGGACCTCTGCTCAGTACTTCCAGAGACAGGACCCAAATAAAGCAGGATGAACTCTTTTAATGGCCTTGATTTAGAAGAAGTGCACTGACTGCGTCCCAATACTTTTGTCCATATCGCATCTAAGATTTTATGTAATATACTTTAAAATACTGCAGCAGTTTTCAAAGCAGCTGGTTTGCTCTGGTTCCTCCCTCTCAGGTGCTCTGAATGCTGTGATCTCCTGAGGAACTGGTACTATGAGCGCGAGGGGAAGCTCTACTGTGGGAAGCACTACTGGGAGAAGTTCGGGGAGCTGTGTCACGGCTGCTCTCTGTTAATGACCGGACCTGCCATGGTGAGTACAGGTTGTGATTGGCTGGGTTTTATCCTGGTATCAGTTTAATGTGGCTCAGATGTTGAGCTTCTTCTTACAGATTAAAATAAATAAGTGTATTATTATTATTATTATTATTATTATTATTAATAATACTGTGCAGCTTCAACATGATATCTAAAGGTGCTTTTCCACTGGGTGGTACCTACACTACTCTACTGTACACTACTCTACACTTCTACACTATACTACACTATACTAAACTACTCTACTCTGCACTTCACTACTGTGCACCACTCTACGGTGGTCTGGTCTATAGTACGGTAGTCTGGTCCGCTCTACGGTAGTCTGGTCTGGTGTACACTACAGTAGTCTGGTGTACACTATGGTAGTCTGGTCTGGTGTACACTACAGTAGTCTGGTGTACACTACGGTAGTCTGGTGTACACTACGGTAGTCTGGTCCGCTCTACAATAGTCTGGTCCGCTCTACAATAGTCTGGTCCGCTCTACAGTAGTCTGGTCCGCTCTACGGTAGTCTGGTCTATAGTACGGTAGTCTGGTCCGCTCTACAGTAGTCTGGTCCGCTCTACGGTAGTCTGGTCTGGTGTACACTACGGTAGTCTGGTCCGCTCTACGGTGGTCTGGTCTATAGTACGGTAGTCTGGTCCTCGCTTCACGGTAGTCTGTCTGGTACACCGCGTAGTCTGCGTACAATTGCGGTAGTTCGGTCTGCGTGCTACTTCACGTAGTCTGTCCGCCTACAATAGTCTGGTCCGCCTACAGTAGTCTGGTCCGGGGCCACGGTAGTCTGTCCGCTTCACGGTAGTCTGTCCGCACTACGTAGTCTGGTCCGGCTTCTACGGTAGTCTGGTCCGGCTTTCACGGTCTGGTCCGCCTGTTGTGTCTGGTCTGGTCCGCACTACGGTAGTCTGGTCTGGTGTACACTACGGTAGTCTGGTCCGCACTACGGTAGTCTGGTCCGCTCTACGGTAGTCTGGTCCGCTCTACGGTAGTCTGGTCCACACTCACGGGTAGTTCATTCACTACGTGTCTGTCCGCTCACGGTAGTCTGGTCCGCTCTACGGTAGTCTGGTCTGGTCCGCACTACGGTAGTCTGGTCTGGTGTACACTACGGTAGTCTGGTCCGCACTGGCGGTAGTTCTGGTCCGGCCGACGGTAGTCTGGTCCGGCTTACGGTAAGTTCGGTCCATACTCACGGTAGTCTGGTCCGCTCTACGGTAGTCTGGTCCACACTACAGTAGTCTGGTCCGCTCTACGGTAGTCTGGTCCGCTCTACGGTAGTCTGGTCCGCTCCGCTCTACGGTAGTCTGGTCCATTTGACGTGTAGTCTGGTCCGCACTACGGTAGTCTGGTCCGCTCTACGGTAGTCTGGTCCACACTACAGTAGTCTGGTCCGGCTCTACGGTAGTCTGGTCCACACTACAGTAGTCTGGTCCGCTCTACGGTAGTCTGGTCCGCACTACACTACACTTCTGTCAGCCAGACAGTGTGTATGTAAATGTTTTGGATGGGTTTGTAGTCTTCAGAGAATTGATGAACTTGAGGGAAGCTTCAGGATGAAGATAAGCTTGCAGGTCTGTGCTTTGAGAGCTCGCTCTTGTCTTGTTTAAACATTCATCCAGATAAGAGAACAGTGAGCGAGCGTAGATCTCGTCGTACATCACCGCTGGACTGTGGGCAGTCAGGCCTGCCTTGTCTGTGTTTAGACATCTCCTCGTTCTCGTACTCCTGCGCAGAATGAATCACACGATGTTTGTGAGATGGGAGTTTTGCTTATGAAATCAAGGATTAGCTTCTGCTCATCCGGCGACTTTATCGCTCCTGTTCTCCCTCCTACGGAGACATTCCGCTGATCTCCGTCCTCTAATTCCATGGTACTCCTGATTCACTGGAGGTTACCCAACCTGTATATTGTGGCAGAACTAGTAGGTTGGCTTTAACCTATTGTCTTTCACCATCTTCAACTGCGTGAGGTCTGGGTTACTGCAGACAACGGAGATGAAGTTCGCTTTGCGTAGTAAAGCACAGAAAGTAGCCGTTAAATTTAATCGATCACGATATGAAAAATGACCGTCGTATCGTCTCTGTTACGCAAGTTCCCATCTGTGTACGATTGAGTTCCATTAAAGAATGATTAGGTTGTTTGCATGGAAGTGGTTTGGGTTCTGGAGGGACGATTCTCAGCAACAAACGTAGTCTCGTTCAAATTGTGTAGAAACATCGTAATTAAAGGATTAGACTGACGACTGCCTTACGCACGAGTTCATCGCAGAAAATGATGTGAATTTAAGCTCATTTGGGTTCATAATTACATACAAAAAGTCCGATCTTATATTCAGTTCATGTCACTACAGTTTATAGATCCCACAGATACTGTTCAGCTGAAACACTGGGATATTCTTTCTTATTCAAACTGGGAGAGAAGGCTGTGTTCGGCTCTTAAAGGCCTATTCATCCGCATCCTGGGTCGGCCCCCCTGCTCAGGGCATTTATAGTAATTACCCCCACTAGTGTGGTTCTACCCCCTCTGTGCTCCATAATCACTTCAGGCAGGGGGGGAAGCCCCCCACCAGCCCCACCGGCCCCACCGGCTATTTATGGCCCAGATCCAGCGAGTTTGTTTACTTGGTGCCTTGTGCTCGTTTAGACCCCCTCTCATTTTTCCCATTTTCTCTCGTTCTCTTACAAAACCTTCAATTTCATTTCAGCATCTTTTCCGTTGAACTCTTTAACCTTTAGAACTCCAGGGCAGTTGTGTGGGATGTGTTTGTAGTTTGTCGTACATTCATTCACCAAAACATCAGACATTTTTCAGGAGGATACTCGGACGTCTTCATTTGAGGCGTGAAAATGAACAGGATGCAGATATTTGTATGAATTTGACCATTTTTTGATTAAAAATGTACTTGATTTTATTGCTTATAAGGATTTTCCCTTCTCGTGACTTTTATTCTGAAATTTGAACACTGTGAGCAAAGAATGAGAGCAAACAGCCCCTCCCTTCTCATTTTCTTTTATTGTTGACGTCATTACAGTGATGTCCTACACTTTCTACCACCCTCCTTACGGTCATTTCGGCCCCTGAGTTGGCCCGTTTAAAACTGACCCCAGTCATCCCTTGCCTACATTTTGGTATAAATGGCTGAGGTGGGAGTGGTGGTCAGTTTGCGCTGCCACCTCCTCCAAAAAACACGTGGAATACATGTAACGACCACTGATAAAGTATCAGAGGAGATCTTCTAACCCATGAGTAATCAAGAAACTTTAGTTTCAAAACAAGCTTCATAATGCGGGCAAGTTCGATGGTAAAGCACGCTGTGCCACATCTGCATCCACACTAGGCATGAACCAGTCTACGCACCATGCCATGCAGCCCTCGAAAGCAGCTTTTGGCATGTTTCATTTGCAAATAATGCTACCAACACAATAGCACAAGTCAGGGTGGAAATCACACGCAACGGGATGACCTTATATAGTCAATCACGTAGACCGATGACGTCCGTCCACCCAAGTTTCATTCCTGTCGACTGGTTCTTTTGGAACATTATCTGAAACATTAACTGGTTTATTCGTTCATGGACACGCCAATAGTAAACGCGGGACAAAGCCCAGGTAATGTCCCGTATCCAGAACTTTGCATTCTCTGCGTCCGGAAACATTCTGGGTTGCCATGCATGTGTGGTGGCATGTCAGTCCCATGTACCGAAGTCTCGTTACTCAACTGTGCCGAGCAAACTGTGCCGAGGTGACCTCGTATTCCTTCATCTTATCAGAACAGCGCTGTGGGCTGCGGCAGTAAGTGTTTCCTCTTTGTGTTTTCTCTTCTGGTTCTCGAATCAGTCCTCAGAGCTCCAGCAGAGTGGCATTAGAAGGTCCGAAGTTTAACCACTGTTTGTTTTGCAGGGTTAGACTGTGAGCTCATTGCCTATGGTCAGGATGAATGGTTCTGAAGGCTGGAATGGTCTCGGCATGTCTTTGTGATGTCATCATGCCTTTGGAATGCCTGGGCATGGGCTTTCAATAGAGTGCTTTGTAATCATAAGGCAAATGTTAGCCGTAGCTGAGATCCTGAATAAGCTTGAGCGCAACAGTTTAATAGTAGTATCCTAATACAGAACAGTCGTACTAGGGGCAGTTTTAAAGGGGCAAAATCAGGGGCTGAAATGACCATAAGGCGAAGGAGGAATTTGCCAGCGAGCAAAACGCATAATAAGCCTTTCTGTTTAGACTTGAACTGAGGGTTGCCAAATATTTTCGAGGTGGCGTGCTCCGTCAGCTCTGGGCCCTGAAGCACAAGCAGCAGGGTGTAAAAACCTCAGCCTGTCCCTCGCAGGGACGAGCAGACTGGAACTGATGCTCATTGTTTGTATGTCTCTTCTGTCTAGAGAAGACTTTGGAATATTACAGTCAGAATCCGATTGCATTCAGCAACAAGAGCGAGAGTTAGTGAGGTCAGGATGTTGGATGATCACCTCCCCACCTCATCCTCAACTCCCCAACTCCAGAAGCGTCTTACCTGGGCTAAGGAGAAAAAGACCTGGACTGTTGCTCAGAGCTCTGAAGTCGTCTTTTCAGATGGAAGTAAAGTCTGCATTCCATTTGGAAATGAAGTCTCTCTAAAGTAGGATTTGAATCCAAGGTGTCTTTAGTCCTGTGTGAAGTTTCCACGGTCTGTAATTGTTTTGGGGGACATGTCATCTGCTGGTATTGGTCCACTGTTTGGTCAAATCCAAAGTCAACGCACCATCGACCACAAGATTTTAGAGGAGTCACTTAGAATGGTGGAGACATGTGGGTGTAATTTCGCACGATGCCACATCACCTTCGGTCTTCATTCCAGACACTTTAACAGTCCAGCGTTACGTTAATGAGGTTCTGCAACCAGTGGTTCTACCTTTTCTGAACACACTCCGGTGCTCTATTCCGACAGGACGATGCTCGTCCACACACTGCTGCCATCTTGAGATCTGGTCTTGAAGACACAGATACTACGCCGTGGTCGGTCTCATCTCCAGACCTGTCCCTGATTGAAAATGTGTGGATGCTATTGGACGCTCTATCAACACTCCACCCCTACCACACCATCTGCAGAACTGAGTGAGAACATTCAAGCTGCATGAAATGGATCATCACAGGACACCATTAGGAACCTCTACACCTCCATGCAGAGACGTCTGGCGTGTTGGGTTAAACCCGACCCCGTCCTGAGAGACACCACTTCTGTATGAGTAGATCAATAAATATTGATCAGATCAGTCTGTTTTTGGGGATGTGTATGATCTTGAGAAACTGAATTTCTGATTTTCATGAGCTACTTTGATCTAAGGTCTAGAAGTTCAAGTTGGTAGGTTGTTCTAAAGCCCGTTTCACACAAGACCTGCTTGGCGTGACTTTGTTTAGGTTTCTATGATTACAGTAAACAGATGTGTCGAGTGCCATTTCAACAAGTAAGAAAGGAAGGGAATCCCAGTCGGTCACACTCTCCCACACAGAGATGAACAGACAGCACTTTGACTCATCAGGTGGTCCCTCAGTGAATCTGCTGTGATCTCAGGGCCCCAGGGGAAGGAGGTGCTGCTGCTGCTTTCCAATGCTGGGAAATACACACACAAACACTCACTTGTGCATCTGTCATCACTATTACTGAATGGCATGAGCACGAATAGGTCTGAGACACTCTTGCTCAGAGGTCATTCACAGTGTCAGCATGTTCAGAGTTGGAGTAGAGGGGGTAGTAGATGGGTGGGGAGGTCTCCAGCTATGCTGAGTAAGAATACAGTCTTCCGCCCGTGTGTATGTACGAATTTCCGCAGGTTCCACATTCCGTTGTTTTTTACTTTTACTTTTCTGTGGCCTGCTTACGATGCACTTTGTCCTCGCAACCACTGGTGGCGCTCTTTCGCCAAATACACATACCCGGCCTTTCGTGTGACCGAAGAATGTTGAAAACCATGTGGCTTGGAGCAAATAACAAAGGAATTAATGAGCGGAAAGTGATGCTCACCTGCTAAGAACCTTTTACGAAGGTTAGGGTTAACGTAAACGTGAATTCACAGTGAGAACACCTGCCCGGAGCAGTGGACAGCCCAAACCACAGTGCCCGAGGCGCAGCTGTGGAGTTAAATGCCTTGCTCAGGGGTACTTAATTTATGCCCTGCCAGTCCAGGGAATCAAACCGGCAACCTTCCAGTCACAGGGCTGCTTCCCTAACCACCAGGTTCAGATCATATAAATATATATACACACATACAGGGGTTGGACAATGAAACTGAAACACCTGTCATTGTAGTGGGAGGTTTCATGTCTAAATTGGAGCAGCCTGATGTCCAATCTTCATTAATTGCACCAGTAAGAGCAGAGTGTGAAGGTTCAATTAGCAGGTAAGAGCACAGTTCTGCTCAAAATATTGCAATGAACACAACATTATGGGGGACATACCAGAGTTCAAAAGAGGACAAACTGTTGGTGCACGTCTTGCTGGCGCATCTGTGACCAAGACAGCAAGTCTTTGTGATGTATCAAGAGCCACGGTATCCAGGGTAACGTCAGCACCACCAAGAAGGACCAACCACATCCAACAGGATTAACTGTGGACGCAAGGGGAAGCTGTCTGAAAGGGATGTTGGGGTGTTAACCCGGATTGTATCCAAAAAATGTCCTTCACAAGACGAATTGACGCTGTATTGGTCGCAAAAGGAGGCCCTAGAACACCGTACTAATCAATTATTGTGGTCTAAAACCAGGTGTTTCAGGTTCATTGTCCAACCCCTGTACATTGCTTACTTCGTAAAAGCTTCTCCATTCAAATGGTTTCATTTCTACATGTCAGGAATGCATCTAGAATTCCCGCACATGCCCAACACTCTTTCCTACACGTTGTACGACCCCCAAAATGCTCTTTCAGTTATTGAATTCTCATGAAACCATGCCGGCCCAAAATTCCACCCCACGCTGCTGTACGCGATGCATTCTTTAGAAGGGGTGTCCATAAACCTGCTGGCAAATGGTCCTTTACTGAATCAGGGAAAGACAATTGTAGGAATTCTTTAGAAGTAGATTATTGGACGTTGTGTTTTATTATATGGCAGTGCTCTTTTTAGACTGTGTTCCACAGGAACCTTCAGACAGGGTGACTTTACCCTCAAGCTGGCTGTGGTTTAACAGGCAGAGATGTGACCCAGTCCTCAGGCGGGGGGAAACCATTTTTTAACCGTGATGGACAGCTTCATAACCCTCTGTGCTAATCTGTTTTTGTGGTTTAGAGTGAATTAAAGCTCATCGTGTGTGTTTTGGCGAGACGTTGTGAGCTCATTCCATGTCTGTCCGGGCAGCTCGCGAGTAGAATGTTTTATGGGCTGGTAATTAATAGCCTGAGCAGATGAAAAATTGCATCTTCCTTTTTAAACTCCATAACGGAGTCGATGGCAACCGTGTAACATATTTGGGTTCGTCAGATTGGAGTCGATATTAGGTTGATGTGTGTCTTGGCGAGACTTCTTGACCTCAGATTATCTCGATTCCTTGGATGCTGAGGTGTAAATGGAGCATTGGAAGCGTCTACAAGAATGTGAGGGTGTGTGGTCAGTTGAGGTGCAGATCTGCTGCTTGGCTCTGCTGTTGAACGGTGGGAATAAAACAGTTTCTCCCAGAAGGACGTGTGGGATTGCAGGTCTATTGAATAGGAAGATGAAGGTGATCAGGATCAATAACTGATGATAACTGTGGTCTGATCTGATCAATATTTATTGATCTACTCATACAGAAGTGGTGTCTCTCAGGACGGCGTCGGGTTTAACGCAACACGCCAGACGTCTCTGCATGGAGGTGTAGAGGTTCCTAATGGTGTCCTGTGATGATCCATCCCATGCAGCTTGAATGTTCTCACTCAGTTCTGCAGATGGTGTTTTAGGGGTGGAGTGTTGATAGAGCGTCCAATAGCGTCCACACATTTTCAATCAGGGACAGGTCTGGAGATGAGACCGACCACGGTGTAGTACCTGTGTCTTCAAGACGAGATCTTGAGACGGCAGCAGTGTGTGGACGAGCCTCGTCCTGTTGTAATAGAGCACCGGAGTGTGTGTTCAGAAAAGGTAGAACCACTGCTTGTAGAACCTCATTTAACGTAACGTTGGTCTGTTAAAGTGTCTGTAATGAAGACCGAAGGTGATCTGACATCGTACAAAACTGCACCCAGTTGACGAGTTGATCTTGGTGCTGACCACAGTGCCTCCACACACAGATTCGTTGGTCGTCTCCACAGAGACAAAAGCGTGACGTCACTGATGATGACGTGCTGTCATACTCTCTTGTGGTAACCTTAGCTAAGCATCTAAAGAGTCCTCCTCCTTGTGAGTTCTTCTTTCCGAAGCATTCTTCAAAGTCCATTCTTCGCATTCTTGTTCAGAAACACCCTAGAACTCTAGAAGCAAATAAACAAACGTGAACTTATTGTCTTCATGTCCAAAAGCAGGTGGACTAGAGGGTTTAAAGCCCCCCAGCATTGAGCTGTGGAGCTGTGGAACTGTGTTCTCTGGAATGATGGCGCTCCATCCAGTACTTTCGGGAGGTATGTGGTACGGGGGTGGTGATCATTCAACATTCTGTATGACAATCTTGTCATGGAATAGAATTTGGTTGGATGTCTTCGTTTGACAGTGGAAAGCAGAAGCAGGACGTGAGAGCAGGTGTCCAAATACGTCTGTCAGTGTAGTGTGTTCATGGCTTCTTATGAAATCAAGGTTATTAAAAGTTGATCCTGCTTTGGAGTAACTGTCTGGACTGTCAGTCATTGTCTCTGCATGTCTTACTCTCCATTGTCTGTGTATGGAAGCAGACATTGTTTGATATTTCATCAGAAAGAGGTGTGTGTCTGATGTGAGCTGGAGATCATTCGTGTAAACAGGAGAAATCAGTGTGTTATTGTAGTTAAAGTAAGCAAACCTTCATCGAGAGGGCAGGTCATTTTAGATCCTTTGTGATGGTTCCTTCATGGGAAGATTTTCACACAATATAAAGTCCAGCTGGAATCTCAAATTATTTAAATATATGAGCAAAAATGAGTGAAGTTGGCAGTGGGTAGATGGCGCTCTCTGGGTAGATGCCACTTGGTGTGTAGTATCAAAGCTAGGGACCCCACGATTTTCTCCGAGTGCATTGGCTGCCCAGCTATGATGCAAAATTCGGTGGCTGTGGTTGATTGGTGATGTGATCGGGGGAGAGGCCTAGTGGGGTTGGGGAATTGGCATTGGCCCTGTTGCCTTTGAGTGGATCGGACGCAGCAGTGCTGCTGGAGTGTTTTAAACCCTGTGTCCACTCACTGTCCACTCTATTAGACACTCCTACCGAGTGTCTCCACCTTGTAGATGTAAAGTCAGAGACAGAAGCTCATCTGTTTCTGCACAGTTTGTGTTGGTCGTCCTCTAGTCCTTCATCAGTGCTCACAGGACGCTGCCCACGGGACGCTGTCGGCTGGACGTTTCTGGTTGGTGGACTGTTCTCGGTCCAGCAGTGACACTGAGGGGTTTAAACACTCCAGCAGCACGGCTGTGTCTGATCCACTCGTAACAGAAACACACACTAACACACCACCACCATGTCAGTGTGACTGCAGTGCTGAGAACGACCCACCACCCACATCATAGCTGCTCTGTGGTGGTCCTGTGGGGTCCTGATCATTGAAGATCGAGTGCATGACGTGAAGAAGTGTTCACACACTGGTTAACATGTAGATCCCACCCCTTCACAGGTGCCATTGTAACCAGGTAACCACGTAATTCACTTCACCTGTCGTTTAATGTTACGTCTGATTGGTGTAGGTGTCTCCGAAGGTCTGAAAAGCTGGCTATGTCTTCTAGAACCTGGGAGGAACGTTTCTGAGAAGGGTCTGCCATGGAAGAGGAAAGAGAGTGCAGTAATGATACGGAAAGGCTGTGACCAATGAGGAAGGAAGGCCATGAGAACGAGATGAGGATGGCAGTTGAATTGCAGGGTGTGAGAGTGTAAGATAGTGAAGTGTGTGTGTGTGTGTGTGTGTGTGTGTGAGAGGATGGGTGGTGTCTAATGATCCAGACTGCAGGGAGGTGCGGGTTGCATTACATCACTGACAGTCGACAGGCACAGGCAGGTGAACGAGGGCGAGCGAACAAGTGTGTTAATGACGAGGCTCATGCAAACACTCGCGTTCCGAACACGCATCTGCAGATGCTGGGAGATGCCGTCTCGTCCCTGACGGAAGGGATTTGTAAAGCGTAACCACAGCTCGCACTGAAGACGTCCGTCGCAGGACGGCATATCCCGACCACAAGGACACACTGGTTTTCCGAACAAAGATTCCTTCGGGAGCGTCGGGTATTGCGGCTGATGCTGATCCGGACTGGCTTCTGGCTCTGTTCTCAGGTGGCTGGAGAGTACAAGTACCATCCGGAGTGCTTCTTGTGCCTCAGCTGTAAGGTGGTGATCGAGGAGCGGGACACTTACGCCTTGGTGGAGCGTTCCAAACTCTACTGGTGAGAACATGCCATTCTCTTTTCACTTCTCTTTCCATCCAGCACTAAAAATAGCTCAGGAATGTGTTCGTTTCATACGCTGACGTCGGACACACTTCACTGCTTATCTAAACACAGGGTTGAGGATTCTGTTTAACCCTTTAAAGATATTTATAGAAAAGACTGAATAATAAACCGGACACTCGGCCATTTAAAGGAGATCCCGAATAATTCATAGTGGATACTGATTACGGTGGAAAAGGGATCGTTATCAATAGATACTGAATAATTAATAAGTACTGCATTATTTATAGTAGATACTGAATAGTTTATAATAGATACTAAATTGTGGTGGAGGTTGAATGCACAGGGCAATAATTCATAATGGATATTTAATCATTCATAGTGGATATTTAATCATTCATAGTGGATATTTAATCATTCGTAGTGGATATTTAATCATTCGTAGTGGATATTTAATCATTTGTAGATATTAAAAATATATAGATACTGAATAGTTCTGAGTAAATATGGAATAAATCATACTGGATACTGTTTGATAGTAGGAATTGAATTGAATAATTCATAGTGGATACTAAAGCTGTTAGGGTTCATTAAATAGATGCTCTGTGAGTGTGGAGTTAATGAGTCTGCAGTGAGGGACTGATATAGAAGCAGCACTCCTGGATCTAAAGTGTGTGTGTGTGTGTGTGTGTGTGTGTGTGTGTGTGTGTGTGTGTTTGTGTTTGTGTTTGTGTGTGTTTGTGTGTTTGTGTGTTTGTGTGTGTGTTTGTGTTTGTGTGTGTGTGTGTGTGTGTGTGTGTGTGTTTGTGTGTGTGTTTGTGTGTGTGTTTGTGTGTGTGTTTGTGTGTGTGTGTGTGTGTGTGTGTGTGTGTGTGCACGCAGTGGTAAATGCTATAAGCAGGAGGTCCTGGCTCCGATGCTGGAGAGACGCTGTTTAGCGGACTCGTCTCCAGACTCTCTGCCTCACACCGTCACCCTGGTGTCGATGCCCGCGGCGGCCAACGGAAAGCGGGGCTTCACGGTCAGCGTGCTGAGGGACTGCAGCAACACCACAGCCAGCGTGCAGGTCAAAGAGTGAGTCCTCAGACTGATGTTCAGCACTAATCGGTAGAAACACACTCGACATGCTAGTTTAGTTCGGATTAACGGTGTTTTACTTCATTCATTCAATCCGTTACGGATCATCACAGCCGTACTCGGAACATGGAACATGACTAAAATCCACACACAGAGAGGGGGCGGGGCTGTTCTCCAAGAAGAGGTCCTAATGCCATAGAACTAATCATTAGTAAGTTCTAGATATGAGTAAATAAGTGATTCATGAGTAAATATATTAGTAAATATGTCAGTAAGTAAAGAATAAATAAGTAATTTCCTTAACAATCAATACTTTTTCAGCTTCAAAAGACCAGATTTTCAAACTATCAAACAATTTAGCTCAAAAATTGCAGGCAAACATGATCAGATTGATACAAATGTCTGTTTGATTGTAAAACGATGACATTTGAGTCACTGATCTTCTGAAAATCTCCTTTAAATACGTTAATTTTCAGGTAAACGATCAAAACATCCCATAAAAATTAACCAGGGAGTAAAAATATTGCAAAATATCAAATCGTGACCCCGTGCGGGTGTTCTGTCAGTCATCGGAAATCACAGTCAGCCCAAATCACAGCATGTAAACACACACACACACACACACAAAGCTGTGAGTAATATGTTGCGTAACTGTAATTGCAGGGTTGTGATAGGAGTGTAGTTGACTGTTGAAGAACACAGTGCTGTTTAATCTGTGTTTTATGCTGGTAGATGGCGAGCGGTCAGTGGGTTTATACTGACCGGTGATCAGTCAGCGTTTAGCAGCATTGTCACCTCATTAGGGTTTAAAGCCGTTTGTTGTGATTATAATACGGTATTTAATGACTGACCCGTCAGTCCAGTCCCCGGTTGCTTCTGTAAACATTCCGAGCTTGTACGTTACCATGTACGGTCACCTGTCTGACGGGTGTGTATGTGTCCATCAAACACCACTCCCCCTCCTCCCCCTCTCTCAGGGTCCGAGGGATGCTGATCAGCCCGGAGGTTCGGGATGCCATTCACGTCGGGGACCGTATCCTGGAGATCAACGGCCTTCCGGTGGGAACGCTGATGGAAGAGGAGGTGAGATAGCTGGATGGTGCTGGAATGTGTCGAAGTTAGGAATGAAGGTAAAGCGATTAAGCTGGAATGGAGCGTCCGCTTCAGGACTGACCACAGTGCCAGAACCCTCGTAGAACCGGCCTAATAGCTTTCACAGGATCGCAGAGGCCCAGCCAGAGCTTCAGAGGCCTCAGGTACAGTCACTGAAATTCAAACCTCTGGACAGATGAGTGAGCAGCTGTTGGACGTCTGCTTTTCTGAGGTTTGGGACGTCTGTGGGTTTTGTCTCTACTGTTCGTCTTACGCTGTGAAAGAAACCTGAAATAGAAAGTGGACACGACACAGTAATAAGTGTTTCAGTGTTCTTTTCATATTCAACTGAGAATCCAAAACCAAACAAACAACAACAAACCAAACAAACCAAACAAACAAACAACAAACCAAACAAACAACAACAAACCAAACAAACAACAACAAACCAAACAAACAACAAACCAAACAAACAAACAAACAACAAACCAAACAAACAAACAAACAACAAACCAAACAAATAACAATAAAAAAAAATAACAAACCAAACAAATCAAATCTGAAAATCCAGTTCAGCGTTTGGGGTTGGATTCAAAAAGGTCGCGCTGTTGCACTAAAACACAGATCTGAGGTTTTGTTTCAGTGACTGTATGTTTAGCACATCTAATCTGATTGGTTGCTCTGTTTTGCCGCTGATTCAGGAAGCAGTCAGAGTTAAACCAGTCCTGTATATGGATACATCCTGTATACATTCCCAGTGTTTCCAGTGTTTCCACACAGTGTCAGATGTTGAGCGTTCCTGTCTTTCAGAATCAGGCGATTGTACGTGTACTGAACAGAGGGGGTGTGTTTGTGTGTGAAGAGTCTGGTCTAATTCCAGTTGTTGGGTGGCGTGTCACTCAGCATGCTCTGCATTCCTTTCATACGTTCACAAATCAGATTTGGTTCCCATCGGTTCTCATAAGACGGTGCTTCCTGAAAGCTGATTGGTCGTCTGAATTTGTCATCCGAGCTTTGATGCAGTTTAATTTAGTTAGACATTCGTTTAGATTTTCTCTGAGGTGTTTAAAGGAGCTGCGTTTCCAGTCTTGAAGCTGGTTTTAGATCAGAACTGTTGTGGGTGTTAACAGACCTACTGAATATCACTGTAGGCTTCCTTCAGTGGTGACCTGAAAATCTGACTGTTTGAAAAAACAGTCTGATCTGATCAACGTTTATTGATCTACTCATACAGAAGTGGTGTCTCTCAGTACGACGTCGGGTTTAACGCAATACGCCAGGCGTCTCTGCATGGAGGTGTAGAGGTTCCTAATGGTGTCCTGTGATGATCCATCTCATGCAGCTTGAATGTTCTCACTCAGTTCTGCAGATGGTGTGGTAGGGGTGGAGTGTTGATAGAGCGTCCAATAGTGTCCCACACATTTTCAATCAGGGACAGGTCTGGAGATGAGACCGACTACGGCGTAGTATCTGTGTCTTCAAGACGAGATCTTGAGACGGCAGCAGTGTGTGGATCAGCGTCGTCCTGTTGGAATAGAGCACCAGAGTGTGTGTTCAGAAAAGGTAGAACCACTGGTTGCAGAACCTCATTAATGTAACGTTGGTCCGTTAAAGTGTCTGGTACTATGTTAGCACACTGGCTGCCCAGTAATGTTGCAACAGAGGCAGTTCAAAAAGGATCGCAGTAAGAGTCCGTCAACAGGCGGAGTCTGAGAAGGAGTGATGTCAAGGAGCTGAATCCGCAGGTGTATGGAAGCGTTCGCTCCTACAGGTCCCAGTCCACAGACAACTGTCCTCTGAACTGTGTCCCAAAGACGAGACTGATGGACAGGGTTTCACTGCTTGTGAAGACAAATAGCTTACAGGGAAGAACTTCATCTAGCAGTCAAAGCAGGTCCTTCACAGCCAGTTTCTGAGGGAACTGAGTGCCATGGAATTGTCCTTCACTCAGTTTCGTCTTTGGGCCACAATTCCGTGGAGAGTTTTCCCATCGCAGTGCCAGTTTACACCCTTTATCTGATATTACTTCATTTTGTTTCTCATGGACTCTTCTAGGTGGAGAACCTCATCCATCGGACCAGTCAGACGCTGCAGCTGCTGATTGAGTATGACCCGGTCAGGCAGCGACTGGACCGACTCCGCCTGGGCTCCTCCAACAACCGTCTCGGCGTCCCAGCTGCATCCCGACTGCGGCTGTCTTCTCCGTCGGGTGGAGTGATAGAGAGAACGGAGGCTGAGGAGGGGACGCTGAAGAGAAGATCACTAAGGTTGGCTTCTCAAAGTGATGTACTGATACTCAAAGACAGTTTAGGGATCCTTAAAGTCTCGATTTTGGTTTATAATCTGTTTAAAATCTGGACGAAAATTTGTTTCTACACTGTCCGTTGGCCATGCGTTGATATGAGTGGAGCAGACGCAGCAGTGCTGCTGGAGTGTTTAACCCCCTCAGTGTCACTGCTGGACCGAGAACAGTCCACCAACCAGAAACGTCCAGCCGACAGCGTCCTGTGGGCAGTGTCCTGTGAGCACTGATGAAGGACTAGAGGACGACCAACACAAACTGTGCAGAAACAGATGAGCTTCTGTCTCTGACTTTACATCTACAAGGTGGAGACACTCAGTAGGAGTGTCTGATAGAGTGGACAGTGAGTGGACACAGTGTTTACACTCCAGCAGCACTGGTTTTTAAAGTTCTGTTAATGCTTTAACCCACTGTTTGTTTGTGTACTGTCCCCTGTGACATGCAGGAAAACTCAAACATGGAGCCCAACTGGACACTGCAGTGGACACTAAATAACTAACAGACTATTTGTCTTGAATGTGAACTGCAGGCGGAGTAACAGTATCTGCAAGTCTCCGGGTCCTACCTCGCCCAAGGATCTTCCACCGCTTGCTCGAGACATTGGCCGATCCGAGTCACTACGTGCCTCCTCCAGCTGCTCCCACCGCATCTTCCGTCCTTGTGACCTCATCCACGGGGAGGTGCTAGGCAAGGGCTTCTTCGGCCAGGCCATAAAGGTATGTCTCACGATTTTGCCGAGTTACTGTTCTTTAGTTCAGAGATGTTTGGCAACATCAACCTTCAGTCGTCCAACCATTAAGGGGTGGATATTGGCAACAGAAAGTGCAGTCAAGGGCGTAGATTTAGCATGGGTGGAGGTGATGTGTCCCCACCAATATCCAGCCATTATTGAATTGTCCCCACCAATAATTTGATCCATGGGCATTCTGAACAGGGATGCTAATGTGTGATTTGTTGTTGAACAGGTCACTCATAAGGCGACTGGGGAGGTCATGGTCATGAAGGAACTCATCCGGTGTGACGAGGAGACGCAGAAAACCTTCCTGAAGGAGGTAAGGCTCCTTCCTCTACATCCGCATTTGCTTTAAGGAGTGATCTTGGAGGAGGCTGGTAGGCTTCATGATCTCGATGGCTGGCGATGTTGGCTGAAGGTTGTAGCTAGAGTGCCATTGTGGTGGAGGAGGACGGGACCCAGCAAATTCTGGAAAAGGGCTGTAGCTGGTATGCAGAGTGACGTCATGATAACGCAGAGCAAGGGATTGTGGACGAAGACCATAGCCATCTTTTTAACATGATTGCATCACGATGGCCAGCAGCCTCTCCTCCAGAACCCCAAACAGCATGGAGAAAGGAGGCGGGGCTAATGTTCTCTTAAATGTATTGCACTTTATTTCTCTGGGATGTCCATTTTTGCAACCCAGAAGTATTGACCTGGTGGTTAGGGAAGGTTCCTGGATCATGTCCCTGAACTGGCAGGGCATGACTGAAGTGTCCTTCACTAACAGAGAGAACTGAGTCAGAGCTGCTCTATGGAACTTTGGTGGAGCTGCACAAGAACCTCTCTCTGGAACGACAAAATGCTGCGTAATCAAGTCCTACTCGTGCATGTCCAGTAATGTCACTCTGCCGTCTCAGTCCACATGCTTCTTTCACTTCAGATGCTGCTTTTGGGTCAGCAAACGCGTGTACCTCTGTCCATGAGGGGGCGCTCAAAGCATCCTGGTAGCATCGCAATCCGACACCTCCTTCTGCTATTCTGTTGATGTGTAATTAGAAATTCGAAACCTTTGAAACCTTTCGTTACTATTTTCTGTCGTTAAAAAGTTTGGACACTGTGATTATCGTTCCACCAACTGACCTCTCCATCACATTTTGTCTCCAGGTCAAAGTCATGCGGAGCCTGGATCACCCCAACGTCCTCAAGTTCATTGGCGTGCTCTACAAAGACAAGCGGCTGAACCTGATAACGGAATTCATCGAGGGAGGAACCCTGAAGGACTTCATTAGGGACATGGTAGGTCCAGACAGATAAATCCCGTCTCCTCTTCCTTGTCCTCCTCCTCCATTCTGATTCATTCATGCTCCATCAGTGGCTCTCATAGTTGCTGGTCTTCAGCCAGACAGTGCGAGTGAATGGCTCTGATGTCCTGAAATAACCGCGCATGACGAATGGAGAGATGTGGCGAGTACAGTACTGTGTACCAGAGGAGGACGGAGGGAGTGAGCCGTGTAGGAGAGGGAGGAAAGAATGCAGGGAGAGAGGGATAGAGGGACAAAGTGTTTCCAGGTGAGCCAGTTCAAAGGAAAGATTGTTTTGCTGGCCTCTCACTGGGATTCCTTTCGGCTGCGTCCAGCACATGGCCAGCAGATGAGGATCAGAGCTGTGTTTGAGGGAAAGGGCGCCAGGTTTCCTCACAGTGCTAAGAGGAGGTTCTGTGTTCAGTATTTGATGCTCCTTCAGACACTTCATGTACTGTAATCCAACCTGTGCTGTTACTGTATGTACAGTATTTATACATGGTACTCAGATAAATGGTGCCGTCTGATTGTTATTGACTTGAAATTGGTGCAATGTCTGATGGTTTAGAACCCTGCTTGGACCGAGACCTGGAGATACAAGGCTGAAGGTTCTCCATTTAATCTGTAGATAATCTGTAGTTATCTGATTATTAAACAGCGTACTTTGATTCCGTCGATCGGATTCAGGTCTTGAAATCCGATTAAGGAACTGGAGAGCTCTGAACCCCACGAGAAATGTTTGCACGTTTATTAAAAATGGAAAACCAAAGTTCGCAAGTATTCCGACCCTTTGCTCAGCACTCGGAGCTCGAAGCAGTGACCGGTTTCCTCGTTTCTTGTGTCCATTCTCGTTCTTCTGTGGTCGTTGGTCATTTCCATAGACAAATCACTTTCGTTTCCATAAAGAACCGAGTTTGAAGCAACCATCCATCAACCACGTAAAAGAGCAGTTATTGTATTAGTATTGACCCAACGATGTGTTGGTAGTATGTCAGATGAGTGGGTTCTAGTCCCAACACATTTGCTCCAGTTCGGTTCACCTGTGTTCAGAAACGAGGGTCTGGGGTCAGTATTTAAATGTCCCCCGGTTATTTCTTTGGACTGAATGGTCACATGATGCAGGTTTCATTGTTTATAGTCTGTAAAGCCACCTATTCACACTCTCTCTCTCTCTCTCTTTCTCTCTCTCTCTCTCTCTCTCTCTCTCTCTCTCTCTCTCTCTCTCTCTCTCATTCTTTAGGACCCGTTCCCATGGATGCAGAGGGTTAGCTTTGCCAAGGGCATTGCGTCTGGAATGGTGAGGAGCAATCTTGACTCATTTACACGATTGGCATGATTAAGGCGGCTGCTCTGGGTTTAATGGGTCCCCAGCTCTCGGAACTCAGGAATTTCCTCCATATTTGATTTGCAAGTTGAAATTGACCATTCGCTGACCTGGTTTAGCGTTTTGACCCCAGTTCAGAGCGTCCTTTCCTTCCACACCAGTCTGAGGGATCTGTAGTGAAGGACAGGCATTCAGTTCGGTTCAGCTGTAGGTTTTATTCTCTTCAAAAACACTCCATATATTTATGGACGCCCCTTCCAACGAATGCATTCAGCTATTTAAGCTGCACGCGTTGCTGACACAGATGTGCAAATGCACACACAGCTTCTGCCAATAGAATAGGACTCTCTGGATCAGAAAAACAAACATGAACCTATTGGCGCTATTGACCAGGTGTGAGCTCTGAACTGTGGACCTTTAAATAATGCTCATGTTCTTGCTGAATGCAATCAAATCCTCACAGCAATGCTCCAGAATCTAATAGAAGGCCTTCACTGGACAGTAGAGGCAGTTAAGGAACAGTGTATGACTAGGTGTCCCAATATTTTGTCCATATATGCTGGTATTCCTAGATTGACAGTGTGTCCACCACCCACCAGTATCCAGGTAAGAGCAGCTCCGTGGTCAGAAGAACGGACCACTGATGAAGAGGTAGATGATGAGTCCTCCCCCTGAATGTGATTGGTCCTCATCACCACATTCGTTGTTCACTGTGATTGGGCTTATTTATCACATTCTTCGTTCGGAGACCTCCACCTGACTGACCTCCCTGTGACTGGTCCTCTTCAGTGTCCCACTTTTGTCTAGGTGGAGACGACCAACCAATCCGTGTTGAGGCACCGTGGTCCCTGCCAATAGAAACGCTCCAAAATTACCTGGAATAAAGCCTTTTTACGAAGTTATTTTATGTCGATTCCTTTGTAATGAGCTCTTCTGTCTTTTCAGGCGTATCTGCATTCAATGAACATCATCCACAGAGATCTCAACTCGCACAACTGCCTGGTGAAACTGGTATGTGACTCGTTGTCCTCGTGTTTTAATCTCTTTAGAACTGGAGCTCACTGATTCAGCCGCCCACTCGCACAGTCGCTCACTCCCTTTGTCCGGCAGTGGTTGTGTCTGGAGTGAAAGAAAGGGCCTTGGTGGTGTTGAAATGGTGTTTTTGTGCTGGCGCTGGAGGATTGACGGTCATTAACGGTGCTCATTGGCTGAGGGTGCAGCAGTTCAGCAGTCTTGTCAGCACAGGCAGAGGCTGAGAAGGTGAAAAACAAAAACAAGTTATGCAAGAGAGAGACAGAGACAGTCTCCGAGGACATTCTGAGGTGTGTTGAAAGGCATGAGTGGATGCTCAGGAAGTATCAGCAGGAGATCTGTGTGTGTACAGAAGAGAGAACTCTGTAGTTGGAAAAACACAACGGTCTGGTGGTTAGAAAACCAGCCTTATGACTGCAAGGTTGACGATTTGATTCCCTGAACTGGTAGGACATTATTGAAGTGTCCTTTAGCAAAGCACTTAACTCCCCAGCTGC
>CM067522.1:21593499-21925999 GCA_034509495.1 Acestrorhynchus altus | reverse complement strand
TAAATACGTGCGTATCGCAGCAGCCGAAGGCCGCGGTAATCGTAGATGATTGGTGATGGTCCCGTCACTTTGATCCCAGCTCTCCCATAACTGGAGTTTTGTGTTGTTGTTGTTCTGACTGGTGTAAGAATTTTCTAAAGGTTTCTAATTCATTTGTAAGTTTAGGGTTCTGTGATTGCGAATGTTTTGTAGAATGTGAAGTTCACTCACGTTGTTGTTATTATTAAGGTACTGATGTCTTCCAGTCGTAACCACTACAGTGTGTATTGCTTTAGTGTTTTATAAATAAAACGAGTCAAATCCAACAGAGCCTTCGTTTTTGATACCAAACAGAAGCTGCAACAAGGGGTCGCCAGAGGACAGAAATCATAAGACGCACTTGTAACTGTCCAGCGACTTGATGCACAAAAATGATCTTTATTCTTAACTTCACACTGAAACAAAAAGTTATGCAAAATATTTATTGTTCAAAAAAAATCTTAGGATAAATTTTAAGAAGAAAAAATAGAAAATTTAAGAATTTTTTATGAACAATTATATATAACTTGATAATTATGAGAAAATTCAAGAAAAGATGAGCATCATTTTTTTCTTAATTTCATAATTATAATAGTTATTTATCTTAGAATTTTAAGCTTATAATTATACTCTGTGTGTGTGTGTGTGTGTGTGTGTGTGTGTGTGTGTGTGTGTGTGTGTGTGCCATCAAAAAGTTTTTCTTAAAGAGAAAATTCAAGAAAAATTTAGAAAACTAAAATGTTTGAAGAATAACTTTATCTGAGACCTTTTTCTGTAAATACAAACATCAAAAAAGAATGTAAGAATAATTCTTTTTGTATATTTTGTATTTATGAAAAAAGTCTCAGATAAAGTTATTTTTCAAAATCTTAGTTTTACATTTTTGTGAATCTAGTTTCTGGACAACTACAGTTTACAAGACAAAAAATTCAGCAAAAATGACAAACATACTTTTTTTTATTTCATACTTTTAAATTTTCTCTTTTGAGAAACCAAAGTGTTCAAAAAATTCAGTAAACAAGAAATAATGAAATACACTCATAAGCTGCACTTAATTCAGGACCTGATTTCTAAAAATATTCTTTTTGGATGTTTGCTTTTTTCTTAACTTCCTACTTAAGACTAAAGTTATGATGATTATTCTTCTAAAATTCCAGTAAAGAAATACAAAATATAAGTCCGGGGACAGAACAGGTGTTAAAATCATAGGTTGGTTATGTTTAATTTTATACATGCAGCTGATTTTTTCCTATTTTTGAGGTAAACTGTAGAAGAGAACCCGGTACTGCCAGTCGAAATGTCCCAACAGAAAACTATAAGCAGGATATTTCACTTTCCATAATCACACAAACCTACAGCTGTATCCTATTGGAATCTTCTGTTCCACCTTAAATGATGCACTAGTTGCATAATGTCTTCTCATGCTAATGAGTCCCCGAAGCCCCATTTAAGGTGGAACTGGATCAACTGTAGAAGCTGATATTTATTTGTGCTTTTTCACAATAAAACCTTTGTCTTCTTCCGGCTGCTTCCATAAAACTGAAGTGGAGTCACACGGGTCTCGCAGTCCAACAGTGGTCTGATCTGAGGAGGTTGAGGAAAGTTCTGATGAAGTTCACGTTTGGAAAAGTACTTTTTTTTACAGTCATGTGAGAAAGTGTCGTTTTCATGCATTGATGGTAAGAAGGCAGCGGACCACTGATGGCAAAGCTGGTGGTCCACTGGCCATTTGTTTGTGGGTGGTCCGGCGGGAAATTCCATTTTGAAGAAAATGTTTATCATTATTTTTTTTCTCAAACTTGTTCGTAATATTTATCTTAGTTTATTAATTATTAAGTCTGTGCATTTAAAACCTGTTAGATTAAAGTCTGGATGTTGTGTGCAGGGCAGTGTTTCGGTGGTCCGAGGGGAGACCAGCAGTGACGAACAGTCAGTGTGTTACCAACCTTACCAAGCAAACGGACCGATTTTGGTAAAGTTGATTCTATTGATCAGGTTTAAACAGAGAAGTAAGAAGTTTGTTTGGTAATTTTGCTTTTAAACCTCACTCGAGTACAATCGTAAAGCCAGATCTTGTCCAGATCTGCTTCATTTTAAGATTGCAAGTGCAATGACTGCCCCACTGTGTTCTCCTGAGGATGGACTTGTGGACCACTAGAGTGCTTGATGGCCCACTGGTCATCTCTGGCCCACAGGTTAGGAAACCCTGATTCAGAGCATTTATTGGAATAAATGGTTGAGAATTATGAAGCACTTATTCGCAAATCTAACTCGGTGCATTATGGGTAAAGAGATGCACTGTACAGCCAATGACTGAGAGGCTTCTTAACGCACTTCTGTTGTATCAAGTACATGAAGACTGGTGAACTGTCGTGACCGGTGTCTGTATCTCAGGTCGAGTATTCAGGGCCACCACATTCCAAATCGAACCCTTGTAGTAATGCGTTCGTGTGCTTTCAGGAAATTTGAACGGAAATCAGAATTGGGTTGGAATTAAAGTAGACGATACCTGATCCATTCACATCTACCCAATGAGACTCAAATAAGCATTCAAGTGTCCACTTGTCAAGACCACAATGCGCAAGACCACAACGCGCAAGACCACAGTAGATGCACCAAAAATTAGGCTGAGAATATACATCCCACAGCTGAACGCACTGGTGACATACTCGGAAATCATTTGGAAAGACGTTAAAGTTCAAAAAGTCCACAGATGCCTGTCCTTCAATTTGTAATTTAGCATTTCAACATATTAATAGCTTGAGAGTGCCGTTACTGTCCCCCTGAGGATGGACCTACGGACCACTAGTGTGTGCTTCATGACCAGCTGGTCGTCCCTGGTGCACAGTTTTAAGAGCATTTATCGGAAGGAAAACCTGCAGTCGCTCCATCCCGGGTTTCTGCCGTTTCTGGATCAGAGATTGAAGTAGCTTTGTTCGATGGAAAGGTTGGAAAGAAACGTCTGCTGTTCATGTAGAAGCTGATTTAAGACATTTTAAAATATTTTTTCCTGCAACTACTTATATGAACAGATCAAAACACCACTTTAATTTTTATGTATTTATTTATATATATATATATATTTTCTGAGTCATAGCAGTAAAAATCTGCCAAAAATAAAAAGAGAAGTTGGATCTTTGAAAACTATATGTGGGTGAACTCTGATACATCAAGATCGCAGAGAAAATAAAAGCAATACAAACTCCAGGCCAGAGCAACACAAACCATAATAACCAAATTATTCTCCAGTGACAGAAGCTCCAGACCGTCCAAGTGCAGATGTTTTTATGGAAGGGAAATGTCCAGAGTCCAGAAGTGTCCAACACTACTTTCTTTCTTTCTTCTGTCCTGGAAGATTTGATTTATTTGATGGTAGACATGGTTGAGTTGTTGAATTCTTCCCTCAACGTCTAAACCATCTTGGTCCCAGATGTCCTCTGACTCAAGGAAGCCTCCCTACTCCAAACAAAAAACAGCACCAGGAACTTTTATTCACTCATCGTCAAAACAAAATAGTTGCACCCAGAAGGAATCATCTGACAGGAATGAAACTCGCTGAGAAGGTCTGGCCTTGCTAAGACATGCAAATGAGTTAAGTTTCATGCTTGGCCGTGCATGTGACAAGCAAGACCCGGCCTTATTCCCGTAGCTGACTATATAAGCTCGCGCCGTTGGGCGGGATTTTTCATTCTGACTTGTGTTGGTATCACCCTTTGCAAATGAAGTACGCCTGAGCAGCTGGAAAAGTTTGAGAGGGGTCATGTTCTAGGGCTCTGGGTAGTGGGATGTACTGCGCACCATACTGGTGCCAGTGGATTGCAGACCGTTACGGTGGCTGCAATGGTTTCATGCCAGACTGTCAGGAAGTCACTCAGCGGGTCATCTTCAGTGATGAGTCAAGCTTTTGTCTTGGAGGATGCAACAGTCATCTCCAGACACTCTATCAACACTCCACCCCTACCACACCATCTGCAGAACTGAGTGAGAACATTCCAGCTGCATGGGATGGATCATCACAGGACACCATTAGGAACCTCTACACCTCCATGCAGAGACGTCTGGCGTGTTGCGTTAAACCCGACGCCGTCCTGAGAGACACCACTTCTGTATGAGTAGATCAATAAATATTGATCAGTCTCCCACAGCAGCACTGCAACCCCACACGTCCTTCTGGGGAAAACTGTTTTTTTGACGATGAGTGTTTGGCCCCAAGTTCTGGCTCCACTGAACAAACCAATGGAGTCCTTCAAGGATGCCTCTCCAAAACACTTCCAGAGATACGTTCATTAGTATCACAGTAAGGACATGTCTATGGACACCCAGCACTGTTTCAAATTTTCAGGCCTTGAATGCAGAAGACGCTCTCGTCTGTCGAAAAACACTGAGCCAATGGTTGAGAATTACTCATTAAATGCACGTTAGTTATTACTTATTATATAAATATAATCTGCCAACTGTTCCCCAGACATGGGTAACGGAGAGGCACCTTACGGCCCATTTCTGGACAAGAAACTATAAAAAAAAAACAAGGTTTTGAGAAGAAATTCCCAGATTTTTCTTCCGTTTCATTTTCTAATATAAAGCTTCACTGTGTGAAGTAAGAGGCTTGTTAATGAACATATGTTGTATCCAGTGCATGAAGACTGTCCTGACCTGTGTCGGTATCTCGGGTCGAGTATTCAGGTGCACCCCGTTCCAAATCGAACCCTCGTAGTAATGCGTTCTTGTGCTTTCTGGTCATTTGAACTGAAATCGGAACTGTATTGGACTTAAAATAGCCGATATCCGACCCACTCAAATACGCCTGGCTCGGCCCCGATCCCAATCTTCCCAATTAGACTGAGACATCCCTACAGATGAGCATTCAAGTGTCCATTTGTCAAGACCACAATGTGCATGACCACACTAGATGTACCCGACAATTAGGCTTAGAATATACATCCCACAGCTGAAAGCATTGGTGACATACTCTGAAATAATTTGGAAGGACGTCAAGACACCCTCAAAATGTCCACAGATACCTGTCCCACAACGATCTGATCAATCTCTTCACACTTGCAGTCACAAACAGTGCACACTTCATTCAACCAGAAAAGCTGCAAGCGTGGATTAGGGGACAGGTCGTTGGAAAGACTCGGAGATTTCTCGCAAGGAATCTCTAACATGCACTTTTATACACCAGCCCTTCTTCCTCGTGTCCTTAGTAACGTGTCCTCCATCTCTCCACAGGGAGACATCATCAGCTGTCCATGGAAAGCTTTGTTTCTTCCTTGAAAGGACTTTAAAGACCAGCAGGGTGACAGAGCGAGAGAGTGTAGTGGTAGTGTTGATCCAATATGATGCACAGTCCTGTATTCGTCGTTCCCAGGCCAGTACACACAGCGTCCCGGTTCTTTCTCTCAGGCCCCGGGAGTCCCTGCCGGGTTTATCAGGGGGTCTCCGCCCTCCACAGTGTCCTGAGTGGGTGTCTGCTCAGTGGGCTCGGCCGTTATCACAATTGTGTTTTCGTCCACCAGCTCACAGGTGGGATTGGCGAAGGCGGAGAGCGGAAGAGTGATCCGGTGCATCTCGCGCTCATAGACTCGTTGCTCGTGCTGCTTCTTCAGGTCACGACCCCTGCAAAGGATCAGACAAGCTCAGGTTATCAACACATACAGATCATCTTTTCTACATCTGTGGGGACAGTGAGTGTTTTTGGTGCAACCGACGTGTCCACTAAAAGTTCCGATGTTTATCTAGATGTTCTAGCCGTCCTTGCGTTTTGTACTGGTTTTAAATTATGTTCAATTTCACACAAAACCAGTGAAACCATTTGAAATTCAATGCATTCAATATTGCGAATTCATACTGGAACTGCTCTTGGTAAACTGAAGATAAATCAGTGTCACAAGCCTTACCAATGTGTGGAACGTTCTTCAAATTTGCATAATTGATGTAAAAATCGTTTAAACCAGTTGGACAATGTCCTGAAACCATTTGATTGATTGGACAGGGAAAGTATGTAATTAGTTATGATATGTGTATCATGTATGTAGGTTACTCTGATTCTGAGTTATGGAGCCTAGAAAACAGCATGCGACTGCTTGCAAAGTGCGGATCTCGGGTTCTAAGGGTTCATAGGGTTCACGCTTCACAAGCACTTTGTGTTCTCCGAGAACTTTCCGGACATTATTTTAACTCCAGCTGCTTTTAGGTTCATTCGTTAATCAACTCAAACAGCTCAATCTGATTAACTGCAGTCAAGAGGTTGCTTTCAAGCAAATTCCAGGAGACTTCAATTACGTAACCCAGTTATTCAGCCCTCTCAGCAGCTGGGTCCCATTCCGCTCTCGCAACCTTTCAGCGCGTTCTGCAAATGAAAGGAATAATCTGTGGTTCCTCTTTAGGAAAAGCCTGGTTTGATTTCAGAGAGCCTCTTCAGAGCCTCCTGTATTATATTTAGAGGCTCTTCAGGGAGCAGTCAGGAGCTGTGACTTGGCTCGCTGCTCCGGGTGGGTGTATTTTTAGGCCGTTAATCTGCCGTAGACTGGAGAGGCAGAGCTGCGCCCAAGCTTCCAACACTGATGAGGAAAAGATGGATAGCCTTCATTCCCGGGGTTTATTAGAGGCAGCGAGGAGTGACAACAGAGTGGGGACAGACCCTCGCTTTTTATCCATCTCTCCTCCCTGTGACGGTGCCGGTTTCCTCCCGCTGTGTATCTGCTCAGCTGTGCGGAACAAGCCTGCAATGCGTTACGCAACAATCCCGCCTCTCTGCACTCTATTAACAAAGCAATGAGTTTCAGTTCATTCATTCAGACTCTCATTAGAGCAAAGGGCACATTCTGAAACCTCCAGCTCGGGAAAAACTGGAGAAGAACTGGAGAAGAACTGGAGAAGAACTGGAGAAGAACTGGAGAAGAACAGGAGAGGAACAGGAGAAGAACAGGAGAAGAACAGGAGAAGAACAGGAGAAGAACTGGAAAAGAACTGGAGAAGAACTGGAGAAGAACTGGAGAAGAACTGGAGTCACTCCGGTGCAGAGAGATTTCAGTAGGGCTGTGCGTTGGCAAGAATCTGCCGATACGATATGTATCACGACATGCTGCGATATATTGCAATTTTGCCGGATGATATGTGTGTCATGTCTGTAGGTTACTCTGATCCTGAGTTATGAAGCCTTCGATATCGTAACGTAGCTGCCCAGAACCCCCGCCTGCAACATGTGAGTGTAATTAAAGTGTTAATTAAAAATCAATATTGTTTTTGAGAACCGATGTGTTGCAAACCGTAATATTGTGATACTCAAATGTATCAACGTTTTCTTACCACCATACTTTACAGTCCTATCTCTGTCTCCATCACAGTCATGTGAACACCACCGGAACTGACCTTCCCGATGTGACCGGCGACGCAGACCTGTATCTACTGTAACTGTAGATCAACCCTTATTTATAAACAGGAAGTCAAGGAATTGGAGGCTAATCCACCACCTGAAGGACGTCGGATTCCAGCAGGTAGGCAGAATTCGGTACAACACCTGGAATAGCAAAACTTGCCGCACTGACATCACACCAGCTTCAGATGCACACCCCTCAACAAGCAAAGTAAAGGGAGACGTAGCCCACCTAGGTGACGACGACAGTTCAGAACGACCCGGACCAAATCTATACGACAAAAACACGGACCTTGGTTCGGACTTCCCGGTCTCTGTCCTAAAAGGAGGGTATCAACAGAACTATACTTCAGAATTCCTTTAATCCCGAGTCGCTCATTGGCTGTATGAAGGCCCTCTCACGAGTTCTACTGCTCAGCACTCTGCCGTCTGCGCTCGTTAGTACTGATCTGCTTAAACAGAGAGATGACAGCGGCTCGTAATCACAGCTGACACCAACAAAACGCAAGGGCAGTGTCCACTGCCAGAGCGTCCATTAGACACAGCCTGAGCGGCCCCTGACCACTGACCTCAGACTCCGCTGGTTTTTCACTGATGTAAGCTGACCAGCTACCTTCTCTCGTTATTGTTGGTGTCCAATCTTACGGTTCCACTGATTTATCAGCACTTGCTCAGCCACTCTTTCTTCTAAAATCAAGGGTATTAAGAGTTAATCCTGCTGTTGTTGGAATAACGGTCTCTATTGTCCAGAGAAGACTTCCTACTCGATTCTGGACGAACGTGAGTCCAGTGCCGGCATGGCAGCACTGCAGTAGACTGTAGTCAACACACTAACACAGCAATGACTCGTTCATGATTACATCCAGACACTCACCGGCTGTTCCTTCAGAACCCTGAAGAGGGTGGAGAAAGGAGACACAGCAGACCCACCTGTGTCCTTCGGTCTCCACCATTCCCGTTCCCTTCACTGTCCTCTCATTCAGGCTGGAAAACCAGCTTCCATAAAGACAAACAGAGAGCTCTTAGCTCTCCCTGTCTCTGCTCCGTTGCTATGGAGTCTATTGACATTAGAACGGTGGGCTAAGAGGAAAGAATGGGTGGTATTTACACTGTTTGACAGTTTATTACCATATGACCTTGTAACTCATTGGTCACTGTAACAGTTTAGAGCCGTGTTGATCAGGAATCACCGTGTTCATAGACCTTAAACGTGTTGCCCAGCTTTGTACAGCATATATTGATGACATACTTATCCGCTCACCCACCTCTTACGTACAGTATGGACCATACAGATGTTCAGGTTACAGTATCTTACTGTCACTCAACAAACTACACTGTACAGGTCTAATATTTATTCATTTATTCCCCCCAAACTTTGGAACTCTACACTGCTAGGACTCGCGTACAACGCTCTCAACACCAAGACGGTGAAGACGAGCACATGCATCTTCCAATACATGTGAAGTAAGACACCGACTGTTTTCAACCTCCCCCATTCCGTCACGGCTGGGTATCCAATGTGCTTGGAGCATAGCAACAGGTCCCTAGTTCTAATACAACGCCTAACAGACGCCTGTACCGACCAGCACCGCACTGGACGTAAGAGTGCCACAGAGAGCCAAATTTGATGGACCTGGATTCAAATCTGCAATCCTCGGATCATTGCCCGTTGGACCGCTGAGCCCATTTTTCTTTCCCGATTCACTTTTCCAAATACCTCTGAGTCACGAACGCAACCTGTCTTTCGGAACTGCTGCTGAAGATGAACAGGCCTGGAGAACATATATTCTGAGATGAGTTCTCGTGATTAAATCAGACATCCTTATTTCTACGGATGTCTCGATTAAATCGAGTGGATGTGGACGGGGACTGATTCAGGCATATTTTAATGGACCTGGAATTGTTTAGTCCTGATCCAGTTCAGAGGCTTTGCTTTGACCGTGGTGTTTAGAGGCACCATTTGGTGGTCAATGCTCCCAGCCTCAGCTGTGAGGTTTCTTCTCAGACACTGTAGGTCCACTTCTACTGCTTGATGAATCATGAGGAATGTAAGACGTTTCTTTTCCTTCTCTTGTAAAGGATATTTTGGAGATACAAGGTTCATACATGACATATACATTTGCATGTGTGTGAATCTAGGCCATCTTACACTCAATCTCACATTTCGACATTCCTCACGTTCCCTCTCGCTGCAAAACACACAGGTACTCATACCTCTCACAACAACACCTCCCACACGAACACTCAGAAACCCACGAGAGCATTTCAGCATTCCCGAAATAACGTCGGGAACGACCACTACAACCAACCACAGCCGAACCTTCACAGTCGTTACAAACAGAGCATCACGTGTCGGTCAGGAGTTCCCCAGGGCTCAGTCCTAGGCCCTCTGTTTATTATTATTATTATTATTATTATTATTATTATTATTATTATTATTATTATTATTATTATTATTATTATGATTATGATTAGCGAAGGTGATGGTGACCTGTGCACTGGTTTGTGTGTCTGTCTGTGTGAGGTCATACTAACCGTTTGAAAAAGTAGCCCACTGTGATTCCCACGCCCAGGAGGATGATGATACCCATCATCAAAATGGCGAGAACATAGCCTGAAAGAGAGCAACGGAGCCGGTCATCCAGCTGGACATAAATACAACACGGGTCATTTAAAGCCTGGAGAACAAGTTTAAGAGGACAGAAGTGGAGCTCTGGTGGTGGATCATCAGACAGCAAAGCAAAGGTTCTCAGTTTAGCAAGATACACTAGATGGACGAAAGTACTGGGACACCTGTTGTTCTTTGTGTCTTCTGAAGTCAACGGTCTTTAATGGAGCCCCAAAGGTGACGTCCTTCCTAAATTAAGTCGTGTCCATGAATTAGTAAGGTTTAGTAGGGTTGCCATCATTTCCAATCCTCCACCCCACCCCACTCAATTCAATCCTCCACCCAATCCTCCACCCAGTCTCCCACCCAGTCCATTCATTAGAACACAAACAAATTACATTCAAAAATGGACAATGCTCCATCGTTCAACTGGGTGGGGTCGGAGGGAATTCCCAGTGGATATTTCATTACAGAAATGGGGCAAATGACAGTCCGACTACTTCACCGTTCAACGGATTTAGTTAAACTGTAAAAACTGGAATATCATTTGGAATAATGTTCAATCCCATAAATATTTGGACTTACCAGTTTCCCAGACTGAGGTTAAAGGTAAACCCAGATTACTTATTCTTAAGTACTTAGTTACTTCTTAAGTTACTTATTCAGGAAAAATTGGTTTTCCAACAATGATCCCTGTTAATTTTTTTTCAAGCTACTATCTAAGGTTGCGATACTACATGTGTTATCAGTGAAGATGTTGACATATGGTCACTAACTAGGCCTGGGCATCTCCAGGATTTCCCGAATCGATCTGATTCCGGGCAGGTGCAAAGTGTTTCTCCACTGGGTTCTATTCTTTCCGGTGTTCTAATGGAGTCCTCTTTGGAATTCCCCCACAGTATTCCCCATTACAAGACCTACCCATAGTGCCCAGGTCTTTCTTCTTCTTGGGTCCAGTCCTGACTCGCTGACTGACCCCCATCACCGACTGCACTGCGGCCCCCTCGGCCTGCTCGGGCACGGACTTCGCCTGCTCGAACGTCTTCGTCCTGCCAGAGGTGGGTGCTTGGGAAGGGACCGGAGCAACTGCTTCAGTCGAGGACTCTGAGGATCAGAAGATCATTTGCCTGAATGCATATTCAGACAGGGTTTATGAGATACAGAGTGGGTTAATATTTCTTCCATGAAGCTGAAGAAAGTCCATTAACAGCCCTGAATCCATCCGTGAGAGTGTAACACATTTCCGACTGATAAAACGTGGCTTACGGGGTTTCCGCCGTTCCAGAGAGCGAACGCTGATTCCTAAGATGATGATCTTGCAATGAAGCACTTGGTAAAAACAATGCTGTTATGTCTCGTCTCTTGGAGATAAAGCTCAGACTAAACTGTACGGCTGGAACAGCTTTTAGATAAAGACAGAAGTGGGGAAAACTGGAAAACTGCTGAGCAGTTCAGCCGGATTAGACAAAGCGTTCCTTCATTTTTATCGTAATATCTTCTAAAGTCTTCTGAAAGTATATCTGCCCTCAGCAGGTCTCCGGGCCTCTGAACACATCAGAAAAATGCATTTTACGGGGTTGTTATCGAGCGTGTGGCGGCAGGGCTAGAACAGGAAGAACGGAGCCAATCAGAGAGTTGTAAATGTCAACGTTTGGAAGGTCGTCACCCACTGCTGTGTAATAGATAAAACAAAGTGTGTTCTGCCTGCCCGCGTGTCATCACTGAATTAACGTTGAATCAACCTTTGATTTTGAAAAGTGAATGTTGCAACGTTGCTTCAACGTTTGTGTCGTTTAAACACGATCAGTTTCATAATTTTCAGTAAGTCAGGATAAGAGTAACCTACAGACACGGAGCTTCCAGTGCATGTTTACTGCTCTGTCCACGTGAACATGATCAACCTGCATACAGACTCTGACTGATCAGAGAGAGGGGGCGGGGCTGATGATCAACCAAGTCCCAATAAGGGATATTACTGATAAATACATAAATAACAACAATAATAAAGGACATTCAGGTTGTTTTTTTAATTTGTTTGGGCCGCTGTCAAGTATTGTGAAGATCTTATTATAAATATCATATTATAATGATCATCATTACAAATAACTAATCAAAATTACTGCATTTTCAGCTTGAAAACACTCTGAATGCATAGTAGATTCTGCAGCACTGCTGTGACGATTTGCCTGCATTCAGCATCAAGAGTTGAGGTCAGGATAATGGACAATTATCCCACCTCATCATTAACTTTCCATCTCCCCAACTCATTCCAACCAAAAGTGCTGGATGGAGCTCCATCATTCCAGAGAACACAGTTCCACTGCTCCACAGCTCAATGGTGGGGGGTCTTTATACCCTGTAGTCCACGCCTGCTATTGGACATGGAGACAATAGGCACATGTTTGTTTATCTGCTCCAGAGAGTCCTATTCTATTGGCAGTACTTCACTACAGGGACTAGACAATTGTGTGCATTTGCACATTTGTGTCAGTAATGGGTGCAGCTTAAAGTATGCATTCGTTAGAAGGGGTGTCCACAAATATATGGACATATAGTGTATATACTGAGTTTCTTTGCTGTAGGTGGTGCTGTAGGTGGTGCTGTAGGTGGACCTTTCACGTCACGCCTGCTGTAGTCCACAGGCAGATGTTTTGCTTTAAAAAGGCACGTCTGCACGTGACGCGCTCAACCACGAGGCTTTATCTCTCACAGGCCCAAACCTGATCAACAACTCTGGTTTGCTTCCTGTCGTCTGGTGGCGTTTCACACCCCCTCCGTCTCCACACCCTTCCAAAAAAAGTTGTTTACCAACTCTGCTGGAGTTACACGAGGTCACATCAGACACCAGCCAATCAGCTGCTGTCTCTGTGGAGTGTGAACCTGCCAGCCAATCAGAGGCAGAGAGAGGCAGGTCTGGACGATCTTCCTCGTGTGCACCCAGGCCTTTGTTCTTGATTTCCAGGGTGGGCTACGGCCAGTTTAACGGGGCAGGACTTTGAAAAACAGTTTCACTGCAGATGACGACTGACCAACTGTCCCACTGACCCCAATGAGGTCAGAGGAGTCCCTCTAGGGTCCTCTGCTGCTTGTCCTTACACTGACTAATCCACCAAGCTGGCTTTGTTTAGTACACCCTAAAGCTCCAGCCCAAATAAGGGGCTGGCGGAGCACTGAGGCACATGCTGTGGATGAACTCCAAACAAGCCGAGGTCCACCCAAACCTTCAGTGTGGACTCAGCACATTCAGATGTTTCCACCAAATGGTTACTTAGTGCTGTACCACTCTGTACTGGTTTGGACCCCTTTGACCAGTTAAGTTCTTGAATTGCTGTGTTGTTACCGATGATACCGCCATCTGGAGCCCTCGTCCAGAATCACTAGTGAGGCATTAATGTCCAGACTACTGAAGTACTCCAACAGGGTTCCACGGCATTAGTGCACCACCTGCAGCCTTATCCAGAACCACTAGTGCGGCATTAGTGAGAAGCGCGAGGAACGTTGTTGGTCTCCACCAAGACAAAAGCAGGACTCATCACTGAAGATGACCCCATGAAGGTGACTCCATGACAGTCTGGGTGCAACTATTTTAACGGCGAGTGCATCTCCAAACTGGCAACGTTACAGAAGTGTCAGTAGAAGTCAGTGTTAACAGATTTTATTCAAAGTCATTTTGGAGCGTTTCTATTGGTCCGTTCATCATGAAATTTGAACAATATGTAAATACGCAACAGCCTGGTGCTGCCTGTGTCTGGGCAATAATAATGTATCTACAGAGGGGGCGTGAACTATGATAAACAGGGCAAGGGTGGCTACCTTGGCACGAATCAATGGCACACGCTTCTCTCTGGAGCTCTCCATCTGTTCCGGAAACGTAGCACCAAGGCCCGTCCGAGGCATCAGGGTTACGGCAGAAACTGTGGTTCCCCACACCTGAGAACAGACATAATATTAAACAATGAGTCTTAAATGATCCTTTAATAATGTGTGTGTGTGTGTGTGTGTGTGTGTGTGTGTGTGTGTGTGTGTGTGTATATGAGGGGGGGGTTCAGGGGTGTCCACATGCCTGCCCAAACATAAATTGCCCCTCGTATGGATGAGGGAATTCTGACGACTCTGTTTCTTATTGTTACTGTGGACTCTTAAACCAGGGGGTGGACGATATGGTACAACTATATCACCATAATCCTGACGATGTCTTCCCTTTAACGTAACCCAGTCACATGTTCTGGCCTTTAATTCTGAAATCTATTTATTTATTTTAATTTTAATGTAGATTTTGATTCCTATATGCACGTGTGTGTCAAAAATTAAATAAAATATCAGTAAATTCTTTTCGATGCACAGTATTTACACTATGTTTTGACTGCAGCCCCTTTGATTCGGTGTGTCTTCGTCTGTCATTGTATGTGTTTGACATTTGGACCACATGTTTGAATCTCCCGGTTTGGTTTGGTTTGGTTCACCACAGAACATTTTGCGGTGGGTTAAGTGAGTTGCAACTCCAGCGGCATTGGTGCACCTTAAAGGAGCTGAATTCAGTTCTGGTTCAGCTTACCTGTGTGTGAGTCTGCGTGGTTCCGGACGTCATAGTCTCTGGTAGTGTTGCTCCAGTTCACGCAGACCTTCCCTGAGGAAGATCTCTGCTGGGATCCCCTGTAGTCCACACCATTGGAGTCTCTGAGACACTCTGCAGCAGAGAAAATGGACATTAGGTATGTGGAGGACAATTATTACACTGCAGTATAGGATTACTGCAAAACTCAAGGCATGATATGTTGAAGGAGTACAGGTGTGGTCTGGTTAGACACTGGTTCTTGCTTAAGAGGGCTTAAAGTGCTCTTCGAGGCTACTTTTGGGTAGTGTACCACTTGGTGAGATCTTTGAGTGCTAGACATGCCTTTACGACACACTCGGAGACATTTTTTCGGACTGCTACAGACTGGAACAGTATTGCATTTAGCAACGAATCCAGGTTCTGTTTGGGATCTGCTGATCTGGGGAACATCACATACGACAGTTGGTCACCCCAACTGTAGTGATACGAGGGACACAAACAGCTCCGATATGTGCAGGACCTCCTGCGGACACGTCTCCTCACGGCAAGGATTCTGACTGCCATTTTTCAGCAGGATTATGCTCCCACACAGCAAGTTATTCCCAGGAATGTCATTTATTTATGGGAGCTGCTGGAACACCAGCTTCGCCAACCTGTGAGTGTGCAGGATCTACAGGACCAGCCGCAACAACTGCGGGTAGATGTTCTGCAGGATGCCGTACGGAACCCGTAACTCCATACCAACCGTATCTCACCTTGTCCCAGACAAAGAGGCCCAACAGGGTTCTAGAGCCGCCATTTAATTGTACAGTTTTCCCAGATAGATCATTATTTTCACACACAAAAAACTATGACAATTAGTTGGTGCATTATTTATGAATTTCTTTATTTAATGATTTATTGATTTTGTGAACGAGTGCATGAGAATGAATTATTGTTATTGTGATAAAAATAAGTTAAGTAAATTTTAGCTCAATTGAAAAACAAAATGAGAAAAATGGGTTTTGGAGATCTGGTGCTTTTTTCACTTATCAAAAAAAAACACTATATATATATAATTATATAATTAAATTATATATAATATAATTTGTTATACACATGTGGAAAAAACAACTTTAATCCAAGTTGAATCCATTTCTAAAGCATGCAAACAATAAAAACTCGTAAAACAGGGAGTAAAAACAGAAGAACAGTCATTTGGACTGGAACTGTCCGTTCCACCTTAAATGCCGCAGCGGTGCGCTCTCCACAGCGAGCAGGCTGCATCACAGTGAACGCGGCATTTAAGGTGGAACGGACAATTAGAATGAGGAGCTGCAACAAAGCCAAGTTTATGCTGGAGACGAAGAGCGTCTTACCTTCGACTGGGGAAGAAGAAATGGACACAGTCAGACTGAGGAAAAGGACCAAGACTGCAGAGAGGGTCATTTTCTCCTTCATCTACAGCCTCTCTCTCTCTCTCTCTCTTTCTCTCTCTCAGAGTCGAGCTCTGCACGTAAACATGCCCCCCTCCTCCTCCTCCTCCTGCTCCTGCTCCCTCCTTCTCCTTCCCTCTACGTCAGCAAAGGCTGCATGAACATCAGGAGCCTCCCTGCAGGCAGCTGGACTGAGTTACTGCACTGTACCACTGTTCACTATTAGTGCATGTAGATCTGCACTGTACCAGACACTGTTCACTATTAGTGCATGTAGATCTGCACTGTACCAGACTCTGGGTGACAAAGCTTGCTCTTTCTGGTTGACCAGCAGGACCAGAATCAAACAAAATATACCATATGCGACAGTGGGACGTTTTATGGAAAAATGTGGTTATTGCTTGGCTGTCACTGGTCACTGGTGACTACTGTGATGTTCTCAAACAGTCAAGACACAACCAGCTCCCATTTTTCACTAATTGCCCTTTAAAATGACCCTTAATGGTTGTGCTTGTTTTTGTCACTGTGGAGGCATGGTTTATCTTGATCTTGTGCCAGAATCTCATCTCCAAAATCATCTCCAAAGTCATCTTTCCCAGCTAACATGTCCGTATGGGACCTGTATGGTTTGCCCAACTGGGAACAAGAATGCTTTGTCTTTGGGTTCCATGTTGGCCCCACATATGGATACCCACCAGGGTGGAAGATGGGACCAGGCGGGGTTAAGCATGGGCCTTGCCATGTGAGACTAAATGGGTCTTTATAACAATGGGACCTATTTGTGAAGCCCAACTGGGTCCCAGTAACAAATGGTGTACAAGCCCATTCTTCTGAGTCTCTTATTGTGGCCTATAAACTTGGTGGTGAAGATGCACTAAAGCTGCTGGGATGTTGTTTTACACCCAGATGCTGGGTTGGGTCTGTTGGGTCATTTTGCTGGGTTTTTTCCAGACTGTGGGAGGGTTGTTTGGTTGTTACGGTGTTCCGCACCTACTGGGTTACTAAGAGTCACAAAAGCGACCAAGCTCAGCATTAGTTAACAGTGCTCACTATTAGTGAACCTAATAAAGATGTGTTTACAGTAAAAAAACATCAATGATGGCGAGCTGTCCTGGAAAACACTCCCAAACATGATACTACCTACCATGTTTCACACATCGAACAAGGTTATTATTCTCAGATACTTTGTTTTCCTTTCTCCAAACATGACGCTCCTCATTTAAGCCAATAGATCTATTTTTGTCTCATCCGTCCACAAAACAATGCTCCAGTCTTCTGACTTGTCTGTGATCTTTATCAAACTGCAGTTGTTGTTTTGGTTTTTTTTGGAGAGCAGCAGCTTCTCCTTTCTACCCTGCCACGCTCACCACTGTCGTTCAGTGCTCTCCAGATGGTGGACTCATGAACATTAACATCAGTCAATCTGAGAAAGGCATTGAGTTGCTTAGAAGTTCTCTTGGGTTCCTTTCTGAGCTCTTGGTGTGATCTTTGGTTTTAGCTCAACTTTATGTAGAAATATAGAAAGTTATAAAGTGTTCACAAACTTATAACACCACTGCATCTCCTCAAGTGAAATGTCTTCACTTTTAAACATCAGTCTTTATTTATAAACTGTCCACTCCACCAAATCACTCAATAAACAAAATAATAAACAACCCTTTCTGTAGGAGTCGAGGGGTTTCGAGGCCAGAGAGACCCCTGGCACTAAACGCTGGCATTTAGATGAAAGCAGGAGAGCAGGGTCTGGAGCATCATATGACAGTCAGCAGTGGTCATTCAGATGCTGTAACAGCTGCTGCATTCTCACCCCCCAACACACACACACACACACACACACACACACACACACACACACACACACACACACACACACACACACACACACACACTGGCTCATTCTATGCCAACATGTTTTCAGCTTTGTTATTGTTTGTCCCTCAGTGCTGTCCACGACCCAAACCTCAGATCAGATTCATACTGGACTTTCCATGTCCGGTCATTAAGTTATACATTGTAATGTTGCTAGAATAATGTCAGGTGTTGCTTAAATGTTGTGGAAATTTTAAAAAATCATGTTGAATGTTTGTGAAAAGATAGAGAGAAGAAGGTGATAATTTAATAATATAGAAAAATAAAAAAGATTTAATATAGAGAATGTATGAAAAGTCCAGTAGGAGGGACATTATAATTGCACTTGTACTATTATTGCACATAGTCCGGTTGTGTTGGGGTGGTCAGGTTACTGGTTCCTGCGTCCCATCCTGTCCCCCCCCCCCAGAAGGTAGTTGTACAGTCTGACGGTGTGAGGGTTTATAAGTCTATTGGTCCTGTACAATCAAACTCTCATTACTTCAGTATGCCTGAGTATTGCAGAAGACATGTGGTGGTCCAGTGTCCCCTATCTAACTATGTATAAATTGAACAGAGAGGGGACCCCTTGTGAGCCTGGTTCTTCCAAAGGTTTCTTCCTCCAGCTCTGAGATTGTCTTTATCTTGTGTCCTTTGTTTCATGTGCTTTGTTTCAATGCAGTGTTTTCTTCTCTCCAAATATAACCCTTCTCATCTCATTCTCTAATGCTTCTCCTCTTGAACTCTTCCAACTACTGGAACTGCTTTCAAACTCTTCTACGAGCCACACATCACTTGCAAATGAAGCTACCAACACAACAGCACGAGTCAGAATCTTATATGGATCTTATATAGTCAGTCGACACCAGTGCTGGTAGACCGGTATCATCAGCTACTTCCTTCACACGAAGGCCTTTAGCCAATCATTAAACATCTACTTTGTTATGAATAATATGATATGAATCCAGTTGCACACCCTGCAGGTATTTATAGCCCGATCATCCTCATGCAGTACCACCTGCAGGATACAACCTTAAACATGCAAGGTGACTATTTTTGTCTTGGGAGCTTTTTCTCATAACATCAACTGCAGAAATTGGTCTTCAAATAAGAAGAATATCGTTTGTCGCAATTCATTCTGGGACTATATATCAGCCGAGCTATAGTCCCTTCATCATTCAGACAGACGTCAGAAAGTCAGACTTACTTCTCATACGTCCAACTTCTTTGGACCTTGAAAAGAGTCTCCCTACAGTATGTCTAATTGTTTCACCATGTAGGCACAAACTACCGTACACTGGGCACACCCCAGCATTCTACAGAATGGCAGTAAATAGTCATATAATTGGACCAGATGGTCAGGTTCCTGTTCCACAATACAGTCCTGCCAGACAGCACACGCTCACACTCACACACTCGCTGTCTGGCTGGCCTCCTTCGCTGTCCTAATTAATACCTCAAAGTTTCCAAAATAAAATGTTCCAGTGGTTTTGATCTGCTGCTGGTAAAATGTTCCATCCAGACTCCTGGTGGTCTTTACGGAGGCAGCAGGCCAAACTGGTTGCATTTGACTGTTCTGTTAAGTTCTCTAAACACTGGACCATTTGTTTCTCCCGGGGCAATCAGACACTGTAGAAGGGTTACATGAAAATAATGAAACAAAAAATGCATTTTACAAAGAACAATTATGGAGTTTTCATGGGACGTCCTAAAATAAGCACTTGTGTCACATATGTAGGACAGTTTAAAGAGTAACAGCAGTGTAGTTACTGAAACTGTATCAGAAACACAGTCCGGTAGCCGGTATTAAAGATCAGCAGTGTAGTTACTGAAACTGTATCAGAAACACAGTGATCATGGTCTCATTTCGGCACAACACCATTTATTTTTCACCTTGACCCAGATCAAGCCCACTTATTTAGGTCATACCAAATGTTGGTCTTTGATGTGGACCATAGTCCATGGCACTTTCCCCACCTGCTATTTTAGTTCAGACACATCTGAAGCTGCCCTACTTGGGAGCTGATGCAGGTATTGTTTGTAAAGTGGGCAGGAAATATGCTCTGATTCTGTCCAGTATTGAGGCTACTGTTAAAGTCCTAGATAAAGCATCCCCAACAGTCCTCTGTTCACTCAGAATTAGGGCCTAAAGACCAGTTTATGCCAATTATGGCCAGAATGCCACAAAAACATAAACCCACCCTCACACACCTATAAACATTCATAAAGACATTCTTTATAGGTTTTTGGCACGAACATGTGGTCCTACAGAGACCTTCTCAGTAGGAACCTTTATTTCTACCAGAAGACCAAAGGTGTTCAACTCGAAGGTGATATTTCTGAGGCCCCGTAGTCGGGCCAGGTTGAAAAGTCTGGACCCTCTCAGATCAGAGTGTGAGTCTGCTGTTACCGGGATACGCAGTGAGTCCTAATGCATGAAGACATTTCTTAATGCACAGAGGCATCATGTGACAACAGAGAGTGTTTTTCTGAGCAGTAGATCATCTCCTGTCCTATGCTGTGCACACAAAGCAGGCACTTCACCTGCCAGATGGATCCCTAATGAAGCGTAAAGGTCGCTGTTTTCACGCTGCTTCACTCAGCAAACGCTCTCAACATCATCTGCTGCTGACCATTACATCACCCACCCATCACACCACTCCATCAGCGAGAAACCTGATCAGGGCTAATGGATGGGGTCGAGGAGGGCGGTGCAACAGAGACAAGCAGATGCACTGTATGGTCCAAAGTATTGGGTTATGCTTATTTATCAGAGAGTAAAAAGAGTTTATTCAGAGAAGACAGTATCGCTGTGATGATTGTGAGTGTTTGTGAGGTCCGGATGTTCGGCACCCCACCTTAGACCCAACTCCCCAACTCGTCCCGCTGGATGGAGGTCCATCAACACCGTTCCTCTGCTCCACAGCTCAATGCTGGGCGGCTTTATGACCCTCTAAACCACGCCTGGTGTTAGACATGGTGCCGATAAGGTCATGTTTGTCCATCTGCTGCAGAGAGTCCTATTCTATTGGCAGTACTTCTCTACATGGAGTAGACAAGTTGTGTGTGCATTTGCACATCTGTGTCAGCAGAATGTATGTCAACAAACTTTTGGACATAAAGGGAATGTAGAGAAAAGCAGGGCAGAGAGGAGACAAAGACCAATAGAAAGGAAAGAGCTAGAGATGCAAGAGGGAAGAACATGGGAGAGAGAGATGCAGAGAGTGAGAGCCAGTGTGAGTGAATGACAGAGAGAGAGTGATAGAGGGAGAGACGGTGAGACAGTGAGCAAGATAGTGAGAGTGTGCAAGAGAGAGAGAGAGAGAGAGAGTTTTGTGTGAGTGATGGAGGGAGAGACAGTGAGACAGTGAGAGAGACAGTGAGAGCACAAGAGATGTGTTTTGTGGGGGTTGGTATAAGGCAGTTCAAACCTGTCTGGGAGAGAAAGCGAGAGAAAGCGAGAGCAGACGAGCAGTGAGACAGAGTGAGTGATGGAGGGAAAGACAGTGAGAGAGACAATAAGACAGTGAGAGACAGGGTTCTGTGTGTGTAAGCAGAGATGTTGTGGCCTGGTATTGGGCAGTTAAAACCGGTCTGGGAGAGAAAGCGCGAGTGTGCGAGAGCACTCTGAAAGCTCAGCCACACACCACAGCTCTGTTCACAGTTCGCCATCAGGCTTAATGTTATAAAACCCACAAATCAAATCTGCAGCTCGAGAGCTCCTGCGTACAACACATTCGATTTGTCCATTTCCTTCCAAAGACAAACCACACCAAACATCTCAGAATGTCCTGCACTGCAGACTGCACCTGACTGCTGGGAACATGGTGTGATACTTATTGAGATGTATCACAAAGACCTCTGTCCTCTGACTTGCTGTTCACCAAAATTATCAAAGCATGTCAGAGTATTAAAGAGCAACACCAGTGGCCTTTTACCACTGCCTCCATCCTCCTTCCTCCACCCTGCTGAAAGAGACAGCTTGTGGTTACTCTGGTTAAACTGGTTAAGCTTGTTGAGCATCTTGGTTCTCGTTTGAATTTGATGGTTTATTGATCTACAAGCATGATCAAACTGACCAAGTGAGTCAACCAATATGACCAGGCTTGACCATCCAGCACAACCAGCATCACCAAGCTTTTCAACCTGTATGACCAATAAGACCAACCTGTTCGGTCAACATGACCAGCATGAGCAACAAGACCAAGCTGTTTGACCAGCATGACCAGCATGAGCAACAAGACCATGCTCGACCAAGACCAGCACGACCAGCATCACCAAGATTTCCAACCAGCATGACCAATAAGACCAACCTGTTTGGTCAGCATTACCAGCCCAAGTAACAAGACCAAGCTGTCTGACCAGCATGACTCTAAGGACTAAGCTGTTGGACCAGCATGACCAGCATTACCAAGCTGTTCAACCAACAATCAAAAAGACTCTGGATGCATGTTTTCCTTGCGTTTTGAGGGACAGTGGTTCAAGCTGTGCTGTACTGGAAGCTCAAATGGCTTTTGGAGTTTTGACCATTGCCATCAAGTACGGAGGTGCTGGTCCATTTTTGGCTTTGTAGGACAGCATCAGGGTTCTGAATGTGATGTTCAGCTACAGGAAGCCAATGAAGGGAACGCAGCATTCTGGATGAGTTGAAGGGTCTGATGGTCGCATAGGATTGTCAGCTAGAAGGGAGCTGCAGTTCTAGTCTTGAAATGGCAAGAGACTGAACAAGCACCTGAACTCCTCTCTAGACAGAAAAGGTCCAATTCTCCTGATGTTGTAAAGGAGAACATCTGCATGACCGAGTCAAGGTAAAAATTGGATTGGAGTCCCTTCAGCCTGGTAATGTGAGCATAGCCTTACACGTCATTGACTGCTGATTAAGTTGTTGGTCATCTTTTATTGTTCAGGATAAATCCCCCAAAAAAGCACACTGAAGGTGAGACTTGGTGGCTTTGTGGGAAAAGCCTTGCCTTGTGACCATGAGGTTGCTGGTTCAAATCTGGCCTTGTCTCTGCCTTGCTTGGTGTGTGGTAGCTGGAGATGGTAGGTTGGTGAGGGGGACAGATGGAGTAAGCAAGGCAGGGCACCCTTCCTTCAAGGTGGAACCCAAAAGTGTGGGTGATAGTTTTAAACTGCAGCCTCTGGTTTCAAAACTAAGTCAAACCCTTTGCTCCCAGCTTCATAACCCCTGTAGGTCATCTCTCAGGAGGCCCCAGGGGGGGAGGGCCAGATGTTTCTCCCCTTCCTGGGTTTCACTCAGAGAATCCTGGTCTCACAACTGTAATCTTGAGATCCTGACCAGTGCTTGAACTGATGACCTCCTGACCATGGAGGCATGGCATCTACCAGTGAGCCACAGGATCTTATAGCTAGTGGTTCTTTTTTGGGGCTTTTGTCGTTCGTATGTTCAGTAACTCCATGTAAAACCTAAAACCAAGGCTTGAACCAACAACCACTCACTTACAGAAGCCTGGGTTATACCACCTAACCATCAGCTGGTGTGTCATGTGGTTGAGATATTTGACCTTGGGATTCCCAGACCATGATTCTGCTCATACTCTAGAACAGGGCTGCATGACCCTTGTCCTGGAGTGCCAGCTTCCTATGCAGGCTCAGGATCACTGGCCCCTCCTCTGGAGTGTCCTACTCCAGGATCTGTTGAAGCAGGGAGGTTTGAAAGCCTATTCCACCCAAGGTGGAATCTTTAGACCAACTTCCTTCAAAACATGTTTACTGCTAGACTTTGTGAATAAAGCATTGCACTGTGGACAAGATCTCAAAGGCCCAGTTTCTACCAGTGAGACAAAAGCTTCTCTTCTTTGGAGTTGATATGTCCAGTTTGTCTCTGCTCACGTTTTAAGTGTCTTCTACCAAGATTTGTGACTGGTGGTGATCACTGATGTCTCAGGTTTCATTTCTGGACCGGTTGTAGACTAGCTCCAGGCAATGAGATTGCAAGACATTTCCATTTTGGAATAAAAATCTCATGCATTGTGGTGCATCAGTTTTTGTGTATTTGTGTGTAAGATCTCCTGTAAGATCTTGTCATTTGTGACCTTGTCGTGAGGTATGCAAACCAAAACCAGCAGATTCTCCATTACCTCTACATCTGGTGTCTTTGGACACAGCCAAAACACTGACGCAAAGTTCTTGAGTGGGATTTGAACCAATAACCTCCTGAGTTAAAAGAGCATGGATTCTACCACAAAGCCACAGGAGTTGAGAAGCAGCTGCTGTTTTTCTGTCTCTCGGAACCAAACCCGTTCCTGATTTTAGATCCATTGCCCAAACCAGAGAACTATGCGCTTTTGCAATCATGCTCACAATATTCTGATAACTGCAGTAGTCCAATGAAGCCTTTAGACAACTTGGATAATTCAATAATAGGAAAACATGGATTTACATCTTTCACAGAAGAAGGTGAGGAGCTCCTGGTGGTGGTGGAGCTGTCCCCTGATCAGGGACAGGTGCAGCTCATCAGGGAGAATTCATGTGCAGATTGAGAAAATCCAAGGAAATCAGAGTAAGTGTATCTATGTTGTGAAAAATCTGATTAACGACCTAAAATTAATTTCTCAATCAGATTTCTAGACCAACTGAACAACCAGTTCTTACAGACAAGTGGAGGCCAGACAATGGAGGTCCCACCTCAACTTCCAGGACTGCTCCGAACTGTTGTGGTGCTGTTTCTGTTAAACACGGTGGTGGTCGTATCATAATTGAGGCCTCTTTTGCTGCGTCAAGGTCAGGATGGCTTTCCATCATTGACTGAACAATGGATTCTGAATTACAGCAGCAAATTGTGAAGGTAAATGTCAGGACATCTGTCTGTGAGTTGAATCTCAATAGAGTGTGGGTCATGCAGAAAGACAACGACCCTACGCAAGACACAAGATACCCAAGTAACAGCTCTTTAATACAGTTCTACATATAGAACATTAACATTGGGAAAGGCCAGGGTTACAGTACTGGAACGGCAATAGCAGGGAATTTAACCTTTGATAAGTGCATTTGGAGCAACCGTGGTCTGATGGTTAGGGATCCAGCCTGGAAGGTCGCTGGTTTGAATCCCTGAACTGGCAGGACATGACTGCAGTGCCCTTGAGCAAGGCAATGAACTCCCCAGCTGGTGCTGAGGATAGGACCGCCGGGTGCTGAGGATGCTGAGGATAGGACCGCCCACCGCTCCGGGCATGTGTGCTCACTGCCCCCTGGTGTGTGTGGTATGTGGTTTAAATGAGGTTTAGGTAAAAAATACATTTCATGGTCTCATCTTAAAATACGTCAGAAAGACAATAGTTTTCAAAGTTTTGATCGTTTATTCACTGATAAAATTATGGGAGCAGTTCACAGTACAAATACAACATAATCAGCAATTAAAAAATAACCCTGAGGATCTGATCACTCTTTATTTTTATACCTTTGACGATCGGTGCTCAGACTGTTGCATTAGACCGTACATTTCCCTGCGTTCTCCCTGGGAAAGGACTGGCTGGAAGAAACCCAGCAGCTGAAAGTAGCACTCTGCAGTGTGGCCGGCGTGGTCACACACTCTGACCAGTGTGTTGTGGAGAAGCAGGGCACTTGGCTGCAAATCCATTTGTGCTCTGGCCTGCGTCCACAGTAACACGATCCTACTCCACTGCAGTCTTCAGGCTGCCTCTTACATAACGGTGTCTGCAGGAGGTTGGAAACACTGATCACCTTTCAGAAGCACATCTGTTCTACTGTTATTGCCTAATACTTACACGCTCACTGCAGAACTGCTTGCGCATGGAGACGACCAACGAATCCGTGTGTGGAGCCATGTGGTCGTGGTGTGGGTGTAACATCATATGATGATGTCAGATCCCCTTCGGTCTTCATTACAGACACTTTAACAGACCAACGTTACGTTAATGAGGTTCTGCAACCAGTGGTTCTATCTTTTCTGAACACACACTCCGGTCCTCTATTCCAACAGGACGACGCTCGTCCACACACTGCTGCCGTCTCAAGATCTCGCCTTGAAGACACAGATACTACGCCGTGGTCGGTCTCATCTCCAGACCTGTCCCTGATTGAAAATGTGTGGGACGCTATTGTACGCTCTATCAACACTCCACCCCTACCACACCATCTGCAGAACTGAGTGAGAACATTCAAGCTGCATGGGATGGATCATCACAGGACACCGTTAGGAACCTCTACACCTCCATGCAGAGACGTCTGGCGTGTTGCGTTAAACCCGACGCCGTCCTGAGAGACACCATTTCTGTATGAGTAGATCAATAAATATTGATCCAAACAAGCATCTGTACCCAAAATAAGTGATCAAACCCTGTAGATCTAACCTTGTATTTGCAACATCTGATCCCAGTCTTACATACAGTTCAGCTCATTCTGTCCTCACAGAGTCGACGAAGACGCTGGAAAGGAAGACTCCGTTCTGGCTCAGCCGTGTGTGTGAATCCAGCAAGTCTTTAGCAAAGGTTGAGGGGTCAAGCAGGGGTCTGAGCTCTTTGGAGACTCTGAGCAGCTGCAGGAGGAAAACAGCCCTGGCGTACAGGCCACAAAGTGCACCGTGGAAACGCGGCTCCATCAGCACACTCAACCAACCAGGATCCGGCGTGTCACCTAGACGACACACAAGAGAGTCATTCTCAGGGCAATCAAGGTCCAGATGAGCATTGAGCAGTGCCCAATTAAGGCAAATGACCTGGGTCACACTGGCTCTCAGGCCTAATAAAGACCACTGAGTATGAAATGTTCCCACAGTATTAAGTTCACATGGTGTAAAGGGTGTTATATGTACGAAGGGACCAAATATTCCTCAAATTTTTGGCCAAAAATAGCAACAAAATCACTCTGTGTTCGACCGAAAAAGTGAAAAGACGTGATGACGTTTTCGAAGACGTGATCAAATCTCAACCCGTGAACTGACAGTGGAACTGACGGATCCAAAATGTCTTAAAAATCAGATTAAATTCATCAATAAAAAATACATGAAGCCTATTTAATTCATGCAATAGTGAAGAAATTAGCAAAATATATGAAAATGAAAAAAAAAAAAGCTTAACTGGTCACGAGCTTGGCCAGTCTCTACGTACGTGATGTGGTTCACTGAATGTATGGTCAGATTGAATTACCTAACTGAAGCCTCGAGCAGATGCTGAGGTTCTCTCTGACGGGCGCTGCGTTCTGCTTTGCCCACTGATCGAGACGCTCTGCGAGAGATGAGGATTCTGGGTATCGCTTCGCGAGACAAAGCAGGTAAGGAAGAACGGTCTCGGCGATGACTGAGGGCTCCAGGAACACGTTTGCCTCGTCCTGCTCGTACAGGCTGCTGCATCTGGCAAGCAAACAGAAGACGCAGCTCAGTGTTGGGGGGTTTATACTCCTCCAGCCCACGCCTGGCATTAGAGACGGGGACAACAGGGACATTTTACATGAAACATTTATAAAGACACCATTAACATATCATTATAAGACATGTCCTAATAGCTGTATCTCCTCCTTTGTCTGAAATAATGTCAGTGAGATGTTTCTACAACCGTCTACCGTCTCTGACATCGACTGGAAGAACGACGTTCCCACTCCTCCATGCGGAATTCTTTCAGCTCTGTGATGTTTCAGCGTCAGTCTTTGTACAGACGCTCTTCCGTTCTCCTCAAACCCCCTCTGATACAATAAAGATCTCATAGTGGTTTCTATGATGGAGAGATCTCCACACCCTGCTGCAGCAGAGCAGCTCCAAACCATCACACTTCCACCACCATGCTTCACAGCTGCTATGAGGTTCTTGTGGTCAGATAATTCAACCTTGGATTCATCTGTCCAAAGCACATTGTTCCAGAAGTCCTGCTCTTTGTCTAGATGTTCTCCGGAGAACTTTAGTCTTGTCCTGATGTTGTTTGACAGGAAGATAAAACTGGTTTGGTTTCTTTATGACGGTAGAAGCTGTGATAGCGAGAACTACCTGTAGGTTTTTGCGATGAACATTTTAGGATTGTTCTCCACTTAATGATGTTCTGGACAGTGAAACAGCTGATTTCTAATTGAGATCTTTTTTAAATCCCTTCCCAGACTCATCTACAAAAAACCTCCTGAAGCCTCCTTTCTGAAGACCTCTTTGGATCTGGCCTCTCTAATGATGGTCCAATCATTTACAGGTATTGTGCTACACCTGATTCCAATTTTTGTCATTAGGTAGTAATAAATGTGGGCGTGTCCTAATTGCATTTCTAATAATTATGTTTTATAAAAGACGTTTCTTCAGTTGTATGTGTTACGTTGTAACAGGTCCGTCTCTCAGTATAGTTACAATGAAGATCAAATGCCCAGATGTTTAAACATGGTAAAGGTGTTCATGGGACGGGTCCGGTTCTCAGACAGGTCTGCGTGAAGTGTGAACTCACTGTGTGTGTTTGACCTCCTGCAACACGGTATCGAGGTCACACTCTGGCAGGTGACACAGCAAAGCTTCCAGAGTGCCCTCGGTCTCCCACAGCTCCCTCAGCAGCAGGTCCAGGAGTGAACGCAGGGACTGGTTGACCTGCATGAGGAAGCAGCTCTGTGTGGAAACACCAGCTTCAGACTGACCGAGGATGGAGGCGAAGACGGCAGCCTTGGCTCTGACCTGCTGACTGGCATCCTGAAGTAGGTGCACACCTGTACTGATCAACCTGTTCAAACACACACAAGCACACTCGGAGATCATCTTCACCCCAACAAACACACAATCTTAAGAGGGCTGGACGATATGACCAAAAAACTCATATCTCGATATTCATTAGAGAAATGACACAGACGGTGATCAGTACAACTGGGAACGTTCGGCACTGAAACCCACCTCGTACTGAGAGCTTTAAGAGACCTACTGTCCCTCAGGCTGCTGGTCACTACTGCAGCTCCAGTCAGACCTAGAGACTCAGCACAGGCCAATCGCAGAGCTTCTGGAGCCTCAGCACGTCTGTGTGTCTCCAATAACGTGCACCAGTGACTGAGCAGGGACGAGTCCTCGCTGAAATATACACAAATACATGTTTTCCATTTAGATACCGGCTACCGGACTGTGTTTCTGATACAGTTTCAGTAACTACACTGTTACTGATCTTTAATACGACTACGGACTGTGTTTCTGATACAGTTTCAGTAGCTTCACTGCTGATCTTTAATGGCTACGGACTGTATTTCTGATACAGTTTCAGCCAACTACACTGCTGCTGATCTTTATGCGGCTACGGACTGTGTTTCTGATACAGTTTCAGTAACTACACTGCTGATCTTTAATACCGGCTACGGACTGTGTTTCTGATACAGTTTCAGTAACTACACTGTTACTGATCTTTATGCTTTGAAGCTGCAGGACTGTGTTTCTGATACGGTTTCAGTAACTACACTGCTTTGATCTTTAATACGGCTACCGGACTGTGTTTCTGATACAGTTTCAGTAACTACACTGTTACGATGCTAATACCGGCTGCAGGACTGTGTTTCTGATACAGTTTTAGTAACTACATGTTACTGATCTTTAATACGGCTACCGGACTGTGTTTCTGATACAGTTTCGAAGTAACTACACTGCTGATCTTTAATACCGGCTGCGGACTGTGTTTCTGATACAGTTTCAGTAACTACACTGCTGATCTTTAATACGGCTACGGACTGTGTTTCTGATACAGTTTCCGAAGTAACTACACTGTGCGTCTTTATGCACGACTACGGACTGTGTTTCTGATACAGTTTGCAGTAACTACACTGATACTACAGTCTTTAATACCGGCTACCGGACTGTGTTTCTGATACGGTGCAGTAACTTTACTGTTACTGATCTTTAATACCCGGCTACGGACTGTGTTTCTGATACAGTTTCAGTAACTACACTGCTGATCTTTAATGCCGGCTACGGACTGTGTTTCTGATACAGTTTCAGTAACTACACTGCTACTGATCTTTAATACCGGCTACCGGACTGTGTTTCTGGTACAGTTTCAGTAACTACACTGCTGATCTTTAATACCGGCTACCGGACTGTGTTTCTGATACAGTTTCAGTAACTATATTTACTGATCTTTAATATGACTACCGGACTGTGTTTTGTACAGTTTCAGTAACTACACTGCTGATCTTTTTGTACCGGCTGCACGGACTGTGTTTCTGATACAGTTTCAGTAACTACACTGTACGATCTTTAATACGGCTACCGGACTGTGTTTCCGATACAGTTTCAGTAACTACACTGCTGATCTTTAATACCGGCTACGGACTGTGTTTCTGATACAGTTTCAGTAACTACTGCTGATGCTTTATGCGGCTCACGGACTGTGTTTCTAATGATTTCGGTAACTACATGTGCTGATCTTTAATACCGACTACGGACTGTGTTTCTGATACAGTTCAGTAACTACACTGTTACTGATCTTTAATACGACTGCGGACTGTGTTTCTGATACAGTTTCAGTAGCTACACTGCTGCGATCTTCTTCCGGCTACGGACTGTGTTTCTGATACAGTTTCAGTAACTACACTGCTGATCTTTGGCATGCCGGCTACGGACTGTGTTTCTGATGAGTTTCAGTAACTACTGCTGCCGATCTTTAATACGGCTACCGGACTGTATTTCTGATGCAGTGTCGGCTAACTACACCTGTTACTGATCTTTAATACGGCTACCGGACTGTGTTTCTGATACAGTGTCAGTAACTACACTGCTGCCGATCTTTAATACGAAGCTGCGGACTGTGTTTCTGATACAGTGTCAGTAACTACACTGTTACTGATCTTTAATGACTACGGACTGTGTTTCCTGATACAGTTTTCAGTAACTACACTGCTGCTGATCTTTAATACCGGCTACGGACTGTTTCTGTTACGATGTCAGTAACTACACTGCTGCTGATCTTTAATACGGCTACGGTTGTGTTTCCTGATACAGTTCAGTAACTTGTTGCTGCTGATCTTTAGCCGGCTACCGGACTGTGTTTCTGATACAGTTTCAGTAGCTACACTGCTGATCTTTAATGCGGCTACCGGACTGCATTTTCTGATACAGTTTCAGTAACTACACTGCTGATCTTTAATACCGGCTACCGGACTGTGTTTCAATCGTTTCAGTAACTACTGATACTGATCTTTAATACCGGCTACGGACCGTGTTTCTGATACAGTTTCAGTAACTACACTGCTGCTGATCTTTATGCGGATACGGACTGTGTTTCTGATACAGTTTCAGTAACTACACTGCTGCTGATCTTTAATACGGCTGGACTGTGTTTCTGATACAGTTTCTATTAACTACCTGCTGCTGATCTTTGTGCAGCTGGACTGTGTTTCTGATACAGTTTCAGTAACTTCCTACCTGATCTTTAATACCGGCTACCGGACTGTGTTTCTGATACAGTTTCAGTAACTACACTGCTGCTGATCTTTAAAAGATACATGCATCATTATAGAAATCAGGATTGATAAATAAATAATAATAAAAAATGAATAAATCATTAAGAGGTCACTCCTACCATTTTCTGGAGCAACCTACTAAACATGGCTTCATCTGCTTTTATACCTCCGAACAGGGCTACAGTAACACACTGCACACCGACAGACATCTCACCTTTGAGACAGGAGCAGACTCACAGCACACAGAGTCTGTGAAAGCAGCTCTGGACCTCCTCTGTTGTCCTTCAGGTCATCCAGCAGAAGAGTCACACACTCCTGCAGCTCTGCTTCTTCAAGCCCAGTCAGAAGAAGTCCAGGTTGGGTCATTTCTGGACTCATAATTTTCACCAGTGCCATCAAAAATGCTCTTTTGTACTCTACATCCTGGTCCAACAGCGCCTTCTTCAGGTTGGCCTGCATACAGCATAGTGACAGTAATAAAAGCTGTAACTGACCTGGGAATCAGTAGAGAAGAAGCTTAGAAGACCGTGAAGGTTCTACAAATAGTTCTTAATTTCAGAAGAAAGTCAATGAGTAGGTGTCCCAATACTTTTGTCCATACTGTATAGGTTTCCTTATATTATCCATCTGGTCTGATGAACTGAATGATTCTGAATATCGCTTGCGGAGGTGTGCTTACACCAAGGGTCCATTACTCAAATCCCAGATCAAATATAAGCACAGACTAAAATTGGATTGTCCGAGTTTAGTCCCGGCGTAGGCCTGACCCTGGACTGTGAAATGCAGAAATGTCCATCTATTGGGTTTTTGAGTCCTACAGTGGTTCTGCGGCTGCAGTGAGGTCTGTGATGGTCCATGTGTTGATTATTTAACACAATGGAAGGAAATCACAGCCGTAGAAAGCGGCTGTAATGCGCTGCTCAGTGGGGTTTAAGTCTCTTGTGTCTGATTAAGGCATATTAGCACATCCGTTGTTCAGTAATCCTCGAGTACAGAACGGGTTTGGTCCAGCTCGACGTCTACGCCCTGTTCCTGTGAAGAACCTGTTTGCAGTGAACTTTAACCAAACCCGAACACACACACCTAAGAGCAGAGTAGCCAGCATGGCAAACCTTATCAGGCTGGGACATCTCTGTCCACACCCTCTAATATTTCCACCTTTCTGAAGATTTTATGGACGTTATGAAAGGACTTCATGAGCTGAAGCTAAAGCCCTTCAGCTCAGAATTAGGGCAGCCTCTGCAGCCTCTGCTGCATCACTGCTGAGCAGCCAATGCGCTCGGAGGAAAGCAAATGGCCACCATTGCTCTGGATGAGAACATCATCTTCGATTCTCAGGTGATAAGTTGCTTTTGCTCTCATCCACAATGGAAGCTGCAGCTTGTATCTCTTGTCTCTAAAAAATGGCTATAGTCGGTGCTTTCCTTGTCAGAAGCCGTCTTGATGCTCATTTGTTTGGTCTGCAGGCAAAATAGGGGACTTCTGATTGGTCCTCCTGAATATTAAAGCATCTGACGTCACAGAAAATCACGCAGGAAAAATGGACGCATCGTCACAGCGAATCAGTTTCAATTAGACACATTTAACGTGTGTTCTTTTCTTTTCCCGTAAAAAAGACTATTTGAAAGGGCCTGAAAACTGATTGTCTCTTTTTGTTGAAGGACGAGACGTTATCGATGTATAGCAGCTCTGCGTCCTGATTAAGAGGTTTATACTGTAGAAAGTAATGCCAGCAGTAGAACTGTATTCCATAATGTTACGTTTTCCCGCAGCATGCAGGACTCGGGTTCTAGGACTGACACAAAAACAGCATTTTCTCCTGATCAAAATTCGGAAAATTGCGTAATGAATCCGGTTTCGTAGAATAACTCGGAAAGCCTAAACTGCCGGGGCAAAAATGGATCAGCACTGAAATTCCCCCGCGGTCTATACCTAGACTTAATCGGGTTTGTGAAACTACAAAAAACCTCCTGATCTTACCTGGATTTCCCTCTCCAACACTTTCTGGAGGCTGGTTCCTCTCCAGCTCCACCCCTCATTTATCCCCCTGACCAAGGAGAGCCGGGCAACTGCACTCTTACCGGACAGGTTCTGCCAAACCTGCCTCGCCCACTCAGAGTCCTCACACAGGAAGTGCACTGCGGTTTGGTGGAAGGCGGCAGAGCCAAGCTGAACAAAATGGACATAAGGAGGCATGTTCATATAAACACAGCACCATAAAGACATATGAAAAGACATATGCAGAGACACTCATCATCGTCATAATGCTGCTCACCTCCAGGGGGTGTGGAGACTGGCGTATCTCCTCCAGCAGCAGAGCAGAGAGATGGTTGAGGAAAGTCCCAGAGCACTCGGTCCTCAGCAGTCTCAGCAAAGACACGTACTCCTGCCATACCAGAGGACATCGCTGCTCCCTGGTTGCCAGCCACAGACGGAGCTCCAAACCCTCCACCACATCACGGAGAGAAGACGAGCAGGAGCTGGAGACAGAAACACATTAGAGCAGCTCGTTCTTCTGTTTGCAGTGAAAGGACTGGAAATGAACAAGCGTTTCAGCAACACTGGGCCTCTTTCATTCCAGCTAAGAAGGACTACAGCAAAAAAAATGAGGACACCACAAAAGTTCAGACCCCCTCAGTCCTAAAAGCCTGTATCTCCTCCTTTGGCAGTTAGATGTTTCTACAACCGTCTACAGTCTCTGACATTGAGTGGAAGAACGACATTCCCACTCCTCCATGCGGAATTCTTTCAGCTCTGTGATGTTTCAGCATCAGTCTTTGTACAGACGCTCTTCCGTTCTCCTCAAACCCCCTCTGATACAATAAAGATCTCATACTGGTTTCTATGATGGAGAGATCTCCACACCCTGCTGCAGCAGAGCAGCTCCAAACCATCACACTTCCACCACCATGTTTCACAGCTGCTATGAGCTTCTTCTGCTCAAATGCTGTGTTTGGTTTGATCCAAACATGTCTTCTGTTACTGTGTCCAATTAATTCAGCTCTGGATTCATCGGTCCAAAATACACTCTTCCAGAAGTCCTGCTCTCTGTCTAGATACTTTCTGGAGAACTTTAATCTTGTCCTGATGTTTTTTGACAGGAAGGATTTGCCTCTTAAACACCTCCCATGAAGATCAAACCTGTTGATGACCAAACTGTGGATCTTCTTTACTCATCTTGTGGTTCTTCTCTTGGGCTGAACTTGTAGGACAGTCTGATCTGATCATATGGTCAGTTGTCCTAATGTTCTCCACTTGTAAATGATTTTGCAGACAGTGGAACGACTGATTTCTAATTGTTCTGAGATCTTTTCAAATCCCTTCTCAGACTCATCTGCATCTCAAACCTTGTTACATCTACGGTGATCCCACTCACATCAACAATCAAGAGGAAACCAAACTAAACGTCTCAGGTTTAAAAAGTCCTGAGTCATCATTAGCAGTAGATGTTCTGCACCTGATTTTAATTTTTCAGACAAATTCAGTTCTATTAAATACATTTTATAAATGATGTTCAAGGGTCTCCTTCATTAGATGGTCACTGTAACGTCCCAGAACTACAAGCCAACTACAAAATGCTCTGAACATCTTTGCTTTGGTGGTCAGTTTTTCTGTTTCCAAACTAACTCCATCTGTGTGCTCGACTCACTTGTCCGAGTGCAGTGCTCTGACCAGGATGGCTTTTATCTGTAGAAGTTGGCCGTGTACCCGGTTGTGACAGCATGGGCTATCCGGTGACTCCGGCAGCTCTCTCACCATCCGCAGGACAGTCGCCAGATACTCTGTGGGTGGTATCATAGCAACCAGGGCTCTGGATGACATCACTCTCACTGCATAGACTGGACTAGAGGCTAGTTGGAGCAACGGACATAAGAAGTCTGAGAGAGTTCTGAGGAAAAGATGAGAAGACAATCAGCACAGACAATACAGAATTCCATAATCTCCTGTAAACAAGAGGATGAAGATAAACATTCAGAATTATGGAACACAAGTGACAGCTCATGTTTGGGAAGTGGAGTTTGACCAACATTCCAAATGCAAACGTGTTCATTCCCACTGAAAGTTCTCCAAGATCTCTCAGACTGAGAAACCAAGCCTGAACTTGTGGTTGACCTTCTAGACCTACAGGATCTTTGGAGCTTTGCCAGAATGACAATTGCGTTCTTGACCACCTCTGTTACCAAAGCTCATCTCCACAGATTACTTAGTTTGGCAGCCAGCTCACGGAAAAGTCCTACTCTACAGGCAGTTCTTTCATCCTCATGTCTTCATCCTCAAGTCGTGTCTCTCAGTATGGCGTCGGGTTTAACGCAACATGCCAGACGTCTCTGCATGGAGGTGTAGAGGTTCCTAATGGTGTCCTGTGATGATCCATCCCATGCAGCTTGAATGTTCTCACTCAGTTCTGCAGATGGTGTGGTAGGGGTGGAGTGTTGATAGAGCGTCCAATAGCGTCCACACATTTTCAATCAGGGAAAGGTCTGGGCAATATATCGTAAATATTGATACATTGAGATATATTCTGTACGAGATATAAAAATGCCGTATCGTAACATCATGTCTGTATAACGGTTACTATCTGGGTATGATTTAACGGTTCAGTTCTGGAGGCTCCTACCGTGTTTGCTCCGGAGCTCCAGGCTGAAGTTTGGCCAGCAGTGTGAGTACAGGGTAAAGGGACGGATGAAGACTCAGCTTGCTCTCCTGCAGATCTGCAGCAGCACTCTCTAGCGCCTCCTGGAGGAAGGGCTGCAGGGCAGGGTAGTAGCTGAAGAAAGCAGGGGCTGACATGGCATACTGGGTGGAGACGTCCTCGCCAGCAGGCCGCTGACCCAACATCCGAGTACAGAGGGAACCTGGATAAGAAAAGCTGAATGAATAAAAGGAAGTGAAGGTCTGTTCCACCTTAAATCGAACAGCCTGCGTTCATTGTGCTCTTATCAGGGCGGATGTGCATTACCAGATCTGTGCTCTCCCTTAACTCTGAATCTAGCCTTCAAAACCACCTGGATCCAGTTCAGCTTTACTGTTTTGGACTGGGAAAACCGAGACAAAGGGTTACATACTGTAGAGCTGCAGTGCAGCGTTCCTCATGGCCCAACAGGGGGAGCTAAGGAGCGTGAGCGACAGCATGGTGACATCAGGGGCATACAGAAGAATATTCATACCCAGACTGGAGCCTCTCACCAGGGTCTGCAATGTGTGAACTGCACAAACCTAGAGAGGGAGAGGAGAGAAAGCAGAATGACTATTCACCCATCAACCGTCATACAGGAGGACACTGCAGTCCATCTGTTTCTCTGATACTTTCTTCTCCTCATTTCACCCTGATCTTCAATGATCAGGACCCCACAGGACCACCACAGAGCAGCTATTATGTGGGTGGTGGGTCATTCTCAGCACTGCAGTCACACTGGTGGAATGGTGGTACGAGTGGATCGGACACAGCAGTGCTGCTGGAGGGTTTAAACACTGTGTCCACTCACTGTCCACTCTATCAGACACTCCTACTGAGTGTCTCCACCTTGTAGATGTAAAGTCAGAGACAGAAGCTCATCACAGTTTGTGTTGGTCGTCCTCTAGTCCTTCATCAATGCTCACAGGACGCTGCTCACGGGACGCTGCCCACAGGACGCTGTCGGCTGGACATCATAGCTGCTCTGTGGTGTGGTGGTGTGTGGTCTCAGTAGGTATGAACCAGCCTTCAAGAAACGCACTTTGTCAGCATAAGACCATCACTGTTCTTTTCGATGGTCAGTGTCTTGTGAGTGAGTCCATACCTGAGGAAGGTCAACAGTCTGGTCCCAGTCTGGGGGCAACGGGGCCCTTGCGGTCTCCATTAGCGTGCTCACACTGTGAGCCAGCAGAGGACGAGAAGAGCCACTTCCTTCCGCAGCCAGAACCCCCAGTATGAGCATGGGCAGCCCTGCTGCCCGCCTTGTCACCGAGGTAGCTCGGGGAGACTGAAGAACATTCAGACCCTGAATACATGAGGATGGAGACGCAGATGAGTGACTGAACCTGTGTCCACCACACAGAATTCTATAATAATTCTGTCCTGTAAAATAAGGGATCTGGATGGGAGCTGGATGGCTTTATACCCCTTTAGTCCACGCCTGGCATTGGACACTGTGCCAGGGTGCAATTGGGTGCAAGTTAACTGAATAAATTCATTAGAAGTCCACAAATGTTTGGACATAAAATGTACATAAATACTGCGGCAGCTTTGTTGGTTCCTCTTAATTAGCTCTTATGTATCTTCCTCCACATCAGTTCCTTTCACCTGAAGACCTTCATGTAATTCCCTCCCAGTGTTAACATCTCTATCCCATCTTTGAAACATGGTGGTGGTTGTATCATGAGTAGGGCTTGCTTTGCTACATCTGGACCAGGACACCTTGACATCACTGATGGAACAACAAATTCTGAAGGAAAATATCAGGACGTCTGTCTGTGAGCTGAATCTCACGAGAATGTGGATCATGCAACAAGACAACGACCCTTAGCTCACAAGTCGTTTTACCAATGAATGTTACTGTTTTGGAGTGACCCAGTCAATGTCCTGACCTTAATCCAGTAGAAACGTTGCGGAAGGAACTGAAGCAGCAGTTCATGGGAGGAAACCCACCAACATAACAGAGCTGAAGCTGGTTTGTTCGGAGGAATGGACGAAGAGAGTTTGGACTGACCATTTGTCCTCACAGATATGTAATATTTGACCATTTTCCTCACTTGCTTAATTACCTGCTGTAGCATATGACCAGGGATCTCTCGGAGCTCCGGATCAGAGCTGGTGAGGAGAGCAGTGCAGAACTTGGTGAATCCAATACAACAGCCTTCCACTACCCCCTACAGGAGACAGAGAGACATGTCTACATAGTGGAGCTCAAAGTCATTAAAAGCGGACTGACCCAAAGTGATTCGGACCTGGTCATGCTTACCCAGTGTCTACATCTGAGGATAATATCCTTAAACACTTTTGAAGCCCCCTGCAGGTCTTTCACAGACAGCAGCGGCGTCTCCCAACGGGCCCACGATAAAACTCTCTCCACCAGCGAGCCAAGACAAATCCCCGTTTCCTACTCAAGAACAGAGACACAGAAACAATAACTATAATGGTGATTAATGACATTAATTAACGTCCTACTGGGACGTACACTGTGTTCTGCATTATAACACACCATAACATTATGACCACCTCCTTATCTCCAGTGTTACCAGTGTTACCAGAGTGGATCAGACACAGCAGTGCTGCTGGAGTGTTTAAACCCCTCAGTGTCCCTGCTGGACTGAGAACAGTCCACCAACCAGAAATGTCCAGCCAACAGCGTCCTGTGGGCAGCGTCCTGTGAGCACTGATGAAGGACTAGAGGACGACCAACACAAACTGTGCAGAAACAGATGAGCTTCTGTCTCTGACTTTACATCTACAAGGTGGAGACACTCGGTAGGAGTGTCTGATAGAGTGGACAGTGAGTGGACACAGTGTTTAAACCCTCCAGCAGCACTGCTGTGTCTGATCCACTCGTACCAGCAACACACACATTATGTCCTTGCTGATGGGTGTATGTTTGTTCTTTATTTCATTTCAAAGTCGAAGTTGTCTCTGTCCATACTGTTGCCTTGCGGTCACTATTTATAGTTTTCTTGGAGGAGCTGTGCAATGAATTTGTATATGGGCCGCCCTGACCACAGGTCCCACAGCTCCCACAGAGATCCATTCGCAGCGGCAAATTCCCCACTATACTGGTTCCTCCATTATGAGTTCTGCTGGGTGATAAATGGCCAGTCAGCAAGAAGGAGGCTCAGTGGTGCTTAGAGCTGGAGGCTCTTTGGTTGGCTCCTAGAGGAGTTCCCGACTGGTCATTTCCTGTCGTGGATTAAAAACGGTATGAACGGCTAAATGAAGGTTGACCTCGAAAGAGCAGCTCTGATGGGCATCACTGCCGTTCTCGAATCAGCTGCTAGTCTGCTACCTTCAGTGTAACCCAGCAGCAGGTCAGCACCAGACTGTGCTCTTCTGACAGCAGCACGTTCTCCTCCCCTTCTTCATCTAGCCCTATCCTGCCCCCAACCCTCTGACCAATCAGAGAGCTGATAGCATTTCCCATGTCGCAGAATGAAGGCGGGACTTCTGGAGAAGAGAAACAAGAGGCTTGTGTTACAGTAGAAAAAAATAAAAACATGAAAAATATAACCATCGGAATTAAAGAGCAACAGCAGTGAAATTCCCGGAAAAGTAAGCTTTAAATAGCACTTCAGGCATGTCCTGCCAGTTCAGGGAATCAAACCAGCGACCTTCCAGTCACAAGGCCGGTTCCCTAACCACCAGGCCACGCCCCACAGAAGCCTAATTTATCAGCATATCGTGTTTTTTATTGGATAAATATCTTATTTTACCCAAATTCTACAAAGAGGTAGAAAGACCCTTTAAAAAATACTCTGGTATCCAGCATATGTCCACTAGGTGGTGTGATAACACTACGGTCATCTACGATCAGTGTAGGCTAACTTCATTGGATGGGCTTTTGTTGTAAAATGACCTGCTTGTACGTCACGATGACCAGAGGGACGCCAGAACCCAGAGGAGCACAAAAAGAAGGCGGTGCTAAAAGGCCACTGGTGTTGCTCTTTAAATAATCATTAAACAAACAGTGTAAGAATTAGGAGACACTAAAACCAAATACACACAAACGGGAATCTGAAGGTTTATCTAGAACAGACGCACCTTCGTCCTCAGAGTGACGGTCTCCATAGAGGACGCCCAACAGAAGCACAGTGATCTTCTCCAGGAGAGACAGTATTTCCACAGTCACCCTGGGGTTTAGAGCTTCGGTTAGAGCTCCAGGCACCTCCAGCAAACATCTCTGCAGAGCAATAACTACACCTACAGCCATTCAGAAGAACACACACACACACACACACACACACACACACACACACACACCTCAGACAATGCTAACACACTATGTCCAAATGTTTAAGGACACGCCTTCTACTGAATACAGTGGAATACAGAGGACTAATCTCTAGCCTTCCTGAAGGTGGTCGGGGGTTCACTCCAAGTGGACTCTGGTTCGGTCCACTGAGTGTGGAAGCTTTCCGCTCCCGGCGCCGTGTGTGTGGTTGGGTGATGGGTTAGTTTTGTCACATGACTGCTCACTGCAAACTGAACCTTGTCTAAGCATTTAGAGGAAAGGCATGAAGGACAGTGATGTTTGAAATTGTGCAAACCTCTGTTAGCATGTTCCCACCAAAAGAACCAGTTCTTCAACTGGTTTTGGTCCAGGCTTATAACACCCATGGTGATTTATAGCAAACCAGCCCGCATTCACACCAGTTTTAGTGGAACCGAGGATATGTCACAGAACACGTCATCAACAGAGGGGCTGCACAGGGTCAGTAAATGGGAGTGAGAAGATGGTAGCACATATAGTCTACCTGTGAGTATCTGTGTTACAGATGTTTGTTTTCTCCAAAAAGTCTACGTTTGGCAATAAGAAGATGTTGAAGACGACACCGTATGAGACATCGCTCTAGACACGCCTACAGCAGTTTGAGCTGAAAACTACTAATGTTTGGTTCCGGAACCTGTTTTTCTTGGTGGAAAAGAGTCAAATGGTTCAAAATTAGAGCCCGTTCCAAAACGGAATCAGTTCGATTCCTGATTTCATTCAAAATCGGTGCGAAATCAGTGACAATACCCACATCTGCGACCTCTACTACCAACACACAACACCAAGAATACAAGCCCAGTGTTACCGTGCATTGGTGAGGAGCGTGCAGCGAGCAGCATGTCCTCTCTGGCAGTAACGTAATGCTGCTCCAGGATCTTCAGCAGGAGTCCGATCAGCTTGGCCGACCGCACCTCACCCTGCTTTGCACCTCCCACTACCTGACCGTCCAGAGACACACACCTAGAGCGTAGGACAGATTTATCAGCAACAGAGTCTATTAGTCTGTTATTGCTGAAAATGATCTGGCTCAACAAAAACTGACTGAAAAAGGGCTCAACCAATCAAACATGCAGAAAGGCATCAACGGTAGATCTCAAAATCAACAATTCAAGGGCTGATCGAGAGGAAAAATATATAGCAATACTGTTAACAATGTGAAATCTGAAAAGCATTAAAGTTTCAAGTTATGGGCTGTTAAAGTGTCCTGTTTTGTATCTGCAGATCTGAATAAATAAGATTAATAATAATAATAATAATAACAACTATATACACACTTGTTTTTATACTTTGCTCTCAAATTAAGAAAATAAATTAGGAAATATCCTTGTCAAACAAATCAATACAAGAAACTCATCACAATTATTACATTTCCGGCTCAAAAACACAAGATTATCAGTGTTTTAAAGTCTTTAAGAGCAAAACATCCAAACATTTGGAGGCATGAAGTTAATTTTGGATCGAAACATGTTTAAATTCATACAAATACCTACATTTTATATTAAGATCTCAAATGGAGTCATATTAGATTCACCTACGATCTTCCAAAAATAATATCTGTGTGACTGTCTCCTATAAATACTCCTATAAATCCTCATTTTCAGGTGATATGAGTCAATATATGGCTTTGCTTACAGTATCCCAATATATCAAATCATGACCCTGTATCATGATACAAATCATATCATCAGATTCTCATCACATGGTAGTGGGAGTATCTGAGCCTGTTCTGCTGCCAGAGCTGGTCGATACAGCGCTGCTAAAAACCAGATCATACTAAACTCACTTCTGTAGCAGCAGTTTGATCATCAGAGCCCCCATCTGGGCTTCCTGCACTCTGGGGCTGGAAAGCAGTCGCTGCGCCCGGCTAAAGAGTGCAGCGACCACTTCAGGCTGAAGGCAGGGAAAAAACTTCGCCAGCAGCTCGGCCGCCTGCTCTCGGACCTGCGGGACAGAGCGGGAGACTTCAGGATGATGATGAGAAGAAGATTGTCTTCTGGCTTATTTTGAGTTAGACTCGTACCTCATTGGTTGCATCCTCCAAACAGCCAATAAGGACCAACTGTCTGGACTTGGAGAAGAAATCCCACTTTCCTCTTCCCTTCGCCCAGTTTATCAGAGCTGCCATGTTAGCTGAAAGACAACAAACGTGCTTTTTCCAGGTTCAGGGAAAAACGTGGATTTTAAAGCGACACTGATTGTTGATTTGTAACCTGGGGGTTGTCCCTTCTTCCTGTCCGGACTCCAGGAGTCCGAGCAGGTCTCCAGAACAGCACTCAGCAGCAGCAGAGCAGTCTTCTTCCTCTGGAAGCTGTTACCAGGAACTAAACAGAACAATGGCATTTGGGCCAGCAGGTCCACGAAGTCTGTGGGAAGATAAAGTCCATTCGCTTATAATGTCATTAAAACATAACGCATACGTTCACAGGAAATTCCATTACTTAGTAATATATGAGCAATGAGCCAATGGTAAGAACAACCAATCACAGCCAGCAGTGACATGGTAATAAGGACCAATCACAGTCGGAGAGGTCTCAGAACAAACTACATGGTAATTAGGACCAATCACAGTCGGAGGAGGTCTCGGAAGAAGTGACATGGTAATAAGAACCAATCAGGGGAGGTCTCAGAGCAAATAATATTGTAATTAGGAACAATCACAGTCGGGGTAGATCTCAGAAGACATAACACGGTCATTAGAACCAATCACAGATAAGGTCAGTAGAACAGTGCCGTACCTACTCCTTGCTCAAGCTCCCTTTCTTCTTCTTCACTCAGCCCTCTTTTGCTCTTTCGACCCTTGAGACTTGCCAAACAGCTGTCTCGAATACGCACCAGGAACTTCCTGATGCCAGCCTGGAGGTGCTGGCGAAACGGAGAAGACTCGCTGTTCAGATTTAGGGGCAGGAAAGCCCTAATGGCGGAATATTCAGCCAGTGATGGACCCTCTTTAGTCTTTGGGCTACAGCAGAGAAGGCTGAGTGCTGCCAGTCGAATGCTATCGTCCAGAGAGGCCAGGGCTAGATGCAGGGTCTTCATCTCAACAGTGCTGTCCAGAGACCAAGGAGAACGACCACTGGTGGTCCGCTGGGCACTCATGATGCATGTCCAGGCTCTGAGGTGTCCTGGGACAGCGGGGTCCAGAGCAGGGAGCAGGGTGTCGAACGCTCCAGGGAAACAGCGCAATGTGCAGGGCAAGAGGTAGCTGGAGGCGTTATTCTGTAGTAGGGTGACATCAGAGGTCAGAGCGTTCAGGACAGTATGTTGCCAACGCTGAGCCCAATGACCTGCCAAGTACATCTCAGTGGGCGAGATGTCCTTTGCTGGACCAGCGGTAAGCTCTCGCCTCTGTTCCTGGAGGAGGGATTTGTAGATTTCGGAGGCACAAGGTGCAAGATGATTGGTGGAAAGGCATTTGAGGATGTGAGACGGCAGAGCAGGATACTGTCCCAGGACCTGAATAAGAAAGACGGAATAAGCAGTTACCTGATTATTAAAGTGGGCAAGTAAACAGCCAGCTCTGATTTCTCAAGTCTGATTGAGAAATCCGATCCAGAGAGCTGCTCAGTAATCAGATTTCTCAGGGCGTGTGCACTCGTTATCAGAGTTGTCTCATATTTCTGACTCAAACTCTTCCGGCCGACCTTCAGCTGTCCCTGATCAGGGGACGAGCGCACACGACAAACCGGTGGGGTGAACCAGGGACTCCGCCTTCCTCCCACCCCGATCGTCATCATCTGCGAGATTATTGGCTGGTTGCGGAGCAGAAGACTATTGCCTGACTCACGTAAACCCGGAGTTTTCCCATGATCCAAGGTTTCTGTTTGTTTACTGAACTGGAAAAACCATCACGGTACAGAAACCACGACTAAATGCCCTAAACTACTCCATGTCCTACCTTGTCTGTTCCCACATATGGAAGAAGGGCACCGAGTGGTGAGTATTTGGCCTTAGACTCCCAGGGCAGCTCTGCGATCCTGAGCAGCAGCTCCAAATAAAAACGCTTCTCAGCATCTCCAGAACGCTGGCAGTCCAGTTCATAGATGTCCAGGAACAGACCGTAGGTGCCACGCACTGCCTCAGACACGCCCTCTAACTGTGGAGAAGAATTGGGAGTAAATCACATGACCTCAGGGTTCATCAGGACGAAATGAGTACATACTGGGATGTTCTGAGCTGGAAATTTAAATGACAAAATAAAATGCGATCTTTAATTGAAGACGCAGAGTCACAGACAAAAAAGTCCTGTCCTTACCGGACTCTCGGCACTGTTCCAGATGATTTGAGTCAGTGTGTGTCGCAGGCTTGAGTCTTCACCAAACAAAGGCGCACCAGTCACCTCCCAGATCTCTGGGAGACATTCTTTCACACTTCTCAGCCACATGGTGAACACTGCAATCAAACATCCAAACCTGGAAACCACGTTCTTCACAAAATTCATACATATCCAATACACACAAAGCACACAACAACGCTGGTACAGAGTGCAGTACCTTGGAACACGTGGTACTGACAGTCCGGTTTCTCCTTGTGTAAATCTGAGATGAGAGGCAGCAATCCATCCAGGAGGAGACATTCCTGAGGAGCAGAGGGGAGGTTATGTGAGATGGTGGAGGCAAATATCCTGTAGCACTGAAAACCAATAAAGCTGCACAAAAAAACCACGTAAATAAAGACCTACACTGGCAGAAAAATGTTTAGATTACATTGTTCCAAATTGTTGCACCCAGACGAAATCAACCAATTGCAGCGTGAGTTACGAGACCAACAAATCAATTTAGTACGATCTCAGATCACCTTCGGTCTTCATTCCAGACACTTCAACACTCCAACGTTACGTTAATGAGGTTCTGCAACCAGTGGTTCTACCTGTTCTGAACACACTCCGGTGCTCTGTTCCAACAGGACGATGCTAGTCCACACACTGGTGCCGTCTCAAGATCTCGTCTTGAAGACACAGATACTACGCCGTGGTCGGTCTCATCTCCAGACCTGTCCCTGATTGAAAATGTGTGGGACGCTATTGGACGCTCTATCAACACTCCACCCCTACCACACCATCTGCAGAACTGAGTGAGAACATTCAAGCTGCATGGGATGGATCATCACAGGACACCAATAGGAACCTCTACACCTCCATGCAGAGACGTCTGGCATGTTGCGTTAAACCGACGCCGTCCTGAGAGACACCACTTCTGTGTGTTGTATATTGATCAGATCGGTCTACGTTCATATTTGAATTATTCCCAATCCCTGATTCTGATTATTGATTAGTGCAGTGTGCTGAATTACCCCTTTGTTGTTATGATGGCTGATGAGGATGTCCTTCCTGCAGCAGGTCAGCAGTCCTCTGGTCACAGCCAGTCTGTCCACTCCGTCCCCACCTCTGCTACAACAGTCAACCTGCAGTCCACCCACTGTCAAACTCCACTGCCCTACACACACACACACACACACACACACACACACACACACACAGCCAATGCATTGATACAACCTGTAATAAACTGTTTTCCTGAACAAATGGAACAATTTTACAGGACTTCTGTTAAACAAAAGGCTCTAAATTAAATTAATTTTAGAACCTAACGATAAACAATAAACAGAACTGTGGTATAAACACATCAATACACAGAAAGGCATTGGCGTTTGGCCTCTACTTGATCCACACCTCTGGCCAATAGTAAAGGACACCCATATCCTGGCCAGTGAGCCTCTCCCCCAGGTCTGGCTCCAGGATGAGACCCCGGACAGGGACATGGACCCTGGAAGATCCTACAAGCGCCTATTTCCCCCGACAACATAGCTTCTAAGGTCAATTTTAGTCGAACCCTCGGCACAAACACTGCTCATTACCATACCGGAGAAGACATTTAGAATGTGGGAAATATCCTCAATAGAACGGTCAGAAGCCAAGAACCACATTTGAGACACTGGTGTACTGATCTGTACTCATCCTGGAGCCTCGTGCCTGCGATCGCAGAACATCACTGCTGATATCTCACGTTATTTTGCATTAGTGCTTCAGTACAGTCAAATGGTCAACAACAAAAGTGGTTCAGGTTCTGCAAGACAGCAACGATATGCCAACATAAACATCTCTAATTAATCTAAACCGGTTCTGTGTGACAGTACAGAACACCATGACCAGGGACAGACGGCGCTCTCGCTCGTGATGGTCACGTCTGCTCTCTACAAGCTCACCCCTGCTGGTGACCTGCAACAGATTCCAGGCAGACGAGCCTCCACTCTCACTGTCTGTTGCTGTGGAGATCAGCATGGCAACTGCAGTTCCTGCCAGCAAACGGGTGTCCCTGTTGGAAGACTGAGAAACATGGTCCAGAATAACTCGATATGATCGCATGCCTCAATGAAATGAAACGATCAGAAAACAAAGACATTACTGTCTCATAATAAAAGGTTAATGAAGTGTGTCCTCGTCTCTTTCGCTCTAGGCTTTCATCAGGGAGAGGGTGCCTCTAGATACTTCTGGTATTTTGATCCCCCATCCATTGAGCACCTTCATTAGACACTTGATGTCCACCCTTAGGCAGATCTTCCAACTCAGATATTTTTGGCATAATCACAAACCCTCTATAAAGAAGCCTTCTAAAAACGATGTGTGCTTAGGCCGTTGTCTTTCTGCATGACCCACATGAGATTCAGCTCACAGACAGACGTCCTGACAGTTGACTTTAGAAAAGTAGCAAAACAGGCCCAAACTATGATACTACCTCCACTGCGTTTCACAGATGTAATAAGGTTTCTATGTTGGAATGTAGACGTTTCCTTTCTCCAAACGCTTCTCGTTTAAACCAAAAAGATATGTTTTGGTCTTCGTTTGCAAAACTTTGTTCCAACAAAGTTTGTCCATGTGACCTTTTGGTTCGTCCAGACCTTTTAGGTCTGATATAGGACTTCAAAGGGCTGCACAGGTGTTGCTATGTGTTTGCTACGGCATTGCTATGGTATAGGTATTGGTTGGTGGTTGCTAAGATGCTGCTTAGTGATTGTTAAGGGGTTGCTATAGGTGTTGGTTGCTAAGGTGCTGCTTAGTGGTTTTTAAGGCGTCGGTGTTGGGTTACTGGGGGGTTGCTTGGCAGTTGCCAAGTGATTGCTAAGGTGTTGCTTTAGTGTAGGTATTGGGGTGCTGGGGGGGTTGCTTGGTGGTTGCCAAGCGGTTGCTAAGGTGTTGCTTTAGTGTAGGTATTGGGTTGCTGGGGGGGTTGCTTGGTGGTTGCTAAGGTGCTGCCATGTGGTTGTTTAAAGGTTGCAATAGTGTAGGTGTTGGGTCGCTTGGTGGTTGTTAAGCTGCTACTAAGTGGTTGTTAAGGGGTTGCTGTGATCCTGTTGTTCTAACGTTCCATGTAACTGCACTGAATGACCTGATTAATATTTACAGCTGATATCACAAACTAACACTAACCTCCCCCAAGATAATGTCCATAAGAAATTCCAGAATCTTCCTCATATGCAGACGGTCACTCTGTTTCCCAAACACCACGCAGGCCACTTGCTCAGGCAGGAGCTGAAACACCTGCAGACAAACCTGGGAAAGCATGTGAACACACGCTTCAAAAAATCAGCCAATCAGGGGACAGAAACAGACATTCTCAGTAAACAGGCCTCAGCATCTGACCTTCACCGTCTGATAACACAGAGGTCCGTTTCTCGCTGGTTCTTCTTTCATAATGTCCGGCACCAGTTCTGTGACTTTACACAACAGTGACGTACAGGCTCGTCTCAGAACTTCTCGCCCAGTTGTGCTGTCCTCCAGGAACATGCAGACTGATAACGAACAGAAAAATGTATCCTATATAAAACCAAGCTGTCACATAAAACATGCACTCATCTAAACAATAGTTGCACCCAGAAGGAAGTGCTGGATTGCCAACTTGGATCACACATACAGAAGTGGCGTCTCTCAGTACGACGTCGGGTTTAACGCAACATGCCAGACGTCTCTGCATGGAGGTGTAGAGGTTCCTAATGGTGTCCTGTGATGATCCATCCCATGCAGCTTGAATGTTCTCACTCAGTTCTGCAGATGGTGTGGTAGGGGTGGAGTGTTGATAGAGCGTCCAATAGCATCCACACATTTTCAATCAGGGACAGGTCTGGAGATGAGACCAACCATGGTGTAGTATCTGTGTCTTCAAGACGAGATCTTGAGACGGCAGCAGTGTGTGGACAAGCGTCGTCCTGTTGGAATAGAGCATGGAGAACCACTGGTTGCAGAACCTCATTAACGTAACGTTGGGCTGTTAAAGTCTCTGTAATGAAGCCCGAAGCTGATCTGGCATCATACACCATCACAACAGACCTTCTGGATGTGTGACAACAAACTACGGATCTAGGTGCTGACTGCAGTGCCTCCTCAAACAAATTCGTTGATTGTCTAGACCAAGACAAGAGCAGGAGTGGTTACTGAAGATGACCCGAGGCAGTCTGACACAACCCCATTGCAAATGGTTGATTCCTTCTGGGTGCAACTTTCTTTTGATGATGAGTGCATTTAATATCTGAAGACGTCAAAATCACTAATGCTTACCAATCTGGAGATCTTTCAAAGACAAGACCTGCAAATGAAGAGTCAAGTCTATTAAAATATTGCATTTAACCAGGAAATCGTATAGTTAAAATGACCTATAAATGTAGATTTCCTCACCTGCTCTTGGTGGAGCACTTGATGAAGATGTTTTTGGACCTCTTCAGAAACTAAAGCCTGGTTGGCCTGAGCCAAGTGTTGCAGCATCTATAAAAAGAAAGAAATGAAGACCTTCTGAGAGATTTTAGAGTTTAAAGACAAAGAAAAGCACTTTCTACTGATGTTCCCTTACTGACTTTATCAATAAGATATTGCACCAAGAAAGTTCTCGTCAGAATTGTGGGCCAAAAACAAGACTTATGGATGTGTTTCACGGCTTGTGAAGAAAAATCGTTTCACTTCCAGGCAAGAACTGCTTCTCGAAAGTCAAAGGACACTGGAACTGAGTGGGACGCAAGAGGTCTTCGCTTAATTCCGTCTTTGGGAATCAACTCTGAGAGTTTCCTGTAGACTGGGATTTCTGCCACTGTTGGTAGACCAGCATCAGCGACGCTTCCATGCAGCAGTAGATTCAGCTCCATCCTTCCCACTGTGCAACCACTGCTTTTATCCAACCATTAACATCTGCTTTGTGACCCATTTTCCACATGTCCAACGTCGTTCAAACGAGACGTCCACTGCACTGCACCACTCTTCTCCACAAATCCTGTCACATTGCCACCTGCAGGAGCCTGAAGATTCTACCAGCTTAAACACTAAATTAGAAGACAGTAAGTCAAAATCCCACTTAACACCTTCCTATACCATAGTGTCTCCCAGTCCACTGACCTGCTGGACTGGGCAGCCCAGGTCCTGCAGGTCAGATTCCAGCATGACCATTGTTTCATGCTGGTGGAAATGGGCTTCCACATGAAATGTGTGTGAAGAAGATCAACAGCCTGCCTGCTCTATTTTCCCACTGGATGATGATGATGTGGAGGCTGCGTCCATCTGCAGAGTCAGCAGAATCTGGACTAAGTGCTGGAGCTGCTGGTGCTGGAGAGACTGGAGCAGAGGCACTGGGATGTTCCTCAGCACCTGACCTGCTTCATCCAGAGAGCGCTCCATGCTCCTCTTCACTGTGGTCCTGCCAGAAAGTGGACATAAAGATCATGATGATAACATATGAAATGTGCAGTCCCCATGTGTGGTCAGCATGGAGGTCTACCAACCTGGTCCTCTCTGCCAGCTTGTGGAGGAAGATCTGAAGGGTGTCTCTGAGAGCTGGAGATACATGATCGTCTAATAGAAGCCTGAACTGAGAGTCAGGTGGAGCTGTAGAAACCATTGTCGTGGAGTAGAAGGTTCAGAACTTCAGTAGACACTTCCTCCAGCAGCTGGCACGCTGCTCACAAAGAGATGTATGTCTAGATGAGCCACTGCGTGGGGTGACGCGTCTGCGCGGCCGCCATATTGGAACGGTCAACACCCTCTGAGACACACATGCAGTTCTCCTGAGATCTGATGACCTCTCCTGATTAAATGACCATAACTTCATAATTTCCCAACAGATTGTCATCAAATTTGGTTTGTTATAATCTGCAGACATTCATATTTATTATCTGGTGCTGTTTTAACCCTTAGGAACCTATTAAAATAAAAATGTCCCGTTATTTCATGTTGCCTCTTTCATTTCAAATAACAGTAATCATATGAGTCACTCAAATATGTCATATATGTTGATATCTTTATGGAAGACCTCAAATATATAATCACTTGAGATGTAAATAATAACAGAAGTTTAATATCTTCATGAAAGTGGCCAGGTTTCTCAAAATTCACCAGGTTATTACCCAAATTTTTGGAAGTAGAGACTTGAAACTCAAATGAAACCATAGATCTCTTATCAAAATGGTTAAAGTTGGTGTTTGTAAGTTGAAAATCTAAATATGTAGATATTTTATTATATGGCTTATAAGTGTGATAAAATATATGAGAATCATCAGGCTTACATTATCTCAGGTAATAACAGCTGTTTTAGGAAAGTGGATTTTACTAACATGAGCTTATAAAATATTATTATTATTATTATTATTATTATTATTATTATTATTATTATTATTATTATGAAGTCATGACATTGTACAAGGAATTACTCCCAAACTCTTCTGTGACCGCTCCAACATGGCGGCGCTGTTGACGCGCTGTGCTGAACCCGACCCGGAAGTAGGTGCGGTGTTTGCAGCGCCTCTCAGCGGCCCGGCCGTTGCAGGCAGCGCGAAAAGCTCGTATCGTTTTTGGTCAGTGAGGATGTTGGTGCTGGTCACTGTCCTCTGCGCTCTGCTCTGCTTTTTGCTCATCAAACGGGCGAAAACCAGGAGCTGCTGTTTGGATCCGACGCGACTGGACGGAAAAACGGCTCTAATAACCGGTGAGTTTCTCTCCCCTGACCAGACCTGCCCTGACCACCACAGACCTGACCTGCCCTGACCACCACAGACCTGACCTGCCCTGACCACCACAGACCTGACCTGCCTTGACCACCACCCACCTGACCAGACCAGACCTGCCCTGACCACCACCACCCACGTGACCAGACCTGCCCTGACCACCACCCACCTGCCCGGACCTGCTCTGTCCACCACCGACCTGACCATACCACCACTGTCCTGACAAGACCTGCCCTGACCACTACGACTTGACCAGACCTGTCGTGACTTTCTCAGACCTGCTCTGACCTGTCCTGACCAGCCCTGACCAGCTCTGATCTGCCCTGACTGGCTGAGATGAGCTGGTTGACCATCCCTGGCCAGTTGTGATAAGCTGGTCATCCCCCCCTGCCCGACTGAAGTTGGTCTTCCAGCCCTGAGCAGTTGACCATGCTGGTCAGCCAGCTCAACCAACTTTAAACCAGTTTGACTCTCTTGACCTGAAACATCCAAGAGGAAGGCTGGGAAGCCCAGGGGCCGAACCTTCCATTATCTTATGGTGATGCCCTGCGTGAACGTTCTCCTGTGTGCTTTTCAGGTGGAAACTCCGGCATCGGCAAAGAGACCGCCGTGGCTCTGGCTCTCCGAGGAGCCAGAGTCATCATCGCTAGTAGGGATGAGGACAAATCAAGGAAGGCTGTGAGGGAGATCAAGGCCAGGAGCCACAACATGAACGTGCTGTACATGGAGGTGGACCTGGCCAACGTGAAGTCCATACGAGAATTCTGCAAAACATTCCTACAGAGAGAGAAGAGGCTAGATATTCTCATTAATAATGCAGGTGAGTCTCAGATGACCTTCAGTTGTAGAGGTTCCTAATGGTGTCCTGTGATGATCCATCTCATGCAGCTTGAATGTTCTCACTCAGTTCTGCAGATGGTGTGGTAGGGGTGGAGTGTTGATAGAGCGTCCAATAGCATCCACACATTTTCAATCAGGGACAGGTCTGGAGATGAGACCGACCACGGCGTAGTATCTGTGTCTTCAAGACGAGATCTTGAGACAGCAGCAGTATGTGGACAAGCGTCGTCCTGCTGGAATTGAGCACCTGAGTGTGTGTTCAGAACCACTGGTTGCAGGACCTCATTAATGTATCGCTGGTCTGGTCATCTGGCATCATACGAAATTCAACCCACACCATGACACCAGACTTTCTGGACATGTGGTCTGTTGATCTTGGCGCTGACCACAGTGCCTCCAAGACAAAGGTCATGCATTGCAATCAGTTGATTCCTTCTGGGTGCAACTATTTTTTCACAATTAGTTCATGTTTTTCTCGCTGTCCAGGCATGCCCAGTGTCCTGGACTGGACAGACGACAATTTCTCCATGTGTTTCGGTGTGAATCACCTGGGACACTTCCTCCTCACAAACCTGCTGCTGCCCCGTCTGAAGGAGTGCGCCCCCAGCCGAGTGATCACGCTCACCTGCTCCAACTACAAGTACCAGAGACTGGACTTTCAGGACCTCAATTACAACCTCTTCCCTTTCTTCACCTACTGCCGCAGCAAGCTGGCCAACATCTACTTCACGCAGGAGCTGGCGCGCATGATGGAGGGGAAGAAAGTGACTGCGTACGCTGTGCATCCAGGTCAGAGGGGTGTCCATACTAACGTCGTTCCTGATTATTATGCAAATGATATGTCTTTCTGATTTCCCCAAGGGTTGAGGTCAGGGGAGGAGGTTGTGAGGTCAGTGGATCAGGCGCAGCAGTGCTGCTGGAGTGTTTAAACCCTGTGTCCACTCCCTGTCCACTCTATTAGACATTCCTGCTGAGTGTCTCCACCTTGTAGATATAAAGTCAGAGACAGAAGCTCATCTGTTTCTGCAGTTTGTGTTGGTCATCCTGTAGTCCTACATCAGTGCTCACAGGACGCTGCCCACAGACACTGACTGTGATGCTGTTAGCATACTGACCAACCGGTCGAGACAGGTTTCAGTGAGTGACGATTGCTGGACTGTATGATTGTTCTTTTTTATTCGGTCGTTTAAATATCACACCATCATTAATCACCAATGGTCACAGCTCTACTCTTACTCTCAGGCACTCTGTAAAAGTGCCGTTAGCACTTTAGTTTCTTGTCTGGTCTCTGACCTGTCCTCTCTGTCCTCTGCAGGTTATGTTCAGAGCAACTGGACCTGCCACTACTCGTTCCTGTTCCAGATGCTGATGAAGGTCATCATGTTCATGTTCTTTGTGTCGTGCGAGGCGGGGGCTCAGACAGTCGTCCACTGCGCTGTATCAGACGAGGTCCTCGCTCACAACGGGGGCTACTTTTGTGACTGCAGACCTGCCAACTTGCAGGCTTTCGCCAAGGACGCTGGTGTGGCCAGAAAACTGTGGGAGGCCAGTGAGAGACTGGTTAAACTGGCCTGAGACGTATTTGATGACTTTAATTTATGTATTTATGGGACATGTCCAGTTTCTTTTTTGACAGTTTTTATCTTTTTGTGAGAATTATGTTGTAATTTTTGATTAGTGATGTGACTGTGGGTGCTTCCACAAACTACTGTCCCCTTCCTTCTCCTCGTCTACCCCATCGCCGTAGTTTCTGCTTCCACATTGAGAAGGAAAACTGGGATAATATTTAAACCAACAATCAAAAAAGTTGGGATTACACTTTACGATTCGGCCAATACGGTCATTAGTGCTTTAAACGTGGATATGGATTTCGGTCACAGCCCATGTTTGCGTACTCTTTGGGCGTGGACACAGTGATGTCACTCGTCTCCTCCGATCTTCGGACAGGCAGGAGGAGGAACGGCTTCTGGATGCACCCAGTTACCCATTAAAAAACACCAGTTACCAAGCGAGTAACGAGCCTTTAGTATTTAAATCTTCATTTTTATTTAGAACACTTGAACACATTTCCTTAAGGTAACACATAGAGCAGGTTCGAGAACAGAGCAACGAGAAGAGTAAGAATAATCAAGAGAAACGAAAGAGAATAATATCTTATACAGAAACCCCAAAAACTGACAAGGGCTACCGTGAAGACTTCAACTCCAGAGAAGCTACTCAGTAAGGCGGAACGGAAGAACATCGGGGGGAATAGAGTGAAAACAATACGGTACTAAAAACAAAGTAGAGCTCCGTGCTGTCAATGCAGGTTGTTGACGACTTGATTCGCGTCTTTCCGAAGAGCGCTCACGTCTACGGCTTCCCTGCGACTCGTCTGGTGAGCTCTAACTGATATAGATGTGAGCAACTAAGTACAAAATTGGTACAGTGCATTTACACGTGGCTGTGGGCGTGGCTGCGGGCATTGCTCCACCCATTATATCTATTAAACGTGATCAAAAGTGCCCACAAGAACAAAGAGCGGATTGCAGCACTCGGCAAAAGCACAACCGCCATCGACTTCCCTCCGTTGCCTTTCGAGTCGTAATAATCGAGCTGAACGCGACATTCAGCGGTTTCTGCCACGACTCCACTGCACCTCGACAGCAGCCGCGATGCAGAATGAAGACCTTCCTAATCGTCGTCCATCCTGCATTGACAACAACGCGCTTGAATACAAAAGCATGCCATTGAAAGATCACCAATGTTCATAACCTCACTCACCATTATAGCTTTCGTTTATATAATCCTCATCTTTATCATCTCAAGACAAAAATAGTTTATGCACTTACAAAGCTTGGAAAATAGAGAAGAGAAAGGTTTAGTTAACCAGCATTCAATAGAAAATGACTAACAAAAAAAAAAAAAAAGATAAAAGTTCAACACCAAACATTTACGTTTGTGTTTGTGACTGTCATGCAAGAAATTCCAGCTAAAATGCTAGTAAACTGCTGCGTTAATACCGTGTGTCCTGTTTATTAGTAATAATGTGCATCCTCACTTTTTTACATGGTTATTTTCAACGCTAAACACAAAGAACGTTAGTAAATTTTTTACATGCTGTTTTTTTTCTGATTTTTTTTATTTCTCGTTTCGTTTGTTTCTCGCTTTCGTCTTTTTATATTTTCAGGGAGTGACGCGGAGGGGTGTCGAGCACACGGAAAACGTAGGGAAATAGTCTCATATCACTTGCGGTCGAGACGAGAGACAAGATGAGGCGTTCGTGGCGGGACGCGAGGGGTCCACAACAATGAATCGACTCTTAAAAAGGACAATAACAGCACAACACTAGAGCAGAAACAGATACCCAGATGGTTTGCTTGTGGCGTCGCTCCAGTTGATGGATAGTTGTTGGTTTTTTTAATGGTTCTGATATGATTCTTGCTTAGGAAGGGTGGTTGGGATAGTGGACATGTCCATCAGAGGACAAAATCTGTAATTTTCTCTAATTCGCTTCACTATGCCTTCGGTAAAATAAGCTTGCGGGTGGAGAGTCATGAGGGAAAAGAAAAAAAGTGACGAAAGAGAAAGCTGTACAACAGACCTGAAGCTCGGAGATAAAAACCGAGATCAGGGAGTTAAATAAATAAATAAATAAATACAAACGCACGAAAGGACGCAAACAAAAGAATGAGCCTCTGAAAACGCCTCGTCTGCCATCAAACGAGGTAAAAAAAAAAAAAAAAAAAATCGGCTACACTCACTTGAGTCCCTCGCCACTACACTCTCCGACCGAACACCAGCACGCTCAGCTGGTCGGTCAGCTGTTCCGGGGTTGCGATATGTCACCTTATGCTTTCAATCTTCTTAAGTACACTTTTGTAGAAGAAAGAATGAACTTTCCGTTGCAAAAAAGAAAAAAACCTTACCACCAACCCTCCAGACTCGACTCCACCGGAAAAAAAACATCGTAACTCTGCCATCGAGTGCTGTCAAGTAGCACATCACCTTGCATGCAGCCTTTCCACAGGGTAGACATCCACGTCCAGAGTAGCTGAACACCTTCAAGTACTACAAACACGCGATCGTCCTTCCGAAAGTCTCGGAAACTGAGGAACAAATGATTTCGTAATGTATTCCCTGGAAACGCAAACGATGAGTAATATTAATATTAAACAACTTATTATAAATGATCTTAAAATACAAGAGGAACAACAATAAGAACAACAAAAATAAAGCAAAAATGTTGCCAACTGTGATTCCGTTGATTTCGCCGTTTTCGTGTCTTCTTCAGTCACAACCTTGGAGGCCTAACTAAGGTTTTCCCTGTTAAAGCCCTCATGAAGCCTGTAGGATCTCCTGTATCATAGCAATCATCTTTCTTTCAAACTTGCGGTATAAAAACTCACCAACGTCCTTCAACAGTTACGTCAGGCACCCACTGTAGGTGCCATCTGGAGCCACCAGCAGGTGCCTGGTCTTGAGCAACCAGGTTAGCTAGACTAATACGCATTATAGCACCTTTTAGCAGGATTATGGCTTAGATTTTGTGCTCAGCTGTGAAGCTACCAAAGTTTGGAAACTGACCTTAGGCCCAGTTCAAAACGGGAACGGTCTCTGACGAACCCGGAGAGTCGCTGGTGTCTCCAGCTGTGCGTTGGAATACCGATATTGCGGTAGTGGTGCAGGAGCAAAGTCGAAGTAAGCGACAGTGTGTCCACAAATGGTAACTGAACGATGTAGAGGCCTTGTCCCGAGTGTCTACAGATCTTCGGAATTCTGGAAAAATCTTTGTAACAGCGACGGAAAGGCAAAGGACAACTGAAGACTGGAAGACCCCGAATATAAATAATCGCTGTGTTCAGAACTCTGTTGATGACTTCGCCACCCCCACCTCACACACACACACTCATACCTTCACACACTTCAAAAACCCGAGTGTGATCCCTCACACTGAAAACCCTATACAAAAACACTGTGCTTCGACCCCCCCCCCCCCCAGATCGTTACCATAGCAACAGCCACTGCCAATACACAGAGAGTGCCATGCGGTCGGGGAGAAAAAAAAAGAGGCTGCGCAAAAAAGAAAGACTTCAATCGGAACATCACCGGCATCCAGAATACGGAGTTGTACAAAGGACACGCAATTGCTTCTGTGTTGTAATAATCATAATCATAATAAACAACATTAAGAACAATATTAATCACCATAGTAATATTAAAAATGTAGACGCTTGTATGTACGCGTGAAACACGCTCGTTAACACTGGGACGGTGAGAGAGGAAGCATGACGTGCCGCTGACAGAACACAAAGGGCCTTGCTGTCCAGTCAGGACCACCGGACTCCGCTCGGCATTCACTCACAGCAGGGTGTGGCAACACAGGTGGGAAGGGGGGGACAAGGGAGTGGGCAGGGTGGACATTGCACAGAGACGTGATTTGACGGGTGAGGGGCGTAGCCCAGTGTGGTAGGGTCAGGCACTGCAGACTCAAAGCCACATGACACTGGACATCCTCTCCTTCCTCCCTCCCTCTCGCTCTCTCTTCCTCTCTGGTTGGGCGCTCTTCTCAGTTGTGGCTACAATGAGCTGTCCCTGCAAACACACGTAAGCATACCGTCATTGTCGGCACCATCTTTATTTAAGGTGGTAGTAACTTCAAGCTCCGGCAGATGGTGCTGCACAAGGGTTATTGGGCAATAAATACCTGCACGGTGTGCAATAGGATCCAGCAGCACTGCAACACACACCGACACCACCACCACCACCACGTCAGTGTCAAGACCTATTGTTCGTTTGTTATTATTGACGAGTGTGAATTGAGTCATTAGACTATTTGTATCTCGAGTGCTCGTCTCGGCGGTAGAAGCCTGAAGTGACGAATCGTAGGTGACCTCACCTTCATTGGAGTGGAGCCGCAGGAGCCCCAGAGCAGTGGAAATGGACGTTCTGCCACTTGGAGTCCCGACGATGCCACACCCTGGTCTCCTCTGACTGGCTGCTGCGTGGCCGGCCCTGACCATCCACGTACTGCGTGAGGCGGATGTACGCTATGCAGGCGGCGTCTTCACCGATCAGGTGTACATGAGGGTTCAAAATGGTGGTGTGGATGGGCTTGCTGTTCTTGGACAACACTGGGTAACAGAAATTCCATATCAGAAGAGCATTTTGAAGCATTGGAGGATACAGTACAGTGGTTGGTGGTTTGTCCACAAAGACAAACGCAAGACTTATCACTGAAGATGACCTGCTGCCATGCTGAGTGACAACTGGTTGATTCCTTCTGGATGCAACTATTGTAACTACAAGACAACTGACCAAACCCTAATTTACTCACAGTTCTCAAAGTAGAATCTGTGGAAGTCCATGCCCTCCACGAGGTTCCCCAGAGCTTCTGGCTCAAACGAGGTCAAACCAGGGTCACAGATTTTACTGGCCAGAATAAAAGACAGTGGTTTATTTTTATTTCTGGCCTTGCATCAGCAAACAACATGAAAACAGATGTTCTGTGACTTACGCATAAGCCTCAAAGTCTCCATTGTTGATGGCCTCGATCAGCTGTTCAGTGATTTTGATGATCTCCTGTTTGCGTGCTGTCAGAAGAAGCAGAACAGTCAGAGTCAAGATCTGCCATATCTACTGTCTATCTTCTCACCCTCACACACTAAAACACACAATGGGTCTCACATTAGTCACAAACCATCGGTCAGAAGAACCTAGAGCCACACTCTGGTTAACGTTCAGCCTCCAAACAAGCTCCTCATGCTTGGATAAATCCACACACCGCTTTCTGCTGCTACCTCTGGTGGGACACCACAGGATTTAAACCACCAAAAGCCTTTGAAATCTCAAAAGAAACCTACTTTCTCCAAGTTTCTGGAGAAACATCCCAGGACAGGCGCGTGTTAGTCCAACAGCATCATGGGCAAGCATTAAAACCACGTGGCTGCATCGTTAATGCTAGGGCCAAGTGCTGTACTCACAGTGTGAAGGAGGTTGGGGGCTGGAGGAGGACTGAGGGGGAGGGGGAGAGGGTTGGGCAGGGATAGTGAGGGGTCGGCTGGGGGTTGCTGAGTCAGAGTCTGCCTGGGGGGTGGGATTCCGGCGCACGCTGCTCACCAGGTCTGTGAGACGGGACACTGAGATGGTCAGTGGGCAGGGCAAAAGTGAGGGAGGTCAGGGAGGCAGGCCCGAAGGAAGAGAGAAATGGAGACGTGATGAATGGGAAAGCAATAGTGAAGCAGGTGAGATGTGGAGATCTTCTACAGAACTACAACGATAGATGACTTTTGATGCATTTCCACTGCATGGTACCTTCACTTCCCAACTCGCTTTGCGATTCATTGGGTCACCTGGTTTGTTGTCCATTGCCATGTTCTGGCCCATGATCCTTCAGGGTAGGTTGGAAATACTGTATTCATGAGAAGAGTACACATAAATCACACCGGGCCAGCTTTCTGAGTTGGGGAGCGTCAGTAACTAAACCTCACAAGAATGGATGCAGCTCCTGCAGCAGACAGACAGACGTCCATTGTTACGTCCAAACAAGCCTTGAGTGAGCAGTTGGACAATTGGATTTCTCAACATCACAACCAGCTTTGGACTGCATTAGACTGAAGACTTGGAGGCCAAGCTATGACAACATCATTTGTGCCTGTAAGACCTTTCGTCCACCTCCTACCATGATGGACAGGCACGTGAAAATCATAGGCAAGAATGAGCTGGTGTCCTTCATCAAGTAGGAATTTCCAACTCAAAATGCGAATGGCAACGTCGCAAAAGACCAAAGGCAGAACAAATAATGTGTTGATATGGGTATTACGTATGTAATACAACTTCACAATACAACGCTGTAACCTTGGATGATACTCTGCTTGGCTTGCTTGGAACCACGAGTGAGCAGGTACTGAAACAGTACCCGGTTCTGGGAACCAGGTTCCAAGAAAGTACCAGGTGGAAAAGGTAAAACCGAGTCGAGCAGTGTAGATACCACACAGAGGAAAAGCACAATCAATCTTCTTCCCCCATCTCGTACTTACTCTGCATGGGAGTGTTAGGTGTTTGAGGGGCAGGAGGGGCAGTAGGAGTAAGGGGAGCACCTGGGGGGTTGCTGGCACTCCCCTCACCATCAGCTGCCGGGCCTGAGCCCTTACGCACCACTCCCAGCAGGTCTGTGAACTTGGTGGTAGCTGGGAGGGCCGGGGGTAAGGGGGGCAGAGGGCAAAGAGAGAGACAGAGGTGAGGGTCAGCTTGAGGGACAACAGGACAGATACAGTACAGGAGGGGTAAAGAACATGCAGATCTAACCAACACTACTGGTCTAAAGAAGACAGCCGGGTGTTCTAAAACTAACAAGCTGAATTCTAGTAACATTTTGGAACAGTGTAAGTGGGATATAGTTCTACATTCACCATGAATGAAGATATATTATCTAGAACAGCATGCGCCTCTCTACCAGCAGGTAGGAATGTCAGGTGAGGACAGGTGGGCAGATAGGTAATGATGAACAGGGAAAGGTAATCAGTATACAGGAGACAATAATCTAGGGCAGGGGTCACCAACCCTGCTCCTGGAGGGCTCCCATCCTGCAGACTTGAGATTCAACCCTAATCCATCACACCTGATCCAACTAATTACTGCCTTCAGAAGTTCTTGATTGGCTGAATGTGATGTTAGATTTTGGGTGGAGTTGAAACCTGCAGGTACGTAGCTCTCCAGGGGCACGGTTGGTGAGTAGTCGATGATGGGTTGGTGTAGGGTATGACGTCCATGACGTCTGAAGCTAGAGGAGTCTGGGTAATGTAGTTGATGTGGTCCAAAGAGCCACTATAACATCCCTCCCTGGTGGGCAATAAATCGTAAATATCGATATATCGAGATATATTTTGTATGATTTATTATCATTAAAATTCACATTTTTCCTGCAGACTCTTTGTGAAAGGGCTTAAAACTTCGCAAAGGAAGTGCTGGACTTCCAGACCGAACAATACACAGCATTATTTGTGTTTGGGCATTGACCCAACAGTCATTAAGCTGTCCTTTGGACACTTCTGGTGTCACTGCTGCTGTTAAGGGTCTCTCAATGTCTTGAGCGTCTTATAGAAACAAAACGTGAGAAGAGGCGAGAAATCAACATCAGGAAATCTGAACAGTACATAAAGCATCACTCACTGAAGACAGCAGGGGCGGGGCTCTGGTGTGTGTGGGCGTGTTCAGGGTGGGAGCTGAGGTTTGAATGGGCGAGACCTGAGCTGTTATCTACACTCCTTCCTGTGGCCCAGCCCCCCACATCGACGGACAGGTGAGAGATGAGATGATGAGAGGAGAGACAGGTGATAGCAGGGCTGAACGATATTTCTGTTTGTTGAATATTTTTGGGACAATTTCTGTCCAGGTAAGATTACTGATTTAGGACGACTTTGGAAGCGACTTTGGACCTTAATGAAGGTGTTTTTGAGCATATCGTGCAGCCTTGAGTCACAGACACAACAACAGACCAGTGCTGGAGGAGCTTTCAGTGCACGCTTTAGTGTTTACTTCGTCATTGCTGCCACTCAAAGAATTACGTGTTTGACTTTTTGATGAGTCAGGGAGGAGCTTTCAGCAGTTCAAACTGTGTGTATGTTCTTGTTTCACCAATTCAATAGGTCCCCGTTCTCTCTCCGTCCGTTCAAAAGAGGCGTATCCCCAATTCTTGTTTAATCCCTTCAAAACAGGTTCCCAAGGTCATTTGACACAATGAATGAGGTGTCCCAATACTTTTGTCCACACACAGTCGCCTTTGTGCAGTCGCCTGCTTCTCCAATATTTGTAGTAATGTTTAGTAGTTTATTACTGTCGTACATACGGCTAATTATCGTAACGTGTTATCCGTGGCGAATGGACCAATAGAAATGCACCAAAAATCTTGTGTCTCTATCCACTTTCCTTCTCCTGTAAAGCTGCCGTTTTGGAGATACGAGGTTTTTGCATGACAGCAACATTATTTAATGAGCCAGTTTAAAGAGTGCAGGAGTCCACCAACACTGATCATCAGAGTAAATCAAAGGTGAAAACAGACGGAGGGATGAAATGAACAGAATGGAAAGGAGAGATCAAATTCTTATTTTTATATTTAACTTTAGATTAACCAGGTTATCATTCCTCAAGGAGGGATCAGGTTTGTGGACGATGCTGACAGAAGCAAATATAGAACTTCTGCAAAAGTCAAGTCTAGAAAATGCTTCAAAGGCCTCGAAGAACAGCGATTGTTCTGGCAGCTCGTCCAGCTACGATAACTCTGACGAAGAAATCCTGCACCTAATATTTGAGGTTAGGTAGTGTCCACCCCTTTCCCAAACACTCTCAGGTAGGCTCCTCCCTTCATCTAACGTTGCTGTGGCCGTTTATGATCCAATCAGCACCATGTCTTTACCCAAAACTACAAACAAACCCCTACACCAAGTTCAGCATCATCTTCAAGATCAGACGCCAACGTCTAATGATAAACAACTGATTCTGCAACGTTCATCAACCCGACCTCAGAACACTACAATTACAGAAATATCCAACAGCATCTCCTGAAAAAACATCTAATCATCTAATCATCCATGTAAGTCGTACCTGTACAAACCACGGGAATCAGCTTAAACATGCTGCTTCTGATGAAGCAGTACATAATCCCATCCAAACCAAACATCAAAACATCTTCACACAAACCCATACAGTACCTTCTAACAGTTTCTCGTGCTGCTTCCAAACTGTGGGTATTATTCGTACAGTATTGCCAGGAGGGATTGTAGCCTCACACACAAGTTAATTATAGCACAAAGTGCCCTTGCCCTACACTAGTCGTAGTAAGAGTAGCAGTGACCACCCACACACTCACACACTCACACACACACACACACACTTCCATCAGTCCTGGAGCTACAGTGAAGTGTACACTGAGCTGCTGGGGCTCCAGAAGAAGGCCCTATTCGGTCTTTGCAGCAGTCATTCACCCCAGAACAGCAGGGATGGGTGTGGGTGAGGTTACTGGAATACATGCATACGAGTCCGCACCAACTGCACCAGCCGACTACTTTGAAGTGTCAATTCTCCAACACCACTAGCACTTCCCCCAATCACATATTCTCCCACCACTGCCTCTTTTTGAATATTGCTGGGCAGCCAATGGGCTCAGACGAGAGTGTCAGGTCCTCATCTCCTATACGACGGCTAACAGACACCTGTGCCAACCAACATCGTACTGGTTGTAATGGGAATGAAAGGGCCATTGACCCACCCAGAGAAAGCATGACCAGTTTTGCTCTCTCAGAGTTCTGTTGGTGGACGATGGAATAATCCAAGTGTCAACACTCTGGAGAACATTTCAATGCATCTAGAACTGTACCCCCAAACCAAGAACCCTGTCATGAACATGCAGTGCTTCTGAATAGCACACCCCTAACACTTGGACCCCTGTAGTGCGGTGCGAGCACCATCACTGAGCCATTTTAGTCTCGTCTCCAAACTCCTGCCGCCTCTCACCTTTCATGTCTTCGTCCTCCACTGTGGCATTACTGCTGTCAGACGATTCCTGGGGTGAGAACAAGACAAAATTATGGTTAAAAAAAATGACCTCAGGTGTTATTTTCAGAGCGGTGAGGGATGGTATCCCACCCCCCACACTCACACATTCACACACACACACACACACACACACACACACACACACACACACACACACGTATCCTAAATGAACATTTCAAAAAACAAAACTCCAGGGATCACACAATTAGGCCTTCACTGATGCGTGGGAAACCTCATTAGGACAGTTGCAACATGCTTGTTAATCTATACACACATATACGGATATTAAAAACGCACTTCACATCTCCAGAGAACAGAACCATGAGCTGAAACTCCATTTATTTCTCAACACTCAAATCAGGCCTACTGATCAAGACCATTCCGGTAAGAATCACACAAGCGACATTCAGTGATCTCTCCAGCAAAGCACAGCTCCGACTCCAGCTTTAAAAACTCTAATCATCAAAAACACTGCACCCAGAAGAATTTTCGAAAGCTCCACACGCCACTATATAAGGTCGTCCCGTTGTGTGCATGGTTTCCATTCTGACTCATGCTGTTGTGTTGTGTTGGAAAGCAGGTTGGTCTTAGAGGATAAGATGAACCTTTACTAGTCCCGAAGTGGGGAAATTCAGAGCACATCGAGGACACTCAGCTTATTGTGCACATATTGTACTGTACACCTATTGTGCACAATACTAGCACACTGTTCGTGGCAGTGGACAGAAGGTGACACACAACAAGAAGAATCTGAGAACCCTACAGGAATTACGTAGAGGGAGAACCGACAGACTGTCTGACATCTGTGGAGTGACCCAACAGTCAAGCACATGCATGCAGACACTTACAATGACTGCCCTTAACACCATGTCAACGTCGCCAAAGACTGCAATGGGGTCGTGCCAGATGGTCATGGTTTATCTTCAGTGAGATCCACTTTTGCACACGGTGGAGATGACCAACGAACATGTGTGTGGAGGCACCGTGGTCTGAGCAAAGATCAACGGTTTGTTGTTCAAAGAACTATGTCCGAACATATTCCGATTTCAAACAGAGAAAGCTTTTAAAACACTTATATAGTCAAAACCCAGATACAGGACATTTACGGGGTCATTGGTGGATTGTGCCAAGAAGATTGCTTTGTGGAGTTACGGAGTTTATACTTGTCCATTAGACAAATTGCATACAGTCTAAAAGGACAGTGAAAAGAGAACAGCTCAAACTCTTCCATGCCCTCATTTCAACCCTCTTGAGCAGAGAATCGCAAGAGGAGAGAGCAAGAGAGAGAGAACGACAGAATGATGTCATGAAAGCAGGGAGGAGGGGGAGGTCACCTGAGAAATGGAACGGAGCACCTGTCATGGCCGAGCCGTGGCCATCACCAAGGACACCAGAAGCTGCCGTAAATAGGACGACTAGGCCAGCAGTATGTGGGCCAGTATTATTAGGCAAGACTGAGAATGTCTTTGTTCTTTCATTTTTCATAATCGGCACTGTAACGCAAGCTGTCTCTACCCTGAGACGAGGACAACTAACAACTTTGACCACAGTGAATGGAGTAAAATGAAGAAATGGTGGAATAATGGTAGTGATCATTGGAACTCTGGAAATGGACACAGGAAATGTCCTGCTTTAGGAATTAATCAGTGAGTGTGTAAAACCCAAATTTCTTGCAACAAAACACACTTCAAAGTGTTTCATTGCTGTCTCGTGGGAACTGTTTTCACATATGCACAGATTGAGAAATCCGAGACAATTCCATCTCAAGAGTATACATGCACTGAGAAATCCGATGACCGTGCTAAAATCCAACTCTTGTTACTGGATTTCTAGACCTCACATGTAAACACACTGATTGGTAGAACTGGCTGGTGATTTAAATCAGATCTGGTGGACATCTGGCATGGGTATGACCACTCATTCAGACGTTTTGTCCATGTTGTCCATAAACGTCAGCAAAGCTTTAAAGGATAGGTGCGTGATTCTAGAAAACAACTGTTTTCGTTGTTGTGTTAGTGTGTGTTGTGCTGGATGAGACAGTAGTCCTGCTGGAGTGTTTAAACTCCTCAGCGTCCTGTGAGCACTGATGAAGGACTAGAGGATGACCAACACAAACTGTGCAGAAACAGATCAGCTTCTGTCTCTGACTTTACATCTACAAGGTGGAGACACTCGGTAGGAGTGTCTGACAGAGTGGACAGTGAGTGGACAGAAACACTCCAGCAGCACTGCTGCATCTGACCCACACATAACACCTGCTCTGTGGACCCTCAGCAAGCTTTGATGCGTCTCCGGACATCGCCACATGATGACGCCACTTCACACAGTGCCGTTGATCAGAATGCAGACACACAGCAACAAGATGCCATGCTGTCATGCTGATACTTATTCCTGCCAACTGTTGCTCCCCCGCCTGAAACATCACACGCTGTGTGTACAGACCTCGCGCACTCCATTCAAAAGATCACTCTGGAGTGATCTACTTCTCCCAAACCCACAGGAGCTTATATTCACTTCAGTTCCGGTGTTGGCAAACACTCACATCACAAAACCCCATAGAACCCTTTAGAACCCGGCAGAATCTTTTAGAACCCTTTAAAGACAAAACCTGAACCTAAACCAGAATCTCATAGGATTATGCTAATGTTATGCTAACATACTAAGTAAAATTTGTGCTCATGCGAGAACCTGCACTGTCTGCAAGTTTATACTTGCTTGTAAAGATATTAAAAGCTGAAAACAGCTTTTCAGGGGGTATTATGCTAATTATGCTAGCATGCGAAAACAAACGCTTGCTAGCTTGAGAACCTATACTGCCTACAATTTTAATCTTTAAATGTAAGCTTTAAAATCTCACAAATATAAAAAAGCTGTTTAAAAGAAGAATAAAAACAATATAACGGTATTAATGTGCTAATAATATGCTAGCATCCAAACTCAAACTCATGCTAGTTTTAGCTTTAGCGCTCTTCTGATGACAAAGATTTTAAATTGATTTCCAGTAAAATGTCTCTTAAGGAGCTTAAAATGCAAAAAAAGGAAAAACACTGGCATTATTATGCTAACGTAATGCTAGTATGCTAACTGAAAGTCTTGCTAGCATGAAAACCGAGGTTTATTCTCGATTAAGTTTCTTCTTTAAATTTAATAAAAATCTTAAAAAATGACTTTAAACCAGAAAAAAGCTTTTGGGGGTATTATCTTAATGATGCTAGCACATGGAGATTCACGCTAGTTTGGTTTGATCATTTTGTCTTTTTCGACTGAAGGGGAGGACATGTCTTTCCCACAAATAGCGGCCCACCGCTATTTTTCCAGTTCTCCCAGTGGTCAATCCATCATGGTTTCTGAGGTAAATGGAGTTTCAGCTCCAAAACTCAAAATCCAGACCAGGATTTTAAGAGTTTATATGCCTCTGATTCGGCTCGACTTCCAGAAATAATACTTCCAGAAGAACACGATTAAAGAAAAAAGCATCTGGATCATTGCGTGATTATCATATTGCCTGATTATGATAATGTTGATAATTATGATAATGTGGAGTGATTATGACACTAGTGATTACGATCATGTTGAATGATATCTCGCGTCCATGATGTTGAGTGATTATGATAATGATGCATAATTATATCTTCTATGATAATGTCGCTTGGTTATGATATCTTGTGATTATGATCATGTTAAGGTAGAATGTTAAACTCATGCCAAAAGCATCTTCTACCAAACACACAAAGCCACATCAGAGCAGGCTAGAACCGCGCACACACACACAGACACACCCCTCTGCTCACACACACTCCGGTTAGATGACGTCATAGAGGGGAGTGTGTGTGTGTACAGGGGGTACCTTAATCCCATCCAATGGATTATGGATAACAGTGCTCTGAGGTTCCTACAGCAGCACAGGAGGAGAGAGGGATGGAAAAATAAGAGAAAAAAACGGAGAGAAAGAATGAAGAATACGAGGTACAGAAAAAAGAGCAGCAAGGACAAAAAAGAAAGAACATGGAATAGAGACAGAAAGAAAGAGAAACGGCAAAGAAGATGGGAGAGGGAGAGAGAGAGAGAGTGAGGAAAAGAGGATAGAAAGAGAGAACTGGTGAGAATAGAGAGAAAAAAGGAAGAAGTAATCAAACAAAAGAGAAAGTGAGTGAGCAAGAGACAGAGAGTAAGAGAGTGAGAGAGAGTGAAAGAGTGAACGAGTGAGAGAGTGAGAATAAAGAGCATTGTGGAAGAATAAAGAAGAATAAAGACTGAACGGCGAGTTACAGCGATGAACAGAAGAGAGACATTATATCATTCCTACAAAATGTCAGTGACCGCTGTGAGGACAGTTATTCTATTTTACAAAACAACAATAGATTTTGGTTCATAAAGTATATTTGAATGGATATGAAGTGGAAATACAGTTCAGCTTAGACCCTCAGTCGTCTCCAAAACCCTGTATAAACCTTCCCTGGACAGTAGTGACCGCTGAGCAGGATCAACTCTTGAATATCCTTGATTTCAATGGCATTTGCAAATAGTTTTATAGATTTTCTAATACTGATCAATAAGGTTATCAGACTGATTAACTGACACTGATCAAACAGGAGAAAACAGTAGTGATTTGTCTGTAAAATGGTAAAATAGTCAGTGTTTTCTGCCGGTCAGGCAGGAGTAGAGCAACATCCTCAACTCTTTTAATGCATTTCATTGTTGCAGGTCTCTCTAACACCTACACACCTCACCAGTGTCTCCACCCCCCTCAGCTGTGTCTGATCCACTCGTACCAGCGCAACACACACTAACACACCACCACCATGTCAGTGTGACTGATGGCTGAGAATGACCCACCACAGCTGCTCTGTGGTGGTCCTGTGGGGTCCTGACCATCGAAGATCAGGGTGGAAGGAGGAGAATAATGTCTGAAGACATTAGCCATTAATACTTGCCTATGTCCTGTGTGTGTTACTGGAGGCTTCCACTAGTGGGCAGACTTAACCCAGCACTGCGCAGAGTGATCATTACATGGCTCGTTGCAGTGCATGCTGGTTTGTTTTCATTTTGTCTGATCTGTGTCGACGGCGTGTCACAATGACGTACGCCCTTGTAGTCTCAAGAGAAAGAGACGGCTGCAGGTTTCGCTGTACGTGTTGTGTTCATTTCTCAGGACATGCACAACTGATGCACCAAACGGACGCAGGACATATGCTGTTGCCATCATGCATATGCATACATGTAGTGGACAGAAAATGTGTTACTGGACTAAGGTTCTGTTCAGGCCTGGCTTTGGGTCCTGGCTGATCTGATCCAAAACTTTGAATCTCAATCTGATTTGTAAGGAAAGAGCTTCATAAATAAAGTCTGATTAACTGATTATAATATTTATGAAACTATCACTCGTTTCCAATCATCCACAAGAAATAAAGGTTACTGAGATGGGACGATGTTCCTCAGTGTCCCTCAAACGGACAGAAATGTTCCTGCCAACCCTCAGCTCAAACTCATGTTTTCATCGGCATCTTCAGGTCTGATCCGATTGTCTTCAGGCCCGTTTTCTCTGCAGATCCACGACATCCAGACATTCTTCAGAAATCATCACCCCCTACTGTCCCCCCACTTTCGCACCCCTCAGCCCCAGGAAGTGACACTTCTGAAGTGACCAATCAGCATGTACCTCTCTCCTGCATTATGATGTTGTGATTTCCATGACAACAGTCACCATGGGCAACCAGCGACAGCAGTCTGGACTATGATGAGGGGATAAGATGGGGGGGGGCGACTGGGGGCGGGTGAGGGGGTGGTGGGGTTGTGATGCTTACTAAAAATAAGCAGTACTGATCAACAGCTTCTCCGCAAATGAAACGGCTGCGTCCATTTGAACAGAGACGTTAAATACTGGAGAACTCTTCTGCAAACCAGTGAAGCAATCTAAATGCTCTGGAACAGATGATGGCAGTCTGGCCAGGAGCTGCTGGCAGGAGGTGCATGCCCAAAGTCAATCTGCCGTTTCAGTTCATGTTCTTCATATTAAACACGCAAGGTCATGGTCTTCAAAAGAGGAAGTTCTTGTTTCTCTATAATCTTTGATCAAACTGAAAAGACCAAGAAACGGGGTCTTCCCGCCCACTTCCCTATAAAAGGTTCTCGGAGGTTACTTTTGGGTAGCGTACCTCCTGGTGTGAGACTGTTGACTGCTAGACAAGCTTCTACAACGCACTTGAAGACATTTTTCAGGGAGCCCTTGAAAAGGACCAATGAATTTCACCAACAAACTGCTGCCATCTACACCATTCTGTCCACGCCATCATCACCTTCGTTTGTAGCGGTGTAGTGAACAAGAACCCGGGACTGCTATGCACTGGAACAGCTTGATCTACAATGCCGTATCCAGGTTCTGTTTGGGTCAAGCTTGTCAAACGATTCAGGAAATCAGTGGTGATTCCCATCCCTAGTGTGTGTGTGTGTGTGTGTGTGTGTGTGTGTGTGTGTACACACCAAAACTATTGATTCAGCCACCATCACTTTTGAACAGCTTGACGGAGCCACATCAATCAAATCACTTCCAGAAGGCGACTGGTGAAGCCATAGGAAACAAAGCACTACAGACAAGATTCCTCACCGACCATAATCACCTCCTCTCTTCTGTCAAGGTTGGGTAACTATATCTGCACCATCAAGCCAGTGGAGAGTCGTGTGCACACACACGCGCATTAAAGGGCAGCTATGAGGGATCCTAAAAATATGCTGATATATTGCGCCACGTGCTGTGGTGGCAGTATATGTTGGAATGCCAGTCATTTTTCCAGGCAGAGTTCACTCTCGGAGAACTCGGAGTCTGTCTTCAAACCCTTCACAACAGTGTGTTCAAGCACTAAAGGCCCAGTGATCACCCTCAAATCTTTCACTCTCCAGGCTTTCTCCACACCTTTCCTTTATCCCGAACAGCACTCCCACAATGAAGCAACCCACCTGACGTCCATGCAGATCATCCTCCACATCTGTTTGCAATTTTTCACCCTTTCCAACTTCAGCATATCCAATATGTGGAAAACAGAGAGCTGCATTTGCTGTAGTGTCAGTAAACATCAGCCCACGTGGGAGTGCAGAAAGAGCAGCACTGCAATCAGGATGAAAGCATATGTCGAAAGGTTACCTGTCCCTAGAGGCCACCCGCGAGCAAACCCTGATTCCGCTGGGAAATCTGGTGGATTCTGTTTATTCTCAAAGAGCTGAACTTGTTTGGAAAACTGCACCAGTGTGCTGCCGGCAACGGAACATCAGGCAATCAAACACACGATGGTATACGGCTTCCAGAAGCTCTCGATCCGCCAAGACGTCTGTTTCCTTTTTTGCACTGGAGTTACCAGAAGCTATCCTGCAGAGCTGGAGGAGATTCCACTTTCTCTTTACCGATACCGATGTCGAACCTTCTGAGCACGAAATGTAACCGTTTTGGTGGCCTTTCCACTTTCCGACAGCTAACCGTACTGGTCACAGAACTGTTCGATAGGAGGCCGTAAAGATGCAGGCCACTGACTGGCCTCCGTGAAATTAGCGTTTAGCACGACTACGTGATTCCTAGTGGAGATGAAGGAGCGTGAGATGCTTGTACGTTAATTTTGGCGATATGTAACGACTAGAGAAGGAAGTTAATCAATGTGAATTCTACACACAAAACCCCACGATGACAAAGTGAGAAAAGTGTGCTTGAAATCATGTCAATTTATTAAAAATAAAACACTAAAATTTAAGGTACTTAAGTATTCACAGCCTTTGCTCAATAGCTTATTGAAGCACTGCTGAAATGCTACAAGTTTGGCACCTGTTTTTGGGAAGGTTCTCCCATTCTTCTTTGCAGAACCTCTCAAGCTCCATCAGACTGGATGAGCAGTGTAGGTGCTGAGACACTCAAGGACATTCAATCCCTTAGACTTCATGACTTGGATTGTGCTCTGACCTGCACTGTCTACCACGGGACCTTATATAAACTTAATTGACCACAGGGGTCCAATCAAGCTGTAGAAACATCTGATGGATGACCAGTGGAAACAAGATACAACAGCCCCTCCATACTTGATGGCAGTGGTCAAAACCCAATCTGTAACTAGAGCCCTTCAGCATCAAGTACAGCCCGGCTTGACCCACCGTCCCTCAAGATGCGGGAAGACAAGAATCCAGACTCTTTTGTTCTGGAACCAAAGTGGTGGAACGAACTTCCCCTTGGGTTCTGAACAGCTGTGTCACTCGCTGTCTTCAAAAGCAGACTGAAGACAATTAAAGGATTATAATTACACTGAATCTTGTTGGTTTCAAGGTCCAACCTGACATTTGTATGTGGCAGCATGTAAGTGTGAGGAACCTCTGGATTCTCATCTCTACTAATTAACAATATCTTCAGAGTGAGTCACTGTGGAAATGATCTTTGACGGTGAAACACAGTTAAGCCCCCCATTAACAAACTGGGAGAATCTGTAAGAACCCTACATGGTTTGTGTCCACTAGCAGTTACCTACATTTAAATTTACAAATCAAAACATTTAAAAACACCCAATAAAGCACATTTTACAAAAATCCTGTAAATAAAAAAATAAACAAAACCACTTAACGTCAGATCACACACACTCATGACTAACACTCACACAACACAACACTCACACACACCTCGTCAACTAGGGTTGGGTACTATTCACACTGGAAATGATACGGATATGTAAACATATATATTTATAAAACATAACCCTATTCTGAAATTATATATTGTAAAAATATCTCATCTCTATATATAGCCCATATATAGACTGTACTCTGATACTCACTGCACTGGGCTGAGTGACGGTGTCTCAGATCACGTTAGAGGTGTTATAGTCTCTGCTTTCTGAGTCAGACGTAGTAAAAACTAACAGTCCGACAGCATATTTTCATATTTTCGGAATGTGCAGTGAAATCAAACCCGGTGTGACTGAACCCTCGGAATCTCGGGCGAGAACGGTTTCTGTTTTGCCTGGCGTTGTGTTACGAGCTACAAATGTGGGAACATGTCTTGAATACACCGTGTGAAAGACGACGCAAGCTGTAAAACCGTGTTCCACACTACTATGTTGAAGCTTTGTTATTGAATCCCTGCTCCACCTGTGCGCTTCATCAGCCGTAGCTGCAGCGTGCCAATATTTGCAGGGCTGTTCGGGGCTCGTCTCTCGGGCTGTGTCCAATTCCGGCTGACCGCTGCCCTCGCTGTGTTACACTTGTACCGAAATTTGGCACTGACTGATTGGTGTGAATCGGTACGCTGTTGTATAAAAGTTCCGACTTCGGTACCCAACCCTATCGTGGACACAGAACCAAGCTGAGGGGTACAGACACAAACAGGAAAGAAAGAAGAGGGACAGGAGAGGGGGAGGAGAGGTACAGGAGGGGTGTGATAGAGGGATTAGAGAGGTAAATACCAGTGCAGGAGAGGGGAGGTTTCCTTTGGCGCTCGTGACTATGCTGTTTTTGGTGCTGTTGGTCTGTTGGGGCTGTGCAGGGAAACAACACACACAGGGTTAAAGAAGAAACAGGTTAAAAGTGATAGAAGAAAAGATCAGCAGGCATTTAACATGCACACAGTCAGAGTCTCTCTCTCTCTCTCTAAAATAAGGCAAATTCTACAAAATAATGATGTGGGTGGTGGGTCATTCTCAGCACTGCAGTCACACTGACATGGTGGTGGTGTGTTAGTGTGTGTTGCTGGTACGAGTGGATCAGACACAGCAGTGCTGCTGGAGTGTTTAAACACTGTGTCCACTCACTGTCCACTCTATCAGACACTCCTACCGAGTGTCTCCACCTTGTAGATGTAAAGTCAGAGACAGAAGCTCATCTGTTTCTGCACAGTTTGTGTTGGTCGTCCTCTAGTCCTTCATCAGTGCTCACAGGACGCTGCCCACAGGACGCTGTCGGCTGGACATTTCTGGTTGGTGGACTGTTCTCGGTCCAGCAGTGACACTGAGGGGTTTAAACACTCCAACAGCACTGCTGCGTCTGATCCACTCGTACCAGCAACACACACTAACACACCACCACCACGTCAGTGTGACTGCAGTGCTGAGAATGACCCACCACCCACATCATATCTGCTCTGTGGTGGTCCTGTGGGGTCCTGATCATTGAAGATCAGGGTGAAAGGAGGAGAATAAAGTATCAGAGAAACAGATGAACTACAGTCTGGAATTATAGAACTAGAAGGAGGTGGTTTTAATGTTGTAGGTGATGGTGTAATTTAAATGGCTGATCTGTGTAAATGTCAAACTACAAAAACATCCCACAAATTTGGCCCAGAAAATTATTTATTGTTGTCCATAAATTGTGCAGCCCACATAATACCACACGGTTGATTGAATGCGGGTACATTTCACCAGTTCTAGAGTTCATATCGGGGTAAAATCAGTAACCCATGACCACCTGTGGCTTAAAGCTCTACCAGCTTACAGAGTCATCGAGGAAATAACAGTATAATTACACAAAGCAATCTGACGTGAAAATGGAACAAATGTCCTTCAGAGCTGGGAGGGAAAGAAAGGTCAGCAAAAACAAACCACTTGTCCATTATCATGCGTCTCCAGCCAATTATACTTCAGAAATCTGATCCATTAAGCCAATCAAACATAACAGGGGTGTAATGAATCATATACATTCACAGTGGACCAAATAGACCTGTAACAGGGCTGACTCGTGGCATCGAGGCATCACTACCTCACAAACCCCTTTTTGTCGGAGCAGAGTTATCATTAGGAAGAAAGAGGCTGAGGATGCTGAGGACAAAGTGGCAGGACTGGGCGTCACACACACACACACACACACACACACACACACACACACACACACACACACACACAGACACACACGCGCGCACACACACGCACACACACGCGCACACACGCACGCACACGCACGCACACGCACGCACACGCACGCACGCACACACACACACACACACACACACGCACTAATGACACTAATGATGAGCAGGCTCATCTGGGCTTCTGTCGGCTCTAAATCACTAACAAGCGAATAACAGACCTCCGCAGAGCCCAGCTCTCTGAGCTGAGGGGTCAAGATAAAGTAAACAGCAGCAGAAATGGACAGAGTGAAGGTGGACAGACGAAGAGACGAAGAATAAAACCAAGGTCTAACACCACTGAACTCAGCAGACGTTTCCCAAACCTGGTCCTATACATTTAGTGGATTCCCTGCTCTCCCTTCCTCTAGGGGGCGCCAGGACCAGGTTTGGGAAACACCGGAGGGGACGAACACATGGACAACACTGCAGCTGTCAGACATCATGCTTCATTACATATAATACCCTGTAACCCACAGGCATGAAGAGGTTTTTCATTATTCCGTTTTCTGACCGATCTACAGCATTTTAATGATCAGTTTAACGTTAAGACAACATGAACCTTCCAACAAGAAGCTGGAGATGAAATTCCACCTTAAAATAGCGCCGCAGTTACATTCTGGCGACTGTAGCTTCTGCACCGTTAAGTTTTACAGGAAATTCAAGCTCGAAAATGACTCCATGTTGTACTGAGGTTATGTGATGGTTCAATTATCAGACAGAACCTGCAAAACTTTTTCAACCAATTTTTGAATTTCAACAAAATTTTAATTTCCACAAGAAAGTCAACGACATCCTTAATTTTCTTCAGCGGAGTTTCAGCTGCAGTAGATGGTTCACATAAACCCACCCACAAGGTGGGCAGCCCTGTCCATGGTGCCCAGGAGCAGCTGGGGAGTTCAGTGCTTTGCTCGAGGGCACTTCAGACATGTACCGGCACAAGCGGCGACCTTCCGGTCATGAGACTGGTTCCCTGACCACCAGACCATGGCTGCCCTCACAGGAGAGCTGTGTCTGCAGGACCAGTTGTTCCCTCAGATACTGGTTCCAAACAAACAGGAAACTTTGTGGAGCAGAGGGTGTTTTACCAGATACATGGAAGGTGCTCAAAAGTTCATTGATTAGATTGATAGATCGATAGATGGATAGATAGACAAATAGACAGATCAGACACAGCAGTGCTGCTGGAGTGTCACTGCTCTACTGATGGTATCCAGCCAACAGCGAAGGTCTAGAGGATGACCAACACAAACTGTGCAGAAACAGATGAGCTTCTGTCTCTGACTTTACATCTACAAGGTGGAGACACTCAGTAGGAGTGTCTAATAGAGTGGACACAGTGTTTAAACACTCCAGCAGCACTGCTGTGTATGATATCAGGAAGATACCTTGAAGATCAGGGTGAAAGGAGGACTACAGTCTGGAATTATAGAACTACAACGTGCTCCTGTGTGGACAGAGGAGCTGATAGAATGGACAGGTGCTCGTAAAACAAACCGTGTCCAAGTGAGGAGAAAGTCGAGCTTCTTCACTGGAGAAGAGTTAGGTGATGAAGCCAGTCTGAACCAGCAAACAAGCAGATTGATTCACTTCGGAACTGCTGAGGGCTTTCGTCTTACCCATGGCACAGGACAACAGGGGGACGCAATAGGACACAGCTACTACAGTGTTCCTGACAGAGACAGGCTCAGACCACACACATGCAGAAGAAGAAAAGAGTGGGAGATCCAGCTGTGCTCATGGTAGTAAGCAGGAAGGAGCTTGCAGTGTTTGTGCTACCATCATCTCTTCAGCTGCAGAACACTCAGCAGAACACTCTAGAACGTAAGGGAGGGTGTAAAGTGTAGAGGAATTCGAGGGCAGGTGGTGGTGAAAGGCTGGTGTCTACACTATGAAGACAAACGAGGGAAGACAGAAGAAGATAAAGGATAAAGGTAAAGATGGAGGAAAACAAATGGAGCGATGATCTCACCATGTACTGAACGGTGGAGCTCGACTTCCTCTTCTGGAAGGATGGAGAGAGGGAGAAAGAGTGAGAGTGGTGAATAAATCAATAGCTGATACAGTCAACTTAAACTGGCAGGTGGTTGGTATACATGTCCATCACGGAGGTTCAGGATCAAGGAAAATAGAGGTGGACACCAAGAACCAAGACCCTCCAGAAACTATACTGTCCCACAGGGAGATTCTAGGATCAGAGCTTCAGGCACCCAATCAGACCAGTGACCAATCTTAAATGATCGATCCCAACCAATTAGCAATTAGCAAATACAGATTCACACAGGTGACAAGTGTTTTCATCAAATCTGACAAAAACCTGAATGATTTTTAAACTGTTTGGCTGTTTTCATTGGAGGACGAGGCTTTATGTGTAATCAGGGCAAATGCAGCAAGCTGATTGGCTCTTTTTGTTGAAGAGTGGGACCATCCATAAACAAAGGTTCATACGAGAAACGAGAAACCCAAAGGGGACTCAAGGGGGAGCAAAAAATGCTCTAATTTTAGGGGTGCTGAGTCTCCATTTGGGGTGCTTAAGCAGGGTCTAGACACGTCTATGCTGTCCAACAAAGAAATCAGCCAGGGGTCAAATCAGTCCACTTTGCTTTTGGATGATCTGTAAACAATAAGAGCGAGGACATGTACGTGCGAGTGCACCTTTAAGGCCTATCCAACCCTCCATCCCGTGTCTTCATTTAGATCCCAAAATGTGGGGACAGTGATTAAGCACAGTTGGCGATTGACTAGGGGTGGGTGATAGTAGGCTGAGGTGGGCAGACTGTATCTTGGTCTAATCTGGTCGTGTGGTCAGTTGTTCTAAATGTTCTCCACTTGTAAATGATGTTCCAGACAGTGGAACATCTGATTTCTAATTGTTCTGAGATCTTTTTAAATACCTTCTCAGACTCATCTGCATCTCCAACCTTCTCTCTGAAGGCCTCAGAGAGCTCTGTGGATCTGGTCATGATGATCCCACTCACTTCAACAATCAAGAGCAAACCAAACTAATGTCTGAGGTTTAAATACATCAGGGTTGGGTAATTGGTGCTTAAAGTTGGGGCATATAGAACATAGATGATCATAAAAAATTCAATAAAATGTATAGTCATGTTGTCCACCCCTATCTGCTGATTCAGGAACCCACTACACAAACTGGACATAATCAAAACTTCCCAAAGTAGGCCAGGCGGAATGTTGGAAAACATAAGGAAAAGGAGATATGCACCAGGAACACATCCAACAAGACCCTCCTGGTCAGAGGCATCCTGCTGATGGTGAAGACGAGAGGCAAAACTTTGGAAAGAGAGGACAAAAGAACTGGGCGAAGGAAGAAAGAAGGGAAGGAAGGAAGGGCAGTGAACAGGTGCAGGAGTGGACGGTGAGAGTGCAGACAAAAGTATTGGGACACCTGTTCATTCACTGTTTCTTCCGAAATCAAGGATATTAAAAAGAGTTTCTCCTGCTTCTGGTGAAGTAACTGTCTCTACTGTCCAGAGAAGATTTCTAATAGATTCTGGAGCATTGCTGTAAGGATCTGATTGATTGCATTCATCGACATGACTGTTCAAAAGATCAGGATGTTGGATGAACAGTATTCCACCACATCCATTCTCAAATCTCCAACTCATTCCTCTCAAAATTACTGGATGGAGCTCCATCATTCCAGAGAACACAGTTCCGCTGCTCCACAGCTCAATGCTGGGGGGCTTTATACCCCTCTAGTCCATGCCTGGTATTAGGCACGGTACCAACATGCTCTTGATTGTTTATCTGTTCTTCATGATAGACCATTTTCCACTCCAAGCCCAAGTAGATAATGAGGCCATACTAATGTGAACCCATTACGACTAGCTATGGTTTCTTTTCCATTTCATAAAAACAGCTGCTGTTGTTGGATGCGTCCATCTCCAATCAAGTCAAGGAGGTTCCGCCAGACTTGCACATTGTAGTGGATTCTCTGCTTTAACACTTCAACACACCCATTAATTTGAAGAGGTGTCCACAAACCTTTGGACACACAGTGTACCCTACAAAGCTGTACCTAAAACACAGAACGTCCCAAGTACTCTGAAAGCGAAGTAGTCAGAAAGCGAAGTAGTCAGAAAGCGAAGTAGTAAGAAAGCGAAGTAGTAAGAAAGCGAAGTAGTAAGAAAGCGAAGTACTCCGAAAGCGAAGAACTCCGAAAGCGAAGTACTCCGAAAGCGAAGTAGTAAGAAAGCGAAGTAGTAAGAAAGCGAAGAACTCCGAAAGCGAAGTAGTAAGAAAGCGAAGTAGTAAGAAAGCGAAGTAGTAATAAAGCGAAGTACTCCGAAAGCGAAGTAGTAAGAAAGCGAAGTAGTAAGAAAGCGAAGTAGTAAGAAAGCGAAGTACTCCGAAAGTGAAGTACTCCGAAAGTGAAGTACTCCGAAAGTGAAGTACTCCGAAAGTGAAGTACTCCGAAATCGAAGTACTCCGAAAGTGAAGTACTCTGCAGTGGAACATCGCAGCAACGGAGCAGAAGACGCACAGATCTTAACGCAGCATTACGTAATTGCTGAACATCGGAACACAAGGCGAAAGAAGTTCGGAGAAAGAAGCAGGAATTTTCGGCAGTGCAGAGAAGAAAGTCAGAGGAGGACAGAGCGTCGCGGCTTGAAGGAGGGAAGAAAAGGAAGGAGGAAGAGCGAGTGAGGGAGGCATAAAGACAGAGAGAGAGAGATACGTTGTTTGAAATGACTGATGGAGGACGTGGGGGAGCCTGTTGCTAGGCGATGAGAGGAGCACAGTGATGCTATTTCTGTCGCAGAGTTTCCAGGGTTCAGACTCGCGGCTATTCCTGGAACTAGAGTCACATTCCCAACTGAACTAGCTCTTCTCTCACTGCTGCTGCACACACTCACACACACACTCAGTCTCACACACGCGCACACACACGCACACACACGCACACACACGCACACACACACTCACACACGCGCACACACATGCACACACACGCACACACCATGTGGAAGAGCAAGGTGCACCAGTATAATTGGTGCTGCAGGTGCAGGTGGAGGTGGAGGAGAAGGTCAATAGCTACTAGGAATATGCAATGAGGTGATTATGGGAGATTACGTGAGAATTGCCATTGTGTGTGTGTGTGTGTGTGTGTGTGTGTGTGTGTGTGTGTGTGTGTGTGTACATGTTTTTGTATAGTTCTAGGAATAAATGTTCTCATTCCAAGGTCAGGTTTAGTGTAAGGTACTTACACCCATCAGCCATAACATTATGACCTCCTCCTGGTTTCTACTTTCACATTTAAATCTGTCCATTTAACGAGAGCCTCCTTTCACCCTGATCTTCAACGGTCAGGACCCCACAGGACCACCACAGAGCAGCTATTATGTGGGTGGTGGGTCATTCTCAGCACTGGTGCGAGTGGATCAGACACAGCAGTGCTGCTGGAGTGTTTAAACCCCTCAGTGTCACTGATGAAGGACTAGAGGACGACCAACACAAACTGTGCAGAAACAGATGAGCTTCTGTCTCTGACTTTACATCTACAAGGTGGAGACACTCGGTGGGAGCGTCTAATAGAGTGGACAGTGAGTGGACAGTGTTTAAGCACTCCAGCAGCACTGCTGCATCTGACCCACACATAACACCTGCTCTGTGGACCCTGTGCAGTCGTAGTCTCTATATCTCTAAACTCTGATCAAAGACTGGAGTGTCTACAATGTTTCTGTGACAGTTACTTATACATACAGATAAACTCATCATCAAAAATAGTTGCACCCAGAAGGAATCATCTGACTGTAGTGGTGTCGTACCAGACTGATATGGAGTCACTCAGAATGACAGCAGGTGTCTTCAGTGACGAGTCCTGCTTTTGTCTTTGTGGAGGCGCATTTTCATAGGATCTCAGATCACCTTCGGTCTTCATTACAGACACTTTAATAGACCATCGTTATGTTAATGAGGTTCTGCAACCAGTGGTTCTACCTTTTCTGAACACACACTCCGGTGCTCTATTCCAACAGGACGACGCTCGTCCACACACTGCTGCCGTCTCAAGATCTCGTCTTGAAGACACAGATACTACGCCGTGGTCGGTCTCATCTCCAGACCTGTCCCTGATTGAAAATGTGTGGGACGCTATTGGACGCTCTATCAACACTCCTCCCCTACCACACCATCTGTAGAACTGAGTGAGAACATTCAAGCTGCATGAGATGGATCATCACAGGACACCATTAGGAACCTCTACACCTCCATGCAGTGACGTCTGGCATGTTGTTCCCACACGTCCTTCTGGGTGTAGATACTTTTTGCTGATGAATTAATCATATGATCTCCGTTGTTTCTTTTCAGAACGAGTTCCACAGAGTTCTGTACGTCTTGGTCTCAACAAAGATTCCAAGGCTTTCACAGTGACATCACAGCCCCCTCCTTCGTTTCTATTCTCCCAGACACCTCCCTCCCACACACACACACACACACACACACACACACACACACACACACACACACACACACACACACACACACACGTGCAGATAGAAATAAATCTACCAATCCGTTTCTTCTCCTCTTTCGGAGGAAGAGCAGACCGGATGAAGCTTGTTTGGTAGCCCTGCTTTCAGTGGAACTGATCTAGTGAGCGTTTAAGCTTCTCACATCAGTTCTTGACGGCGTCTTTGACGGTGTCAGTAAATCAATACTGATTATAGATGATCAATACCATGTAAAAGGGCGATTCTTCAGTGAGAGAAACTTTTATCTTCTTAAGTTATAAGTCCATGTTAGAAAAAACTGAAACTGATTCTTTATATCCCACAAAAAAATAACTCAGACTGTTAAAGTCACCAAGGCGTTTCCATAACAACGTATAACGACACAGAATGTTACTGTTACGTTTATATTTGACTTTTGCACATTGCTGTCATTACCGTAACAGCCTGTGGCTTCTGTTCCTGTAAGACATGTTTTAAAGATAACACTTTTTAATGCTGTAACCATGGAAACTAAACGAGAGGAGCCGTATCTGGAGACGTGTGCAATTAAATGCATTCCTCCTGATGAAGGAGCAGATTTGTTCAGCGTCACTATCGTTCATACTGTTCCAGCAATGTTTCACAGCATTTAATCGTATTTAAAGTGCACAACTAGACGGCGGTAGTTTGAGGACGTCCACGACCTACAGTCTGTTTGTAATGAACAAAACGTAGAAACACCTCATTACCAACACAATACTGGTTACGGTGGTAATGACGGGCTCTCAGTTTCACCTTCACAATCCTTTAAGCTGCTTAGATGAGTGTAACACGGGCTTTCAGTTTCACCCTCGTTACCTTTTCAGCAGTTACTTCAATGCGATGTTAGTAAAGTTCAATGCAAACGAAGAATAGAATCTAGAAAATACAGAAAAGCAAAGTGAACCCTCTGGAATGAGCTGGATTTATAAATTAATAAATGACTCTAATTGTGCAGAAGCTCAATCCTGCTCATCATAAAGCATGTAAACGATGTTTTGACATGAATAAAACTTAAGAAAATGAAAGATGAAAAGACCCCCAATTAAAGAATGACCTCAACATGGCAGGATTAGTGTGACTGAAGTGGGTTTTCAGTGGTTTGTGTTTTTCTGATTCCTCAAAAGTGGGAAAGATTAAAAGAGCTGGACGGTAAAGGCTGTGCAATGTTAAACACACACACACACACACGCACACACGCACACACACGCACACACACGCACACACACACACGCACACACGCACACACAACATGATATCCAGCTGACATTATGAATTGAATGACCACCATGAGAGACGGCTGGTCACGAAAACTGATCACATGATCAGAAGCTCTGTAGACTCAAAAGAGTGGGAAACGAAAAAGCAAGCAAATAAAGGCCACAGGTCAGAGTGTGGGGGACCGACGGCTAAAGGTCAGGAGATCGTCTTACCTTGACGTCGGCCTTCTTGTTCAGCAAACTCTTGGCTGCTGCAGTGGGACAAACGAAAGAGAGAAACTCTCAGCAAAAGCTTTCAGCCGATCATCCCAAGCAGACAAACGTCCTCAAAGACAGCGTCAAAACGCTCAGTTTCCCATTTTACTATCGTCCCCGTGATCCTCGGCGCTCCGGGACCCGAGGCAGCGCCTCCACGGAGAGGTCGCAGTGTTAGGAACTGTGGGAAACTCGGCCTCTGATCGATTCAATCAGATCTGCTTTGTCATTGAATTCGATCAGTTTTCAATACACTGCCCTCCAGAATTACCGGCACCCGGGGTAACAACAGCCCACCCGACTGTTCGACTTTCACTGAAATCGGAGTTCAATTTGAACAGTTCAGAAACGAATTCTAACCAAAAAAGGACGTAAATTAAGATAAAGGTCTTAAAGGTCTCATAATTCTGGGGTGCACTGTATGTAAACCTGCCTTATAGGACAATAAATAAAAAATATGAAATAAAAATAAAGAATTAAAGAAAGGAAAATAAAGCGTATCACACAGGCCTCGGAATCTCCACACCTAGAAGTTCCGGAAAGAGTGTGGAAGGTTTCAGCTTAAAGGTGTTTGGGGTAGAAAAGCTCTTCGTGTTTTTACAATCCGTTTATCTGGGTTTCCTGCCTTTTTTCGATAAATTAGTTCAATTATTTAAAATCATAATTTCGTGAGCTTTAATTAACCATACCAGTTTTAATAATTGAGTAAATGTACATTCAAAGCCATAAATACAGTACAAAGAATAAACACATGTTAAAAAGCTCATTAATCACAATCCAGATAAAACATGCGATTAATCGTGATACTGATTTGAGGTCATTTCGCCCGGTGCTACAATGAGACTCTGCCTCAAACACCTTTACGTTATTGCTTGTGTCAGAATAAAGGCTGTCAAAAGGAAACTTAATCACAATACAAGCTTTTATTCTCATAAAAGAAGCACCGCAAACCATCACCGTCACAAGAACACCGTTCACTTCTCTTTGATAAAGCCTTCGTTTAGAGCTGGCATGTCGTTACTGGGTAACGACACCGTTCGGTATGAGTTTGGAACTACTGGTAATTCAACCATGTTTGATGAAAACATAATAAACACACCCCAGAAATTTCAAACGCTCTACTTTTCAAATATATAAAGGAAATTAAATCGATTTTAGATCATTTTGAGAGAAGCTTCAGTCGGTCAGTCACAGCACAAGCTTTGCTGACCCCCCAAATTCAGATGTTCCTATAATGTGGAAGCTCGAACTGGGGGATTACAAGGTGGGAAATTGTGTTAATTTTACACCGTTTTCACTTCGAGTCACATGGTAACAATTCTCAGCTGCAGCCAATAAAGCCTGCTTCATAACAACACACCTGCTGCCTCAGAGCAGGAGTCAGGACCTCCGAAATGGGACCTGTAAAGCAGGACTCTGGAGATCAGTGGCGATTTCCATTCCAACTCATATTCCTTATAAAAAGTGGTTTTGGGTTTGGAGAAAGGTGTTCTAGTGGTGGCGATAATGAAGTCATTAAAGGAGGTGCATGCCCTTCCAAAGCTGCTCCTACCCTTATCTCTCACACGGTTACACACTATACATTTATATCCAGCTGACGGTGGTTCTGCGCTGCTGGCAGATCTGATTAACGCTTCAGCAGATCGGACCTGAGCTGAATGGAGTCTCACAAAGGCCTAAGAAACCTGCTTTCCCCTTTCAAGATAAGATCGAGTTCCTACGTCGCATTCTTCTCAACCATTCAACCTCAACCTCCAGCTGACCAGTCGCACCAAGGGAGGAAAGAGGTGGTGGTGACCGCAGGCTGCCGGGGTCCGCAGGCTGCTGTTAGAATTATAGTGTGGACCAAGAAATCCGATTTCACACAGAGGCTTGGGCAAGGTCAAGATCTACAGAACCACAGACCGATCCACGGCGGCCTTGTTTGAGCTTAATCTGCTGGGTGGAAAAGGTCAGAGAGGGGAAAGGAACGATGATCCCTGTGGAGAAAACTTAACTTGTACTCTATGGAGAGAGAGGGAGGAAGAGGGGTAAGATCCTTACCTTGGCACAAACACAGAGAGGCAAGAACGAGAGAAAAGAGGAGGACAGCAGAGGTCAAAATATCACGAGTATGAGTCAAAACTCTTCACTTTAGTCGCCACCAGCCCTGCTCATGGAGATCTTTCCACAAACCAGAGGTTCAACTCTAATCAACCATCTGAGCCATTAAATTACCGTCCTCAGAAGTGCGAGACTGGTTATATTTGGAGTGTTTCGACTTGGTTGGAGGTGGAAGATGCAGGAAAGCAGATCTCCAGGAGGTCGGATGGTGACCACTGATTTTAGCCTTTCTTCAAATACTCGAGAACTCAGGGATGAGATGCAAAAAATGCAAAAATGGACTTTTGCTCTCAAAACCAAATTAGGAGAAGATCTTAATGTGATCTTAATTACTTTGAGTTACCCATCATCTGATCAGTTACCCAATTCAACCTAATGAGGAATTCTGTAAAAGCATGGGTTCCTCAAACTGGACTGATTTCATTAGAGTGGCCACTAGGTGGCATAATGTCTAATTCTTTTAACTGGAACGCCCCCAAATTTCCTACTGGGAAGTGCCTCACCAATCCAGAGTTCCGACTCCAAGACGGCTGCTGCACTTCAGTGAAGTTTTACGGTTTCTTTGCGTTTCGGTCTTAAAAAATACGCTACACTTGCTGCAGTTGGTTCACTGGTATGGCGCGCACTGTGCCGTGTCCACGTCCACACTAGGTATGAACCAGCATATGCGCACCGTTGCACACAGGTCCACTCATGGCCTTCATCGTTCGTTTTGGCGGCGAGCGTCTCAGTCCTGAGAATTCTCGTTTAACACTTCTTTTTGTTTTGGCTCATTTTACAGGAGGTAAAAGAACCTGGCATCTCAGATAAAACGATGCTTGACATTCAAAAGTTCATGAACTGGTGCAAACCGGTTGACAGTTATGTATCAGTGATGGTGGCCTTCACAGCGGGACCTCACAAAAAAGAAATCTTGAAATGAAAAGAACAAAAGTCCCATCATTTGACAAAAACAAGATGTGTTACAAACCCTCATTAGGTTGAACAGAATTTCGTTTTTCGGAATTTCGTCCCCTACTGCACGCTGTCAAGGGTACATAGGTGAGAATGTGACTAAGGAGGCAAATAGGGATACTCGGAATTAGTCGGAATGTCCATCCCTAGTGGCTTCAAAAGAACACATCTACCTGTGGACGGAGCATGGACATATTGCTTGTGATGAACTGTGAAAAAACAGAACCCAGCAAGATACCAAAAACCAGAGATCTGCTCCCAGCGGATTCCAGTGACTGATCTTCTTCCACGGATTTTTGTGCACAAGCCTTAAAATGAATCTGAACATTTAAACTCCAGGTGAGGTTCTTGTTTCGGAATGGCTTCCGGGTGAGGTTCTGTAGCTCGAGCTCAAGCTCCAGCCCAGCATGAGGGAGGGAGCAGGGCTGGAGAGAGGCTAACCAAGAGAGGCAGCACGGCATGAATATTTGATTGCAGACGTGTGGAGACAGCATCAAATATGAAGCGCAGCCTTTACACCCAGCCACAGCCACCACTCCAGCTGAGAGCACCAGCTCTCCTCTCAGCCCCTCCAAACGAGGGCTCTCCAGTGTGCTCAATCTAACAGGAGCTTACCTTTGGAAACGGCCACACATTTGAATATTTGATTGCAGGCGTATGTAGGCCGCATCAAATATGAAGCACAGCCTTCTGCACGAAAGCAGCCACAGCCACAGCTCGAGCGAGAAGCTGCTTCATCCAACTCAACAGGCTTATTCTGCACCTCACTGCACACTTATGGATGTCGGATGTTCTACCACGGCTATGGAAAGTCATATTCTGGTCTGACCTTGACACCAGAACATGCTCAGAGACCTTGTCCTTACAATCTTTTAGCAAATAAAGGGGCTTCAGATGGTTCTTTGAGGAATGCCATAGAACAGGTCCTTTGGGTGCTATGAAGAACCGTGTTGGTAATGTTATAATGAGATGTTACAACATGAAGCCCTTCTTTGCATAGATGCGCCCCCTAGTGGACATCGTAAACGTATTCGACAGCATAAACGACTATCTACATACTGATTTACAGCCCTTATGCACACAAACGTTCTCCAGTAATCTCGCTCTAAACACACCCTGACATTATTTAGGTCATCTTCACACCAGGAGTTCGTTGGCTTTGGTCCAAACAAAGAGTTTGGAGAAATTGGGTTGGGTTTGTTTCACACAAGGACCAGCGCACATGACAGTTGTGTTAATATGCAATTAAACAAACATTTACACACAAAACCGTATTTTATTGAGTACGATTACAGCAGATGAACAAGGTTAGATTCTTGTGACCTCGGTAACCTCTGTGACCTTTGTTTGTAAAGGAAACACGTCTATAGAACCAACCCTGGAACCATGTGAAGCACCTTTATTTCACAGTGTACCAAGTATAGACCTATGGGTTACCCTGCTACGATTGAGTCCTTTGTAGGATAATGACCCTCAGTGATGGTTCTTACTCCACCTTGAGTTCATTTTGATAATAGCTTGGCAGGCTGAGCCGCAGCAGAGCAACCCAGGCAGTCTGAACACAATCCGGAGCGGATTTTGGCTTGCTGGACCTGAAATGCCCATCCCTGGACCACCCAACAGTGTCACGTTGGTCAAAAGTACAGTATACCCCACCAGAAAAATGCCACTCCGTGAACCACAAAGTTCTGACCATGCATAGGTTGCAATTAAAATCCCCCTGGTTAGTGAACATGCGTTAGTCCAGTCGCCCATGCAGCATTCAGTACAGCAGCAGGCAGCCTGTTCCATTCCCACTTTCAGGGTGAACTCCACAATCCCATTCAAATACAGAGGGACAGAAAAGAGCAGGAGGAGAAGGAGGAGGAGGAGGAGGAGGAGGAGGAGGAGGAACGGGCCTGAAAATGAACGTGGGATGAAAACAGATAAATGTAAACACGGCCGATAAACATGGGAGCACAAGAAAAAGATGATGAGTGTGGAATGGACAGGATGGAGCACAACAATAAGAGATGAAGAAACGAGTGGGAGACACCTAGGAGAAGAGCTTCAGTGCTACGGGGAGAAGAACCAACCACAGTGATGACGATCATAACCGACAGCCAAGTTCACCAGTGGGCTGCTGGATGGGACAACAGAGGAGGTGGCGCCGGAATGGGACGAGAACGTTGAAATGAACAGAAGGAGACAAATGGAGGGGTGAAGTGAGAGACAGTAAGAGGGAGGTAAAGATGAGTCACTGTGAGTGCGGCATGCTTGTAGCCCCATGCAGAGTGAGAAAGGATAAAGGTGAATGGGAAAGAGAGGAATGGGTAAAGGGAAACATGGAACGAATGACGAGTGAGGGAGGAAGACTTGTGGAGCTTTTCCACTCATCAACTAATGGACTTGTCTCCAGTGGACTCCACTTGACACTACTCGACTCAAATCGACGTTATTATTCTGTGTAAGGGTCGTTTTCACGCTGAGTTCGGAGCTCCACACCAATGATCCTCAGCTGGAGCTAATTTAATAGAGGCCATGCCTCACTACACACCTCCTCACAGCGCAACAGTGCCTCCTTCTGGAGAAGATGGTGAGATAGGTAGATTCGTTTTGAGTCGATGTGATCCAGTGAAAACGGTTTGACTTGTTTTGTAATGAACAGTGCGAATGCAGTTTGTAACTGTTGTTGTAACTGAAATATTACTCAACACTGAATCCAATCGAACTGAATCAGGAATCGTAATCAAATCGATTCGGGAAATCGGTGGTGATCAGCCCTACGTAAAGTGGTCTTGAAATTCAATGATGTAAACCTCAACAGTGTTTACACGATACCGCAACAATGGTACGGGATGATCGATGATTCTCTCTGGCCAATCAGAGCTCTGCAGAGCTCGAGCAGGTACGAAAACAGTAACCACTTCCAGGTACCAGGTCCCAAAAGTTGAGTAGAGTCAAGTAAAGTAGAGTAAAGACAAGGGGAAGGGGAAAAGCCCCACTGGAGAAAAGGTAGAGGAAGGGGCAACAGAGCAGTAAGGGCAGGAGAAAGTTAAGAAGAGGAGGACAAAAGGGATAGTGGGGGGAAAGTGGAATGAAGGAGAGAGAGCAGGAATCTTCAGAAAAGAGGACAGAGGGAGGAGAGAAGGCCCCCCAAGGGGCTCTGCTACCTTGTTCCACCAGCCCTGCTGTGGTGCCTGCTGCTGCAGCAACAGCAGCGGCGGCGGCAGTGACCGAGGCCGGAGCCGTGGTCTGCCTGCTACCCACTGACACAGGCGCAACACAGACACAAAGTGAGAAAGGGAAACAAAGAGAGAGGGAGGGAGAGAGAGAGAGAGAGCACAGGAAGGAGAAAATCGTTTATTAGTTTAAAATCACAGGAACAAGACAGTTCTTTAGCTTTCTTTAGGAGACAAGTCCCCGCTGAACTACGGGGCGAACCTGTCCCATCAGAGGTTGATTTGAAAAGGACAAGAGAACACTCAGCCAGTCCACACTCCACAACACCGCTTCACACAGGACAACAGAAACAGTGTCTCTGTCAACATGGACACATGTTCCTGACACATAAAAGGACCTTAGAAGGGACAGTCCCTGAAAACAGGGCCCAGTTAGGGCATCAAATACAGTACGTCAGTGAACGTATGTGAACAAAGTAGAGCACAATGAAACCACACAGAGATCCGACTCAAGAACAGCCTGCTGGGAGGATCCAAGGACTTACCGGAAAAGTTTCGTGACACTAGCATGGTAGTCAAGATAGCCCCCTGCAAGGAACGAGAGGAACCATGAGCAAAGAAAGGACATCAAAAACGAAACAAAGCCACAAAATTAGGGATGCACCAAACAACCGGCCAAATTACATCGATATTAACGAGTAAAAAATTCACGTCGTGTTACTCGGTAACTAATTTCGGAACAAGCATAACGCAGTGAGGGCAGCAGGGAGCCGAAATCAGAAAAACGAGTCCCCCAACAGGTGGGTGTGTGCTTTTTGGGATACCAGACTAAAGTCTCTGCTCTGTTGTCACACTAACGTGATCCACGCTGAGAGACCATCGCTTTGTCTTTGAAAGACAAACTGGTTTGGTGTTCGGTGCGCAGCCTTTGGTTTCGACCCCAATTTTTCATTTCAGTGCATCCCTAACTACACTAACGACACTGGAGACGATGAAGTTCCATACCTTTAGTTTCCTCCTGGCGTTGAACTTCTTCAGGCACTCCACTGTCTCTTGTCTGTGCATCATGGAGGCCACTGTAGAGCGTTGCTATGGACACAAACAGAATGATAGGATATATTTCCATACACGTGTGAAAGTGCACCGTCACGGAAGTGTCAGTGTACTTACGCAGACCCATGGATGTTTGAGGGCCTCTTGTGCAGTGATTCTCTTGGCGGGGTTAATGGTCAACATCTGGTTGATGAGGTTTTTGGCTTCAGGAGTGACTGTGTCCCACTCTGGAGATGGAAACTGTCACAAACAACAGAGGAGGTCAAACCCACCTTACTGTTTAGGTAAGAATGAAGTCAATTTTTGTTCCTACAGTCCAGAAGACGTGTCAACCTGTCGAGCTCTTTATTTGTGGGCCATAGATGTCACTGAGAGTTTCTGTGCCAGTTATCAAAAATGGAGGTGCTACCAAGGATTCTTGAATGATGCCATAGAACCCAGGTATTCAAATATGGACCTCAGCTCCAGGTTCAGGTCCTCACTGGAATTAAGTTTTAATCCCACTCCCAATTCGTACTGCTCCCGAAGCATCTGTCCTGCTCCTACCTGCAGCGTAGAAGTTTTGGGCTGATACCAGCCGCAGTCATGCCTTTAGTCTGTGGTCACATGGGAGACCAAGCTCAGCTCCCTTGCACTCATTATTGACCCCTAAACACCAGAAAACTCCTCCACACTGAAGTTTCTTGTCCTATCTGCAAAACTCTCTTTGGGCCCTACCTCTGATTAATCATCTGCCACACCTAGAAGAAGATACTTGTCCTCAGCTACCTGCAGAACTCTCTGAGGATCTTCCCACTGATTCATCATCTGACATTCTTAGCAGAGTGGTCCCCATGCTGAGCACTATTAGGATAGTGCTACTCCATTTAGGCGTACTGCTTCCTCCCAGACCTCCTGAACCTAGCATAGTTTGGTCTTCTGAAGGTCTAATGCTTAGAGTACTAGACTATAGGAGAATTCAACAATCATATCTCAAGTCTGGATGTGTCTCCAAAGGAATCCACTCTCTATTCTAACTGAAACTCTTTGACCAGTGGCCAGCAGCCTTAGCTCTGACCGCTGGTCATTTTATGGAAACATCACTACCAGCTGCAGCCTTTGTTCAGAATCACTAACGAGGCATGCTGGCTACAGGACACATCCCACGTCTCTGGCCCCTCTAACACCACTGACGTGGCATTAGTGCGCCAACTAGGGTCCTCGTCATCAATCACCAGTGTGGCATTAGAACGCCGGTGACCACCCTTCTCCAAAATTGCTACCACAGCATTAACGCGCTGACTATATCCCTCGTCCAGAAATGCTTGTTTTAAAGCCCCTGTCCCCACTCAGGTCATGTGGAGAAGGGGTCTTGTTATAAGTGTTGGGGTGCCTTTTGGGGTGCCTTTGGGACAGCCATAACCTGGGACAGCCATAACCTGGGACAGCCGTGGTCTGGAGGTAAGAGCAGCCTTGTGACCGCAAGGTCACCAGTTTGAGTCTCTGAACTGACAGGCTGTGACTGCAGTGCCCTTGATTATCCAACCCTGCAGCTGAAGTGGGCACATGTGCTCACTCTTTCACTGTGGTGTGTGGGTCCGCTCACTAGTGTGTGTGTGTGTGTGTGTGTGTGTGTGTGTGTGTGTCCTAGGTTCAGCGCAGAGGTAGAATTCCATCCAACACTTCATCTGTCTTGTAGAAAAGCAAAAAAAGCACAATGCGGACACCCTGGTAGCCCTTTTCCAGCACTTACTGGGTGGCCACCTAACATTCCTCCAGCTCCCACATGTACTGGGTGTGAAGACAGCAGTTCCAGTAGTCCTTGCCTTGGGCCTGCTGCAGCTTCACTGACTCCAGATGTGGCTGAAGAGCCTAAATATTGCTTACAAGAGGTAAAAGGGAATGCAATGATGTTGACTCATCAGGGCATTGGGGACTAAAGCTCTTCATCCAGGATCATTCCTCTCATGAAGGAAGGTGAGAAGAACTGAAGTCTCACTAAAAAGGGGGTGGAGCTTGGCACTGGCAGGGCAGCAGTGGCCTCGGAACACAGCTGGAGTAATAGGCTCATTGCCTTGTACTACAGCCAGACACTGTGACTACAGTTTTCCACAGCAGTCTAGATGATCGTGCCTTACCCTGCTTTCCCTCATTATCCCTCAGTGTCCCATCTGCCTGGGACAAACACCTAAGCAAAACTCCTCTGCTTCACGATCACGGGGTGTTTTGGGGGACTTATCGTCCATGACGGAAAGCAGTTCGTCCACCGACACCGCGGTTGTGATGTTGGTTGATGACCAAATGCTGTTCCCTGAGAACCCTGAAGAGCATGGAGAAGGGAGGTGGTGCTAAAAGGAAGTTAGTGTTGCTCTTTAAAGAAGACAATGGTCTTCATGGGGTGTCCTGATTTTCGAGAAGCTAGATATCTTTAGGAGGTCTGAGACAGGGTTCGAGAGGGAGAAGTGGAACGTGGTATAACTCACGTCGTAAGCCCCAGCTTTAATTTGCTGGTAGAGTTTGTGTTGGTCTTCATCCCAGAATGGAGGGTAGCCAACCAGCAGAATGTAGAGGATTACACCTGATACACACACACACACACACACACACACACACACACACACGTTAGACATGTGCAGGGCCATGCAGTTATTTCCAGTGTCTACAGCTGTGCTTGTATTTACCACAGGCCCAGATGTCCACAGGTTTCCCATACGCCTCCTTCCGCAGCACCTCAGGGGACAGATACCCTGGTGTCCCTGCGAAACCTGCAGGACAGATTTTCAGATCAGTCCTCTGCAATGCTCTGTAACTGCGTCAGACAGCAGCTACTCTCTCTCTCAGATCTCTACCCAAGTACTGATTTAACGTCTGTGCTCTTAAAGAAAAAGCAACGTCCAGAAAGTTCACAATCGAGGTCATAAAGAAAGTGGAAAATAAGACACGCTATGCAAACATATATGGACGTATACTCTGTGTTTTCGTGACTATTTACGTTGTAGATTCTCACTGAAGACTGAAAACTATGAATGAACACGTGGAGTTTTGTACATGTCAATGAGCCACCTCTGGAAACTCCTTCAAGACTGTTGGAAAACCATTTCAGGTGACGACCTCCTGAAGATCACTGAGAGAAATTCCAAGAGTGTTCAAAGCAGTAATCAGAGCAAAGGGAGGCTATTTTGAAGAAACTGGAATAAATAACATGTTTTCAGTAAGTAAGTACAAAACTCCACATGTGTTCTTTCATAGTTCTGATGCCTTCAGTGAGAATCTACAACGTAAACAGTCACGAAAATACAGAAAATGATTTATTAATTCATTAACATATATAATAGCGTAATTATTAACCGTCATCATTATATAACAGGGCATCTAAAAATAGAATATTGTGAAAGTACTTCTTTGTTTTTAATTCAATTTAAAAAGTGTATCATTTTATTTTCATTAGAATAAAGTTGTTTTAATTTTGAAAGTGATTCGTAATTTAGTCAAAATTGTGATTTTTACATAAATGTAATTTAATTTATTCATTTTCTGTAAAAAAATACTTAAAATACTAAAATTAAAAATTAAGTAAAGGGTTAAATCTCTTCTCAGACTCATCTGCATCTCCAGCCTTCTGTCTGAAGGCCTCAGAGAGCTCTGTGGATCTGATCATGGTGATCTCACTTCAACAATCAAGAGCAAACCACACTAATGTCTGAGGTTTAAAGGAGACAGTCTCCTCCAAAGTCCTCTCTGACGATGGTCTAATAACGTCTCAATATGTGAGGTGTCCGTTTTCTCACACAGCTGGAACAAATCAACAAATCTGAGTGTTTACACACAGTCAACAATCCGATACCTGTCCAAAATCAGACTCGGTCACCGATCCGATCAGTGTGTTTACCTGCACTCGGTAATCAGATTATGGTCACCTATAGGTTGTTTTAGGTGGTCATGCTGTTTATGGGACCACCTGAATGATCGGATAACGACAGAAATCTGAATGAGATCGGATTGTTGAGCGCATGTCAACACACCGCGGTCGTGCTGCTGAGGTTACATACCGAACCACGCCTGCTGATCTCCCTGCACCTCGATGGCCAAACCGAAATCGGCCAGCTTCACCGCGGCGTTCTTACACTTGCTGGCCAGGAGCAGGTTCTCTGGCTGGATGGAGGGCAGGCAGGTCATTAGTACTTCCACAAAACACACACACACATGGAAAGACACTGAACACACACTGCTGGCACATTGTACATGAAAGCACATGCACACACACACACACACACACACACACACACACAAACAGGTTACAAATTGAACATCTGTAGACAAAAGAAATTCACTCACACACTCACCAACTCTGAGAGTAATCTAGTAGTGTATACTGGTCAGAGACTCGGTCTGACCGACTCTGAGAGTAATCTAGTAGTGTATACTGGTCAGAGACTCAGTCTGACCGACTCTGAGAGTAATCTAGTAGTGACCCTGTTATAAATGTGTGGAGCTGAGCTGTGAGAACAATATCAGAAGTGTGTGAGCTCGAGAGATGTCTTCTGAGATGACCCAGATTAGAGAGCCTCGTTACTCTTTGTCACTAACGGATATGAATAACGTGCTGTGCCTCATAGGACTTCCTACCTCATACAAACACACACACGGTGTACGTAAACACACACACACACACACACACACACACACACACACACACACACACACACACACACACACACACCTTCAAATAACACACAAAGACAACCCACGACTGCCTGATCTACTACGGTACAGAAACACTCCAAACAGGAGCCTTTTGTCCCTCTGTCCCGCGGTGCTCGGGTCACTGCGGTTCACCTCCCTCTCCGAGAGAGGGGTGTGGACTCGAGGGTCAGAGAGGGTCAGGTAGGGGAGTGGACTCGAGGGTCAGAGAGGGTCAGGTAGGGGAGTGGACTCGAGGGTCAGAGTTTCCTCCTCATTAAAACAGAAACTCTTACATCTTCCAGAAACACAGAACAATCCAGCCCTCGGGTGACTGCCGTACCGGACGTTCTGCACAAGGTAATGAAAGATGGCCCTCTGTTGTGGTCGTGGACGGTGCAGTGGACGGGCGCAGTCGCCTCAGAGTAGTCGTATCTCAGTGCTCTTCCTGAGATGGGTAACGTTGGCAGCACCTCAGAGTGTCAGAACACAGCGAGATAATCCAATCTTAAGGCTGGATTGTGGGAGGAATTTTGATGAACAGCAAAGCTTCCTTGGAGAGAGAGTGAAAAGCATCTCTCGCTCTCTCTCTCCTTCCCTCCCAGTCATCTTTAAACTGTACAGCTTCTTCAATAACCTGCAGCACCTTCCAATTTCCTTTCCACACCTACACGTACGGACACACACGCACAAACACACACACACACACACACACACACACACACACACACACACACGAGTGCGAAAAACTGCTCATGGCTCAAAGACCATCATAAGCACTATTTAGTTTGCAACCTACTGAGCAGCTGGAGCTGATTTAAGTAGCCTAAGGTGGCCTGAGTGTGTGTGTGTGTGTGTGTGTGTGTGTGTGTGTGTATAAAAGCTCTTCCACGAAACTGTTGCTCATAAATGGTACAGATGCTCATAGACCCACTGCGCTGCACACAGGGGAATCTGTCCTCCACGTGAAACCCATCCACACACAGTGATACACACACACTAGTGAATTCACACACTAGGGGGCAGTGAGCACACATGCCCGGAGTGGTGGGAAGCATTATTCGTGGTGTCTGGGGGGAGGGGCTTGGGAGTTCAGTGTCTTTAGTCATGTGCTGCCGGGTGCTTTGTGGATTGGGTGGCGGTCGAGGGCGGGGTCCTCGGCGGCCCGATCCCTGGACACAGCGGCTAGCTGTTGGGACGTGGAACGTCACCTCGCTGGGGGGAAGGAGAATGAGCTAGAGGTACCGGCTAGAGATAGTCGGGCTCACTTCCACGCACAGCTTGGGCTCTGGAACCCAACTCCTTGAGAAGGGTTGGACTCTCCACTACTCTGGAGTTGCCCAGGGGGAGAGATGCCGGGCTGGTGTGGGCTTGCTTATAGCTCCCCATCTCAGCCGTCTCGTGTTGGAGTTTACCCCAGTGAACGAGAGGGTCGCCTCTCTGCGCCTTCGGGTAGGAGTGAGGACTCTGACTGTAGTTTGTGCCTACGGGCCGAACGGCAGTGCAGAGTACCAGACCTTCTTGGGGTCCTTGGGGGGGGTACTGGAAAGTGCCCCAACTGGGGACGCCGTTGTTCTGCTGGGGGACTTCAACGCCCACGTGGGCGACGACAGTGATACCTGGAGAGGGGTGATTGGGAGGAACGGCCTCCCCGATCAGAACCCGAGCGGAGTTCTGTTGTTGGACTTCTGCACCAGTTACAGATTGTCCATAACGAACACCATGTTCGAGCATAGGGGCGTCCATAAGTGCACATGGCACCAGGACGCCCTAGGCCGGAGATCAATGATAGACTTTGTTATTGTCTCATCTGAGCTCCGGCCCTATGTCTTGGACACTCGGGTGAAGAGAGGGGCAGAGTTGTCAACCGATCACTACCTGGTGGTGAGTTGGATCCACTGGCGGAGGGGCAGGCAGGAGAGACCTGGCAGGCCGAAACGTATCCTGCGGGTCTGCTGGGAACGTCTGGCTGAGCCCCCTGTCAGGGAAACTTTCAACTCCCACCTCCGGGAGAGCTTCTCACAGCTACCTGGGGAGGCGGGGGACATTGAGTCTGAGTGGACCAGGTTCTCAACCTCCATTGTTGACGCGGCCGTCCGGAGCTGCGGGCGCAAGGTCACTGGTGCCTGCCGTGGCGGCAATCCCCGAACCCGGTGGTGGACACCGGAAGTAAGGGATGCCGTCAAGCTGAAGAAGATGACCTATCGGGCCATGTTGGCCTCTGGGTCTTCCGACGCAGCCGACAGGTACCGAGAGGCTAAGCGTGCTGCTGCTAGGGCGGTCAAGGAGGCAAAAACCAGGAGCTGGGAGGAGTTCGGGGAGGCCCTGGAGAAGGACTATCGGTCGGCCCCGAAGCGATTCTGGCAAACCGTCCGGCGCCTCAGGAGGGGGAAACAGTACCCTGCCGACACTGTTTACAGTGCGGGCGGGGAGCTGCTGACCTCGTCCGGGGATATCGTTGGGCGGTGGAAGGAATACTGCGAGGACCTCCTTAACCCCACCATCACGTCTTCTAATGTAGAAGGTGAGGCTGAGGACTCTGAGGAGGACTCGCCCATCACCCGGGCGGAAGTCACTGAGGTGGTCTGTAAGCTCCTCAGTGGTGGGGCTCCGGGGGTGGATGAGATCCGCCCAGAGTATCTCAAGTCTCTAGATGCTGTTGGGCTGTCCTGGCTGACGCGCCTCTGCAGCATCGCGTGGCGGACGGGGACAGTGCCCCTGGAGTGGCAAACCGGGGTGGTGGTTCCCCTGTTTAAAAAGGGGGACCGGAGAGTGTGTTCCAATTATAGGGGGATCACTCTTCTCAGCCTCCCCGGGAAAGTCTACGCCAGGGTACTGGAGAGACGAATTCGGCCGTTAGTCGAACCTCGGATTCAGGAGGAACAATGCGGTTTTCGTCCTGGCCGCGGAACACTGGACCAGCTCTATACCCTCCGGAGGGTGCTTGAGGGTTCATGGGAGTTTGCCCAACCAGTCCACATGTGTTTTGTGGATTTGGAGAAGGCATTCGACCGTGTCCCTCGGGGTACTCTGTGGGGGGTGCTCCGGGAATATGGGGTCCGGGGCCCTCTGTTAAGGGCTGTCAGGTCCTTGTACGACCGGAGCAGGAGCCTGGTGCGCATTGCCGGCAGTAAATCGGGCCTGTTCCCAGTGCATGTTGGACTCCGGCAGGGCTGCCCTTTGTCACCGGTTCTGTTCATAACCTTTATGGACAGAATTTCTAGGCGCAGCCAGGGGCCGGAGGGGGTCCAGTTTGGGAACCACAGGATATCATCTCTGCTTTTTGCAGATGATGTTGTCCTGATGGCTTCTTCAGGCCAGGACCTTCAGCAGGCATTGGAGCGGTTCGTAGCTGAGTGTGAAGCGGCTGGGATGCGAATCAGCACCTCCAAATCTGAGGCCATGGTTCTCGACCGGAAAAGGGTGGCGTGCCCCCTCCAGATCGGTGGAGTTGTCCTGCCTCAAGTGGAGGAGTTCAAGTATCTCGGGGTCTTGTTCACGAGTGGGGGTGAGAAGGAGCGTGAGATTGACAGACGGATCGGTGCTGCCGCCGCAGTCATGCGGTTGGTGTACCGGTCCGTTGTGGTGAAGAAGGAGCTGAGCCGAAAGTCTACGTTCCCACCCTCACCTATGGCCATGAACTGTGGGTAATGACCGAAAGGACAAGATCGCGGATACAAGCGGCCGAAATGAGTTTCCTCCGCAGGGTGGCCGGGCGCTCCCTTAGAGATAGGGTGAGATCCTCGGCTACTCGGAGGAGCTCGGAGTAGAGCCACTGCTCCTCTACATCGAGAGGAACCAGTTGAGGTGGCTCGGGCATCTGTTTCGGATGCCCCCTGGGCGTCTCCCTGGGGGGGTGTTCCAGGCACGTCCTACCGGGAGGAGACCGCGGGGTAGACCCAGGACACGCTGGAGGGACTATGTCTCTCGGCTGGCCTGGGAACGCCTCGGGGTCCCTCCTGGGGAGCTGGCTGAGGTGTCGGGGGAGAGGGAAGTCTGGGCTTCCCTGCTTAGACTGCTGCCCCCGCGACCCGGCCCCGGATAAAGCGGAAGAAGATGGATGGATGGATGGATGGATAGTCATGTGCTGCCAGTTCAGGGATTGAAACCGACAAGCTTCACAAGGCTGGTTCCTGAACACCAGACCACAGCTGGAGTCTGTGTGCAGGTTGATCATCAGCCCCGCCCCCTCTCTCTGATCAGTCAGAGTCTGTATGCAGGTTGAGCATCAGCCCCGCCCCCTCTCTCTGATCAGTCAGAGTCTGTATGCAGGTTGAGCATCAGCCCCGCCCCCTCTCTCTGATCAGTCAGAGTCTGTGTGCAGGTTGATCATCAGCCCCGCCCCCTCTCTGATCAGTCAGAGTCTGTATGCAGGTTGATCATCAGCCCCGCCCCCTCTCTCTGATCAGTCAGAGTCTGTATGCAGGTTGATCATGTTCACGTGGACAGAGCAGTAAACCTGTATGAAGCTTAGAATACTGGCATGCGACGCCACAAAGTGCAGATCTCAGGTTGACAGAGTTAAACAGCAACGAACCTCTGTTACACTGGAACTGGAGGGTGTATTTAAAGGTATAGCTGCTACAGCAGATCCTTTAAGTCCTGTAAGCTGTGTGGTGGGTCAATGTGAGCCTTGGGCTCCATGACCCTGTTGCCAGTTTAACGGTTGACCTTCCTTGAAGCACTTTTGGTAGATACTGACCACTGCATACTGGAAACACACCACAATACCTGCCTAATGTGTTGGGGATGTTCTGACCCAGTCATCTAGAACATCACAGTCCCATTTATCCTGCTTCAACATCAACTTCAAGAACTAAATGTTCCCTTGCTGACGGATATGTAGATCCCACCCCGTGACTCAAGTCACTGGAATCTTATTTACTTCACCTGTCAGTGGTTTTAATGTTCTGGCTAACTGGTATATAGACTAATGTGAGTGTGCTGTAGTGTGTGTTTACTTGAGAGCGCTCTCGTTACTATACAGCCAGCTGCATTCCTGTTCTGGAAGAGTGGGAATGGTAGCCTTCCATTCAAAAGGGCACTCCAATTTAGGCAGACATCGATAGCATGAAACCGGAGGAGCCCTGCACTCAGGAGACCCCATAGGCCTACTAAACAATAACGCTCACAGGGGGCACACGTGTTTTTTAGGCGTGTGCAGATATATGTCGGGGGAGTGATTTGGTTCTTGACTTTTTAAACATATTTAAAATGAAGAACATCTGATAACAGCAGTACGGAGTTGTTGGACTGGAATGAATCCTGAGGTGTGAAGGCAAAGTTATATGTAAGTGATTACAACATCAGAGTGAAAGGAATTGAAAAGAGGCTCTAGAACCCTGTCGGGCCTCTGGTCTGGAGATGAGATACGTTTATGGGGGTCTACGGGTTCCGTGTGTCGTGCAGTGACACATTTACCGAGATGTTGCAGCCGGGCTTGCAGATCCTGCGCACTCGTAGGTTGGCAAACACTCTTTGCTGTGTGTCGGAGCATTATCCTGCTGAAGATGCCCAGCCGTGAGAGGAAACAAGTGGTCGCAGGATGTCCTGAACATACCGTATCACTAGTAGGGGTGACCGACTGTCGTAGGCGACGGCTCCCCAGACCATCGCACCGATAGTAGTATCTTGTTGCACTGCAAAAAGGAACGTGGCTTCAAGTGTGTCACAGAGCTGTCGATGAGCTCTCACTAAGAGGTACACTACCCAAAACTAGCCTCTGAGAGCCTCTGAGAAGCCTGGTATCCTCAAACCTACACTTTAACCCAAGAGCCGAGTGAATAATTGGCGATCCACAGGTAGACGCCGCTGACTCATGCAGAACAGGACCACGCATACGGTCATTAGAGATGAGACGAGACACTCATCCCTGGGTCTTTCACAGCAGATTAACTAATCTTCCAAAACGTCCCTGAGGGCAGCTTTCTGCTGCGTCTCCAGATCTACACTTCATACACAATCGGAAGACAAGTCAAACAGTTCGGAACACAGCTGATTCGGTCACATATGTCCCTCGTCCAATGTTCCTTCTGAAACCACTTTGAGCATGGTGGGAACTGGTCCAGATCTTTGTATGGGGATTGCACAAACTGTGGGGTGCAACTGAAGACCAATAATCTCTCACACACACATACACACACACACACACACACACACACACACACACACACACACACACACACACACACACATATACATGTTCACACACTACTCAGCAGACAAGGACATGACACCTGTCACTCACCTTCAGGTCTCGGTGCACCACGCCCATTTGATGGCAGTGAAGCACTGCCTCCAGGATCTGCTGGATGCAATGACTGCATGCAAACACCAGGGGGCGCATGTTAGTCTGAGCAGCGCTTACAGTCCCGTGCACAGGCCAGGGGTAGGGTAGGGTAGGGTAAGGTAGGGTAGGGGGGACTTTGGGGGGCAAAAGAGAAAGGTGGGGGGTGTATCTCTATAGACACAAGCTCTTGCCTCCCTCTTCCCAGTAAAGAGTAATTCGTAAACAAACACACATCAGTGGCAAAACCTGCTTCTCCCAGCGCGAGTGTCTGTCAGGGAAGTTCGAGACATTAACACCTATTAGGACAGTAATAGAAAGTGAGCAATGGTGCAATAAGCACAGATGTATTTTCAGCTTCTGCTACGGTGGTGTATTTTTGGTGCTGGGCCCATAGCACAGCTGATGGACCACTTGGCTAAACATGATGTAAGCCAATGGGACAATGTGGAAATGGTTTTTTTCAATGGTTTCATACCATATGACTCCATTAAACAAGCACATTAACTGTGGGAAAGTATCGACTCTACACCGTGAATGTTTCAGCATCATTGTAACAGAGTAAGCAATGTGACGTAATGATACACCGTCCCAGAAGTAACTGTGATAAACGATATTTTTCCAGATTTAAGAGCATTTAGGCCACCAGTATAGTGGTGGTAGCAAAATAAACCAGTTACACCTTCTGGTAAAGGTAGCCGGGGTCCGAGGGAGAGTGAATAGGCCTGCTCTCCCTCTCTGGGTGGGTATATGGTGCTCTCTCCCCACATCAAACTCAATGTGATGCTGGGCGGCACAGGCCACTGTTAGCCATTGCATCAGAGCCGGAACCGAAGTACTATTGAAGAATACTGACCTGACCCCCCCACTGACACCCCCACTCTGATACCATACAACACTAGTGGTGTAACTTAATTGACTAAACTCAACAACCAAATTAGTTGTCAACTAATTTAATAGCTGATTAGTTGGCAACGTCACTGCGCGTTTACCTCGTTAACCAGCTGCAGTGAATACATACAGGCTGAGCAGCTGTCTGTCACATGAACAGAGCTATTCTGTTGTCTCCATCTTTGCCATTCCAGGGTGGAACCCTGGTACTAGGCCTTTCAACTTAATGCTAACTGTAACATAATGCTGCTGCCTCAGTCCACAGGCTTCTTTCACTTTAGAAGACGCGTCGCAATCTTTCAGCTTGTCAACAAATGCAAGTGTATAGCTGTCCATGAGGAGGTGCTCCAAGTGTGATTTGTATTTATGGCAGTGGAATACAAGACGGTTACGCTTCTCAACAGGTGGACGAGCCCACGGTCAGCTTTTTTTGCCAGTGATGTGCATTCAAGACCACGGATAAAGTTACGGGAAATCCCAAAAGCGAAATCGCAAGTGAAGACGGGACCAATCGGCGGAATTCTGCAGCAGATGTGAAAAGCTCGGACGTGCTCAGTGACGCGGTGTTAGGCGGGGGAGGTAAGACAGCGTGCCTAATGAGAATTCGGGGTCTTTTCTGCTATTATACGTAATCTACAGCTCAGTACATACGTCTACGTAAAGTACCTGCACTACACCGTACGGCAGTACAGCATCATACACACCATCTCTCATCAACCAGAGAGTCCAGTTAAAACGGGAGAACAGAATCATGGGTTTACTGGTCAGGATTTAGGAACGCAGAGACTGCTGGTGGTGGTAAAAGCTGTGGGGGTAACAGGAGGAAGCAGGGTGTAGGAGAGGGAACTCGGAGATCACACAGGGCGATGAACACGGAACTGTGCACTGTTAGAATATATCTATACAGGACTGGATAGATATATCAATACAGACACTGAAAACACAGTCATGTGATGATTGTGTGTGTGTGTGTGTGTGTGTGTGTGTGTGTGTGTTAATGAGTGTGTGTGTGTGGGGACTGTTTACATGCGCAGTGTGGGACAGCAGTAACGCACACATGCATGTGAGCTGGTTGCTAGGAGATCGTAGTGTGTCGTCATGCGTCAGTGGGGGCTGTAGTGGTGTAGTGAGCACCGTGGGGGGCAGGCTGTGGGTGGGGGGTCAGGTGGAGGGGTTGGTGGGGGGAAGAGGCTAGGCTCTATCCCAGTGTGGACCCTAACGGTACTCGACTGTACAGAGCTCACAGCTACACCGCACTCCGGATCAGTACCGCAATCCCCCCCCAACACCACCGAACACTGTGAGGAGAGGACGAGGGAGGAATAGAAAGAGGGACACAGACAGTAAAAACAGATGAGCACACTAAAAAAAAGAAAGAAAGAAAGAAAGAAAGAAAGAAAGAAAGAAAGAAAGAAAGATGAAAAAAATAGAAAAATGGAAAGAATCAGAACGAACGACTGAAAGCAAACAAATAATATGAAAGATTGAAAAAAATGACAGAAAGAACATAAATGTACAGACTAAAAAACGAGATGCAAAGAAAGATAAACGGACACAAACAAGGACATAATGAACAGATGACAAAGAAAAGAAATAAAGGAAAAATTCTACACAAATACTCTCTCTGTCCATTCTATCAGCTCCTCTGATCACACAGGAGATCTTTCTGGTTCTATAATCACAGACTGTAGTTCATCTGTTTCTCTGCAGACTTTATTCTCCTCCTTTCACCCTGATCTTCAATGATCAGGACCCCACAGGACCACCACAGAGCAGCTATGATGTGGGTGGTGGGTCATTCTCAGCACTGCAGTCACACTGACATGGTGGTGGTGTGTTAGTGTGTGTTGCTGGTACGAGTGGATCAGACACAGCAGTGCTGCATTGAGATATGTGTGAAAGGGAAATAGTGACTGAGTGTGCTGGCACCTACTTATTTCTGTGTGTGTGTGTGTGTGTGTGTGTGTGTGTGTGTGTGTGTGTGTGTGAGATTTACTCAGACTGGCAGGCCACTAAAGATCAGGGCAGTAAATTAGACGCTGTCTCTCCCAATGAATAAATACTGCACAGGTCACATCACACCACAACTGTGTGTGTGTGTGTGTGTGTGTGTGTGTGTGTGTGTATAAAGTTAACAGTGCATGATTAACTGACGAGATGGTTTTGATGACAGTGTGTAGTGTGTGTGTGTGTGTGTATGTCTCTGTGTGTGTTATGCATTCATGTGTGTAATAATAATATAGGGTGTGTGTGCGTGTGTGTGTGTGTGTGTGTGTGTGTGAGAAGGGGGGGCGGGGTTACTGATATGGAGCACTGAACTCCACATTTGGACCGTAAGCGTGTCTCATGTGTGTCCTTATGTGACGATGTCAAAGTGAGTATGAACACATGAATACATTACTCTGTGTGTGTGTGTGTGTGTGTGTGTGTGTGTGTGTGTGTGTGTGTGTGAGTCCTCCTCTCCTCACCTCCCCCACTGTCAGCTGTTGAGTGCTGTGGCCTGCTGGGAGGGAAGTGTTAGGGGTGCTGTGGCAGGAGGACTGTTAGAAATGTTAGTGTGTCGACCTCCACGCTGTCCAGAAGACTCGGCTCCAGTATATACAGTACGTGGGCAAAAGTATTTGGACACCAGCTCATTCGCTTTCTTCTGAAATCAAGGGTATTAAAAAGAGTTTATCCTGCTTTTGTGGGAGTAACTACTACTACTACTACCATCCAGGGAAGACCTTCTACACTTCTAGCACTGCTGTGAGGATCTGATTGCAATCAACAAGAGCTGAGGTCATGATATTGCAGGATTACCACCACACCTCCTCCCCAGTTTATCCCTACCAGAGGTACGGGATGGAGCTCCATCATTATACCCCTCTAGCACACGCCTGGCATCAGTGCAAACTCTATGGTCCCAGTTTGTTTATCTGCTCCAGAGAGTCCTATTCTATTGGCAGCACTTCCCTACAGGGACTAGACAAGCTGTGTGTGCATTTTCACATTTGTGTCGGCAATGGGTGGAGCTTAAAGCAGGTGAACGCGTTCATTAGAAGAGGTGTCCACAGCCTTTTGGACATAGAGTGCTTCACCACTGAATGGTACCTACACTACTCGAGTCTACTCTCCTTTGAACTCTTCCGTTAGGCAGATGTGGTATCTGGTACCGGGTACTGTCTTAGTACCTGCTCGCTCATGGTTCCACTATTACATTTGCACAATTATTAATTGGGATAAATGATCTAATATTACAATCTGGGAGGGCAAATTATGTGAACCCTTGCTTTTAGGATCTGGTGACCCCCCCTTGCGCCCCAAAGTAGAACGACTTGTGTGCTTAGGGTCGTTGTCTTGTTGCATGACCCACTTTCCCACTTTGTAGAGCCGAGCAGAGCAGGTACCATGCAGTGGAAAAACACCAATAGTGCGGCCACCTCCTTGTTTCCACACTTTGTAGATCTATAATTCCAGACTGTAGTTCATCTGTTTCTCTGCAGACTTTATTCTCCTCCTTTCACCCTGATCTTCAATGGTCAGGACCCCACAGGACCACCACAGAGCCTGTTTAAACCCCTCAATCCACCAACCAGAAATATCCAGCCGACAGCCTCCTGTGGTCAGCGTCCTGTGGGCACTGATGAAGGACTAGAGGACGACCAACACAAACTGTGCAGAAACAGATGAGCTTCTGTCTCTGACTTTACATCTACAAGGTGGAGACACTCGGTAGGAGTGTCTGATAGAGTGGACAGTGAGTGGACACAGTGTTTAAACACTCCAGCAGCACTGCTGCGTCTGATCCACTCGTACCAGCAACACACACTAACACACAATCACCATGTCAGTGTGACTGCAGTGCTGAGAATGACCCACCACACACATCATATCTGCTCTGTGGTGGTCCTGTGGGGTCCTGATCATTGAAGATCAGGGTGAAAGGAGGAGAAGAAAGTCTGCAGAGAAACAGATGATCTACAGTCTGATTTATAGAACCACAAAGAGCTCCTGTGTGGTCAGAGGAGCCGATAGGATGGACAGAAAGTGTAGAAACAAGGAGGTTGTAACGTTATGCTTGATTGGTATATATCACTTGCTTTGTGCATCACGGATCGTAACCACGGTAACATGATGTTACCGATACACAGCACTAGTAAGAGGGGGGTTTGGGAGGGGGGAGGCAGGCAGTGCAAGATAAAAGCTCATAATGCCACCGACAAACTGACAGACAGACAGGCAAGACCCACAGACAGACGGACAGACAGAGAGGTGCAGGCAGTGACCGACAGACGGACAGACAGTCAGACGGACAGACAGACGGACAGACAGGCAGAGGAGGATGTGAGTGAGCTACATACTAACCTTCAGGTCCCTGTGCACTATGTCATGTTGGTGAATGTGATTGACACTGTCTAGAATCTGATGGATACAGTGACTGTGAAGACAAAAGCAGGGGAGAAGAAGGGGAGGGGAGGGTGGGACAGGGACGAGAGGAGCGATGGGGGGAGAAGTGAGGATGAGTGCAGAGGAAATAAATATATGATGGTGAACAACGGTGACATGAACAGAATCGAAGGGAACAAATTCGAGAACAGAATTAACAGTCAGGAGAGACAAGAGGATGGAGGAGGAGGAGGATGGAGATGAGAGGCGAGGGATGGAGAGAAGGAAGAGTAAAGAAAAGAGAGTGACGGAGAGAGAGAGAGAGAGAGAGAGAGAGAGAGAGAGGAAAGTGGAGGAGGTGAGGAGACAAAACATTTTCAACAAGATGAGACACAAAACCAACAACAGCACAGGGCCTGACATGCTCAGACAGAGAGAGAGAGAGAGAAAGAGAGAAAGAGAGAGAGAGAGAGAGAGAGAGAGAGAGGAGTTGAGACAATGGAAGAAAGAGAGAGAGAAAGAGAAACCCATAGAGATAGAGAGAAATGAGGAGGAGAAAGAGATGAGTTGGGTTAAGTATAGATTTGTGTGTGTGTGAGTGTGTGTGTGTGTGTGTGTGTGTGTGTGTGTGTGTGTGTGTGTGTGTGTGTGTGTTCTGCGGGCTGTGTCTCTGCTCCAGTAATTAGTCACACATACTAGATATTTAAGCCTTTCTGAATGTCTCACTGCCTCACACACACACACACACACACACACACACACACACACAATTAAATGTTCAGTTAAGACTGCAAACACGGCCGTGTGAAGTGACCAAACAGTACACACACACACACACACACACACACACACCTCTGCTGCTCTGATTCCGAACACCATTAAAATCATCAGATCTGAAAGAAGAGGATTAAACTGGAGATTAATCTCCCACCGCAGACTCCCACACCTCCCAGCTCACACAGCGTCTGAAAACGAGACCCCTCTGTTCTAGGACCTGAACACGGCTGCAGAACATTCGTTCACTGGTTACTGTAGAAAGCACAGGAGCGGACGGTGTTTGTGGTGGACGTTCCCGAATGACACAGGGACGTTTAACCACCTGAAGTTCCCACCTGTAGACTGGGATTTCAGCCGCTGTTGGTAAAACCATATGAGCTTCCATACACCTACAAATTCAGCTCCGTCCATCGCACTGTGGCCTTTGGTACCGGAGCGAGAGACTTGGGGGACAGAGAGAGAGAGGGAGAGAGAGAGAGAGAGAGAGAGAGAGAGAGAGAGAGAGATGAAGTCCTAATTACACTAGTTAATTGGAGGCCTAGTTTCTCTCTCTCTGAGGACACAGAGATGGAGACAAAAAAAGTGTCCATACACTCACTGTCCATTATATCAATCCAATTCTGTTTCTCTGCAGACTTTATTCTCCTCCTTTCACCCTGATCTTCAATGATCAGGACCCCACAGGACCACCACAGAGCAGATATGATGTGGGTGGTGGGTCATTCTCAGCACTGCAGTCACACTGACATGGTGGTGGTGTGTTAGTGTGTGTTGCTGGTACCAGTGGATCAGACACAGCAGTGCTGCTGGAGTGTTTAAACACTGTGTCCACTCACTATCCACTGTATGAGACACTCCTACCGAGTGTCTCCACCTTGCAGATGTAGATGTACCAGCAACACACACTAACACACCACCATGTCAGTGTCAGTGTTGTGGGGTCCTGACCACTAAAGTAAAGGGTGTAGAAGGAGGTGGAGGTCATAACAACTCATATCTGCTTAATAACTAACAAACCGTCACTGCCCTGAGAAACTGCTGTCAGATCATGGTGGACATCACAACTCCATGTGAAGTGGTTTGGAACAAATTAGACCATCGCCAGTCACATGATACTCACCATGCGCCCGCCTGCCCGCACACACACACACACACACACACACACACACACACGGCCTAGTGTCAGCTGTAATCAGCAGTTGTCAACATGAGGCTCATAACAGAAGAGTGATAAGGGAAAGTACACACACACACACACACACACACACACACACACACACACACACACACACACTCCAAAAAAAACCCTCATACACACCCATTCCCTCCACTCACACACCCAGCACACAACACACAACTGATAAAACTCAAAAGCCTTCATGCACACACACACACACACACACACACACACACACACACACACACACGGTTACACATTAGGTTTGGCGGATGTGAAATACTGTTGTTTAACTCGTTCAGCTCGAGGCCAATATCGTACCATGTTTTTGTAGTTTGACGTTTTATTCACCGATTAAATTAGAAAAGCATTAATATGAGACAGTCACACGAACCAGATACGGTTCCTTTCAGGAGATCAGACTCTCCACGTAAATATCAACAAAATGTAAATGTGTATGAATTTTGATAAAACATTTTATTATTAACGATTAAATTAACAAGGATATTTATAATAACAGCCCCGCCCCCTCTCTCTGATCAGTCAGAGTCTGTGTGCAGGTTGATCATCAGCCCCGCCCCCTCTCTCTGATCAGTCAGAGTCTGTATGCGGGTTGATCATCAGCCCCGCCCCCTCTCTCTGATCAGTCAGAGTCTGTATGCAGGTTGAGCATCAGCCCCGCCCCCTCTCTCTGATCAGTCAGAGTCTGTATGCAGGTTGATCATCAGCCCCGCCCCCTCTCTCTGATGAAGTAGTTAATAAAGTATGTGGCCGGTACGACGGGCAAATTTACGTTTTGGTAGTGCTGTGGAAAGGTAAGTGTGTGTGTGTGTGTGTGTGTGTGTGTGTGTGTGGTTAATGACTAAAAGAGTTGAGTGAAAAGATGAGCAATAGAAGAAATAGAAAGATCAGTGAAGAAAGAAAGAAAGAAAGAAAGACTGAGAAACGAAAAACACCAGCAGTTACAGGTACGAACATTAAACGATTCAGTCCGTTATTCATAATTCAGGCTGAGACGCTTCTGATATAAAACACGTAGCAACAATAAACCCCGTTAAACTTAAATATCCAACGTCTTCCCGTCTAAATATGGAAACTAAGCTACAACCTGCTCAATGTTCTCTGGTCTGCCCTCTAGTGGAACATGTAGGACATAGACAAGAACGTGAGCAGCTACGTTTACAACGCAGCCGCTGTTTTTGTGGACACACAACCAAACAGCACGTGTTTCTGTAGCCTTATGAGGACATCGGGACAGTACATCATACAGCAATACGACCCCTTTAAACAACCAACCAACCAAGTGTCCACGGAATTAAAGGAGCTACGTTAAAGCTACATTATAACCTTCAGTCCAGTTAGTTCTGGTTTCACACTGACCACGTCCTGTCGTCACCACCTACATGGGCTATGGCTCCCTATAGTAGATGCTGATTGGTTTGGAGAGAGGTGCACATTGATGTCCTGTCAACTCTGTGAGATGCCTTTCCAGGTGTTGCACACATCTGAGTGACCTACGTGAACCTCCGAACAACACCGTTCTTTTTCACCTTCTACTGCTTGATTTGTGAAGATAACTTCCCATAAACTCTCGTGATTGGTCCAAAAACGCTGTCACACTGTAAACCTACCAGACCAGGGTTCAGTTGATAGGACCAAGACCCCAAAATGAAAGGTCCAGACCGAACAAGTCAGGTATGAAAGCATCCTATCGTGTAGGTGGGGGTGGAGACTAACCAGGTGAAGGATGGAGGAGAGAAAACGAGGGAAAACGAGAGGAGAAAGAGAAAGAGATGGAGGAAGAGAGGGATAGTGAAGAAGAAGAGCGAGTGCAGGGGAGCGCTGTATACCTGGCGTCGGCCTCGCTGTAGTACTCTCTGGCAACGATGTCTTCAAACAGCTCTCCTCCCGTAACCCTGCAGAACAAACACAGAACAGGTTAACACACGTTCTAGCATTACTGGACGAGCAGAACGTGGGTTCTTCCAAACACTTAGGTAAGTCATCAGAAAGCTTTTCAAATTTGGGTGAAATCAAATCCATGTTTAGACTGTTGTGAGTGAAGCAGTTAGGGACGAAGAGCTAAGGGACAGTTCGGCTGGTCACTCACAGCACAAGCTTTGATGACCCACCAAAATGAATCACCTTGTGAATCGGAATCAAATCGAATCGAAACCTTGTGAATCGGAATCAAATCGAATCGAAACCTTGTGAATCGGACAGGAATCGAATTGGGACCTTGTGATCAGATCCGCCTATCTTTAGTTTTACTGAGTGCTGAGGTTTGCAGTGTAAGAACACACACACACACACACACACACACACACACACACACACACACACACACACACACACGCATTAAACAGCCCAGCATTTCCATGGAAACAAGAATCCTCCACGACGGCGCTCGGGAATCTTATGCGTTCTAGCACATTCTTCTGCGTTAGAAAGACGAGGTGATGCTACAGCAAGAAAACTTACTGAAGCTGCGGGAAAGAACGGGCTAAGGAGCAACAGCTGGATCAACATTACTGAACACGTGACACGAGTACTTCCACAGCTTCTTCAACGTTCCTGATATTCCGTTCAGGTGGTTCTGAAAAAAAGGCTGTTTGGGAATAACTGCTCAATTTTAGCTCCTTGCTTTTGGTTTGGTCTGAAATGGAAAAAACAAGCCGAGCTATCGACAGAGCTGTGGAAGAGTTAACTCCTTAAACCTGAGTCTAGAACCATTAGAACCAAATATCAGCTGCAAAACTATGCAATCAAAAACCAGAAGACAAAAATAACCGAATACACAAATCAGCAACCAAAAATCAACAGAAATCAGCAACTAAAAATCAGCAACCAAAAATCAACAGAAATCAGCAACTAAAAATCATCAATCAAAAATCAGCAGTAAATAAGAAATCAAAAATCCAAAAATATTCCCAAATCTGCATAAAATTCAGTCCCAAAATATGCAAATAGCCAAGAATGACCAAACTAAAAATCATCAGCCAAAAATCTAAAATCTTTAATAATAATTTTTAAAAAAATTCACTGTTTGATTCACTTTCCAAAATCAAAAGTTAATTCATCCCTGACCATCACGCCGATTCGCTAAACTACCGGCCGGACGTTCGGTGATCCTATTACGGGTTTACGAGCGGCTTAACCTGGAACCACCGTAGAGCACCGTGCTTGACCTTTCACTCGGCAGACTTCACGCTCCAATCGTCGGAATTCTCCGGCCGCGTGTGAGGCACCGCCCCCTCGCATACGTTTCAACCAACCAGCCTCGACTGAAGCTTCGGATTCCTCAAAAACTCAATCCATTTTCCACCTTCACGCTTAAAAACACCACAATCACAGGAGGGTCACACGGGGGACAGTCCTCCACCAGGGCCTCCAGGCCAGCTTGAGAAGAAAGTGCCAGAGTGAGAATAATGCCCAGCTCCGAGGGAGCGGCCGAGCGCTACCGCATGCCAGGAGTCTTAACGCTGAATAACTAACACTTACAAGTCGAACAGCAAGTAGTGGAAGCCCTCCTCTGATATGCTGTCGTGGAGTCGAACTGTGAGGAGATGGGAGAGAAGGTAGAGAGGTTTGGTTACAGACACACAGCTCAGTTCATGGTTTCTACAAGCCTGTAGTTAAGCCTCTAGAAGCTCATCAAATCCGTTACTTAACCATAACCAGGTACATTCGTGCGATTTGGGGACGTTTACGCGCCGCGAGACATGGGACTCACTCACCGATATTTGGGTGCTTGAGCAGCCGACAGATTCGAGCTTCTCGCTCCAGCTTCTGATGATCTGCAGAGAAAACATACACATGTAAATTCAGGCTTAAAATACGTAACAGCGACATATTGTTATCTCGTAATTTTATCTAGATCGTGAACTAAGTAGAACGTGGGATGAGGCGGCATCGTTTATACAGCGTTCAAAAGTTTCTTGCATTGCTCCACCCCCTGTTCTCTGCTCCTCCTCTACTCTGCTCCCTAATGGTGTCCTGTGATGATCCATCTCATGCAGCCTGAATGTTCTCACTCAGTTCTGCAGATGGTGTGGTAGGGGTGGAGCGTTGATCAAGCATCCAATAGCATCCCACACATTTTCAATCAGGGACAGGTCTGGAGATGAGACCGACCACGGCGTAGTATCTGTGTCTTCAAGACGAGATCTTGAGACGGCAGCAGTGTGTGGACGAGCGTCGTCCTGTTGGAATAGAGCACCGGAGTGTGTGTTCAGAAAAGGTAGAACCACTGGTTGCAGAACCTCATTAACGTAACGTTGGATTGTTAAAGTGTCTGTAATGAAGACCGAAGGTGATCTGACACTGTATGAACCTGCACCCCATACACGTATTCATTGACCTGCTGCCATTCGGAGCAACTCCACGACAGTCTGGTTCGACACCCTTGCAGTCTTTGATGGTGTTGACGTGGTTTTAATCGCACTCTCACTACCGAACAAAGCCAGCGAGAAGAGATCCTATCAATACAGGAACAGCACGCTGTGGAACAGCCTGTCTGCTGCAGGATTACAGAGCACAGCAATAATAAAGCGAGACAGACATAAATACGACACCGATAGTAATCTCAGTCTCCATAAGAGCACAGAGCTCCATCAGAGGATGTAATGACTAATGCTGCACTGACTGGAGCTCACGTCTGAAAGAGAATGAGAGCATTATATAAATCCAAGAAGAAAAGGTCACAAGATACTACACTGTTACTGATCTTTAATACCGGCTACCGGACTGTGTTTCTGATACAGTTTCAGTAACTACACTGCTGCCGATCTTTAACCCTAGTGAGAAAATGTAAATAGTGATCACTAAGCTTTAAAGGTTGAACGAATAAATTGCAGTGTTTCAGCCTCCTTGCCAGATCACTGCCTCCCTCTGACTGCATTCGCTCATGTATAAATCATTACAGCTCTCCCACTCTTTCACCTCCAGCTGATCTCTGCCCAGTGGTCGTGACATGAGTGTGTGTGTGTGTGTGTGTGTGTGTGTGTGCGTGTGTGTGTGTGTGTGTGTGCCAGAGTGCATGTGACCGTATGCGATGTGCATATAGCCTACATACACTCTAATCCCTCATATCTGAAATCTGTTCACCACAGAGACAGCCGGCAGAAGCAGGCCTGATGCGGAGCTGACCACACACAGTCCACTCCCTCCCGTCTGAACACAGTGACGAACATGCCAAACGAGGCCGTCAGAGATCCATCTGGTCCAGCTGAAGACACAGCATGGACACATGTGGTCAAAGCCCAGCAGCAATGCCTGCTAAAGCTCATAGCAACAGCCTGCGGTACAGCCTCAGAACAACTCATCAATCTGTCTTTAAATCCCAGACCAACACACACACACACACACACACACACACACACACACACACACACACACACACTGAAAATGAGCTGCACCCAGAAGAAAGTGTGGGATTGCAGTGCTGATCTGATCAGTATTTATTGATCTACTCATACAGAAGTGGTGTCTCTCAGGACGGCGTTGGGTTTAACGCAACATGCCAGACGTCTCTGCATGGAGGTGTAGAGGTTCCTAATGGTGTCCTGTGATGATCCATCCCATGCAGCTTGAATGTTCTCACTCAGTTCTGCAGATGGTGTGGTAGGGGTGGAGTGTTGATAGAGCGTCCAATAGCATCCACACATTTTCAATCAGGGACAGGTCTGGAGATGAGACCGACCACGGCGTAGTATCTGTGTCTTCAAGACAAGATCTTGAGACGGCAGCAGTGTGTGGACGAGCGTCGTCCTGTTGGAATAGAGCACCGGAGTGTGTTCAGAAAACGTAGAACCACTGGTTGCAGAACCTCATTAACGTAACGATGGTCTGTTAAAGTGTCTGTAATGAAGACCGAAGGTGATCTGAGATCCTATGAAAATGCGCCTCCACAAAGACAAAAGCAGGACTCGTCACTGAAGACACCTGCTGTCATTCTGAGTGACTCCATATCAGTCTGGTACGACACCACTGCAGATGATTCCTTCTGGGTGCAACTATTTTTTGATGATGAGTTTATCTCTATGTATAAGTAACTGTCACAGAAACATTGTATCTTCAAAACAGCAGCTTCACAACTTCACGTCTAATTGAAGTTAATGTGAAATTCTTATTCCTGACATTAGCAGTCCGATCTGAATGAGACACTCCGGACTCGGAGACACTCCAGTCATGGATCACAGCAGTGCTGCTGGAGTGTTTAAACCCCTCAGTGTCACTGATGAAGGACTAGAGGACGACCAACACAAACTGTGCAGAAACAGATGAGCTTCTGTCTCTGACTTTACATCTACAAGGTGGAGACACTCGGTAGGAGTGTCTAACAGAGTGGACAGTGAGTGGACAGTGTTTCCGACACTGACTGACCCTGACACCCATTCCTTGCTGTCTCTCCAACAAATAAACAAAACACACACACATCCACACAAACATACATGCCTTCCCACCCACTGGTCAGTTCAGTTGATGAGTGCTGACCTTAGCTGTCTGGCTGCAGGACATTCTCTACACTATACACATTCTGACAGAGCTGTCGCATTACATGCACTAACACAAACAAATAACACCCCATCTGACCTCCGGGTAACACCACACTAATTCCAACCGTAAGACTGACCAACCGAGATCGTTCCTCAGACCCTCCCTGACCACAAACGCAACCATAACCACCACTGTCCACTTCATCAGCTCCTGGTACTAGGCTAGTACTGAGTGGATCAGACACAGCAGTGCTGCTGGAATGTTTAAACACTGTGTCCACTCACTGTCCACTCTGTTTCTGCAGTTAGTGTTGGTCATCTGACAGACACACATCATAAACTACCATCAAAAATTCACTGGTTTCCAACTGAATTAAATCCCAGTTTAAATACCAAAGGAGCTTCCAGTGCATGTTTACTGCTCTGTCCACGTGGACATGATCAACCTGCATACAGACTCTGACTGATCAGAGAGAGGGGGCGGGGCTGATGATCAACCTGCATACAGACTCTGACTGATCAGAGAGAAGGGGCGGGGCTGATGCTCAACCTGCATACAGACTCTGACTGATCAGAGAGAGGGGGCGGGGCTGATTATCAACCTGCATACAGACTCTGACTGATCAGAGAGAGGGGGCGGAGCTGATGATATCACTGACCCAGATATTCAGTTATAGAGGGAAAAAGAAGGGAGGATCTCTCTGATCTCCATCTTTGCTCTCACAGTGTTCAAATTTCAGAATAAAAGTCCTGAGAAATAAATAAATAACAAATAAATAAATAAAAATAATAAAGGACAATCAAGGTATTTTTTTTTCTCCTTTATTTATATCAATTATTTTGAAGAACGTATTATAAATATCCTCGTGAATCTAATTATTTCAAATAACAACCTTAATTATTGCATTTTAGGCTCAAAAACACTCTGAAGGACCGATTTTCAACAGGACTTCTGGGATATAAAGTGTGTTTTAGTCTTTATAAGCAAAAATAAATAAATCAATTGTAATTGTTTTATCAAAAAATAATTCATACAGATTTTGAATGAAGACAATTCGAGTAGTCAGAATCAGAATATCAATTCGGGAGCATGAATATGAATGGCCATAAGAATAAGACCAGTCTGATAAGGTCAGCTGAAGCGGCCGTCCAGCAGGATGTCCAGGTCTATGACCCGAGTGGCTGAACAGACGGTGGGAACGTGATCCGGACTGTTTCTGGTCACTACTCGTTTCTTCTTGGGGCAGCTGACGCTGGTTTGCGAGTGTGCTGCCCGGGCTGCTCTCTGCGGCTCTCTGGGTCAGATGAATGTCCCGTGCTCCAGGCATGTAGCTATGCTTTCACACACTCACACACTCGCGCACACACACACACACAAACATGCACAAGGCAGCTGCCGAGTGCCACGGCTGCCTCTACAGTCAGAGTGCTCTTAAAACTCTTCTTTCACTCGCGCAATCGCTCACAATCACTCCTCTCTCACCGTCACACTCGCTCCTTCACAATCAGCTTCATTCTGTCTCCATCACACACCAGCCTGCTCACATGTCTTCGTGTGTGTGTGTGTGTGTGTGTGTGTGTGTGAGTGAGTGTGTGCTTGTCGCTCGACCACTCTCTCTCTCTCTCTCGCCGTACAGCATTCTCTCCTTTCTTCCCGTTTTTTGCCTGTTCCTACACTTCTCTCTCCTGGCATCCTTTCTCAGCATCTCTCTCCATCTTTCTTCATCCACTCATGCTGGACAATGTGACAACAATATAACATCACAACACCAGACGACAGCCGGCGGAATCAATGACAGTGACGCTGGAAATACATCAACAATGTTATATGTTATTATTATTATTATTATTATTATTATTATTATTGTTATAAGTTATTATTTATGACTCATTTCTTCATTTCTAAAACAAACCTTTTCCAATAATGATCTTTTCCAGTCTGGATTCTAACCGTTAGAAATCGAGGCCCATTTTGTGGGACGTTCTTGTAGTTTTGTAGTGCTGATCGATACGACCTCAAATCGATATCACGATTAATTGAACAATCGATTACAATTAACAAACGATTATTTTGTTTTTTCGCTGTCATCTTCACTAAAGTCAAAACGTATCGAAACGACGGTCACGGCATTTTTCGAGATGCTCAGTCGGCTCTGTTTTCGAGGGGTGTCACGTGACTACACACGCGATAAGACGTTGGTAAGTGGACAGCAGACGAATGAAGACGAATGAAATGATGGGAAAGATTACATCGGAATGTCGGTTTAGAATCATTTACTGCTCATTGCAAAGCTCTAGTCTACTTTTATTAACCAAAATCTTTTGCTTATAGCGACTAAAAACACACTTTATATCTGAGAAATCCTGTTTGAAACGGATCATCCAGAGTGTTTAAAAGCTGAAAATGCAATTATACTGATGAGTTATTTGTAATGATTAGATTTATAATTCATTCTTCAGAATACTTGACAAAGTGAATATACTTTATTATTTTAAAGTAATAGCCTTTCTCAGGACTTTTATTCTAAAATTTGTGCAGGGAAAGAAAGAGAGCAAACAGCCCCTCCGTTCTCATCCTCCTCTATAACCCAATATCTGGGTCAGTGACGTCATTAACCCCGCCCCCTCTCTCTGATCAGTCAGAGTCTGTATGCAGGTTGAGCATCAGCCCCGCCCCCTCTCTCTGATCAGTCAGAGTCTGTGTGCAGGTTGATCATCAGCCCCGCCCCCTCTCTCTGATCAGTCAGAGTCTGTATGCAGGTTGATCATGTTCACGTGGACAGAGCAGTAAACATGCACTGGGAGCTCCTTTGCTATTTAAACTGGGATTTAATTCAGTTTTCCGAGCTGAATTACACATCACACGATGATGATCATGGTTCGATAGGATTTTGGTCTTGTAGTTTGCTCTGATGTGTGAACAGGCTGTTGGTGTTGCTCTTAAAAACATTGCTGAATACATTTATTAGAAGGGGTGTCCACAAACTTTTGGACATGTCGTGTTTATTTTAAGGTGGTCACATCTCCCGACTCTAATGTGCAGTAATTCAAAAAACAAGCCTTCAGTGCAGGTCGTACTCACACCTCCACCTTCCTCACCAACACCCTGCCTACTGCACCTCCGGACCTCGCCGCCATTAGCCTAGTTTCACAGCTTAGTGCATCACGGCCTCTTTCAGCGGGGTGAAGCGAGAGTGAGCAAAAAACACACTAAACCCAACAACCCGCATTCGTTCCACTTTTATTACAAGCTGGCTAATTTATAAAATACACAGTGCTCACTGAGCCTATCATAATGCCATATTCCAGCATATTGGGATTTCGAAACGGCTCCTGGGAGATTAAAAGGTCTGTTGGTTAGAGCAGGTCAAGCCCGTACACCGAGTCCCATTTCACCGCCTCCGTCCGTGTTGGACGTTCGGGAGAACGGCTGGAAGTGAGCATATTTCCTTTCCATTTATGGCATTTACTGATGCTCTGATCCAGGTTTCTTGTATTACAGGCTAAACTGACGGAGCAGCTTTGGCCTGGTGGTGAGGGAACCTTGTGACTGGAAGGTCGCCGGTTCAAATCCCTGTACTGGCAGGACATGACTGAAGTGCCCTTGAGCAAGGAACTGAATTCCCCAGCTGAGGATAGGGCTGCCCACCGCTCTGGACACATGTGCTCACTGCATCTTTAATTATTGTCCAGGCTTGGCAACACTAAAGCTCCTGTGGACGTTGTGGTTTATTGTGATAAACCCTAATAAAGTCAAGTATGCTTGGTATTCTCGAGGTCTCGGTGTACGAGAGTCTGTCCCTTTTACTGCCAATGCCATTGCAGAGGGACCCTTTACAGTGTGGAGCCCTGTGGGAAAAGCTTTTGGTCCAACAACTTCAATTTTGTTCTAGAGTTGAGACCCACCTCATCCAAGCACTCCAACTTGGTGCACTCCAATCCCTCACTAAACTGCACCGCCACGATACTCTGAGCCACTTTTCCAAATTAGCCACTCGCTACGAAGCAAAAGTCGCAGGAGTCAAATACTTGTCAAAATGCTCGTTCGCCACAATGACCAGTGAGGGCTGTCAAGTGCTTGGCAACACCTGGCAAAGCAGCTGCACGCCTCAGGTTACACAGGGGTGACATATTTACGCCCCGGTCCTGCGGGATGCAGTAAGAAAAACTGCGCTCAGAGGTGTAGCTCAGAGGCTGCCTCACTGCTCTGGCATTTGGCCTTGGCCTTGGCCGTAACTGTTACCATGGAAGTCCGTGCCGCTGACCGACAGTCATTAGAAAACTCCAGCACCTGTGCGTGGTCAGGATATCGCTCCAGAGCTTCAAATTACAGCTGTGGCTGACGGTTATTTGTATCGAGTAATAGACCAATGATTATTGGATTCACCGACACTGTGCTTTCTAGTTTTTACTCATTCACTTCTGTCGCTCAGATTCTCTTCTGTACAGCCAGGCGTACGCCGTGCGATTTTAGGACGACGGAAAGTCAAATTTGCCCGTAGCCGACTGAGGCTCAGGATCGCAGGGTAACGCAAGTCAATTGCTCTAACCAGTTTAGCCAACATTCATTGCACATCTACCCCAAAACAACATACACAGCAAGGCAACAGGTTGTATAGACCGAAGACTTTGAGAAGACACTAGTGGAGCTGTGGCAACATGATTTGTGCCTGTATGATCTTTTGTGAGCATCCGTGTCTCCGCATGTCAGTCGATCCGAATACTTTCCTACAGTTTCAGTTGATTATGTGAAAGTACAGGGGTTGGACAATGAAACTGAAACACCTAGTTTTAGACCACAATAACTGATTAGTATGGTGTACTAGGGTCTCCTTTTGCGGCCAATACAGCGTCAATTGGTCTTGGGAAGGACATTTTTAGAAACATCCCTTTCAGACAGCTTCCTCTTGCGTCCACAGTTTATCCTGTTGGAGGTGGTTGGTCCTTCTTGGTGGTGCTGACATTACCCTGGATACCGTGGCTCTTGATACATCACAAAGACTTGCTGTCTTGGTCACAGATGCGCCAGCAGTGGCAGTGTACGTGCTAAAGCGTTACAGTGTCAGAGAATGACTCAAGAAGGCTGGGACTATAACAAGCAACTGATTAGCTCTTTTTTTTTGAAGGGTGGGATTAAAGCCTACATCTCTACCTTCTAAGGGATGTTTTACGTGCATCCCAAGCTGTTCCTTGTCAGTCAGCCATTTCTCTAAACTGTAGTATGATAATAATACGTTACACAAAACCCTTCGACTTTTAAGTTAACACCACCAGACTCCTCTCCAAGGTTGAACCTCAGTGTTCCTTGTCTCCCTGAAGTTAAAGCAAACGTTTGAAAGGGGAGGGCCTGTGCCCCCATAACAGACATCTTCATCAACCAACGGAATTCTCCGGAACATCTGAAACTTAACTGCTGTAAGAAAATGATGACGAATCAGCCATAAAATATTAAAGAGAACGGAAACAAGCGCAGAAGCAGGGCAGGGTACTGGGCCCAGTTTCCCAAAAGCATCTTAGAGCTCAGATCATCTTAACCGTTAGAGAGAGATACTCAGCGTGATGCTCACTCATCCATTTAAGGATCATCGTTGTGCTAAGGCGCTTTTGGGAAATCCAGCCAAGCTTGATTAGAGAAGAAGTGCCTCACCTCTTGCCGATAGCTTTTTGGTGTTGATGATTTTGGCAGCGTATTCTTGGCCAGTGCACAGCTTCACACATCGCCGCACCACTGAAAACGCTCCCCTGAGGACAAACAACAGAACACAGATTCAAACCAAGAGTTTCAGCACGTCAGAGCGGCGCAGGTCCAACACCGACAACCTGACAATCAGACACAAACAGAGGATTTCAGGGCAAATCGATTCAAATAAACACTTTCCTAAATACTGGAATGTCATTCCTGCTTGCACGAGGTACGGCTGGACGATATATATCATCAAATATCGATATATCGAGATTTATTTCATACAAGATTTTAAAACATGGTCATGTCCTAAGATGACGTCACAGGTTATCATCTGTGTTTCCAATAAAGAACAGGACAGGATCATTTGTGTGGAAGTGGTTTGGTTCCCAGAGGGGTGTCAGAGTACAGTACCGTCTATGTCTCAGCAATTAATACAACATTATGTCCTTGTCTCTACTGTGACTGTACATCCTATCAGCTACTCTGTCCACACAGGAGCGCTTTGTAGATCAATAATTCCAGACTGTAGTTCATCTGCTTCTCTGCCGACTTTATTCTCCTCCTTTCACCCTGATCTTCAATGATCAGGACCCCACAGGACCACCACAGAGCAGATATTATGTGGGTGGTGGGTCATTCTCAGCACTGCAGTCACACTGACATGGTAGTGGTGTGTTAGTGTGTGTTGCTGGTACGAGTGGATCAGACACAGCAGTGCTGCTGGAGTGTTTAAACCCCTCAGTGTCACTGCTGGACCGAGAACAGTCCACGTCCTCTGCCCACATCAGGGTGTGGGGTTAGTGAGCTCGCTGCAGCCATCATCCAAAATTGCTGGGACGGACCTTTGTGCACGGATTTTAAGACGTCTGTAAAGCAGTCGAAGAATAACGTTATTTCCACACGGCTCGCTGTTCATTCCAGTCATTCCACCTGTTCTTCCTGCACACTCAGCCTTGCTGAGGAAAAGGAAGCTGAGCTCATCGGGGACGACGTTCCGGCGTATGGTGTGGATAAAATATACAGGTCTGGGCATGAATAATATGAGGGAAGATACACTGCGCTACATTTATTTGTGTTTAATAGGCTCCCAAAGGAGCTGCTCAGCAGCCTCAGCACATTCTGCGGAGTGTACGACAAATCTTAGTACCAGTGCACTTACAAACACACACACCTGCGGTTCTCATGTCAGCAAAGTAACATCTGCACAACCTGACAATGAACGGAAAGCAGGAAAACGCGAGCAGGCAGAAGAACTGGAGGAGCCGCATAACGGTATCTGAACTCCAGACTCGTCGCGATCAATTATAGGGGTAATAGAATTCGGCATGTGCCGATGAAGTTATTTTGGCCCCCGACTCCGATACGAGTCTCGGAATGCGGATCGCTCGGCCTTTGATTTTGCACGAATAATACGACGACAATTATCTTACATCAACATTTACGATGATGACATTATCGTACCATAATTCTGCGGACCCCGATATTGCCCATTAGGTGTTGCAAATTCCCAGCTTGTGTGTGTGTGTGTGTGTGTGTGTGAGCACAGACTTTGAGACTGATTGGCGATCGATCAGTGCATCTCTACTACCCTCTCGTCTTCCCAGAGGTCTTTAATTATCAGAGGAAGTCTCTGGGTGGTCTTTAGCTGGTCCTAATCACTGTGCAGACTAAGTGCACTTCATTAAGCCCCCTTGAGTGCCCTCAGGACGCATTAAAGTGATCTTTGGCATGTGCCTTAACGCGAGTGGGACTGGTGTGTGAGATCGAGGGCTCTAATTCCTCTTCGCTCCCACCTCTGGCCGCATTGGCAGGAGAGCTGGAGCTGCAGGGTAAGGAAGTGTCCTTCACAAGCACAATCAAACAGTTTGAACGCTGCACAATCCTGCGCAAACCTCCGCACACACGCCAACGTACTCCGCTCCTATAGGAACGGGATTATATTTAACACGTATAAGAACACACACACACACACACACACACACACACACACACCCTGCTGCAGCTGTCTAGGAAAGAGCAGCGCCGTGCGCAGTGCTGGGTGGTGCTGATGAAATCCAATACGGCAGCAATTTCTGACCGTGTTTTTCGACCGTGTCCGCATCAGTAAAACTACACTTCACATATCTGACCTTTACATTTGGACTGAACTGGTCATTTCTGGGATCTTCACTGATCTACAGAGAATTTTAAACCGTCACTGTAATCGTCAACTTAACACCATTGTGTTTATTTGCGTGTATTTCGAGTGAGCAAGCAGCGACCATGTAGGAAATAAGTGCAGTGAGTTCCTCCATACACTCAGAGCAGAGCACTACCCCGCAAGTCCATCCCAATAAACTCTTATCACAGTTGTCTGGAAGACAGATGTAGTCTGCTGCAGTCTTTCACATCGTTTTTTCTCAAGTGCCTGTGTGTTGTTGTGTCGTCCCCAAACATACATCGAAAGAGGGTTCCTGTGATGCAGGCAGCACTGTAACTTATGTGCGGCTTTATTACGCTGCAAGCTGAATTCCATCCATAACATCTGGAAAAGTGAGCCAAACTAGACTTGCTTCAAAGCTGCATTGCAGCTCTGGTGTGGGAACATTTTCTGGACAAGTGAAAAGAACGCATTCATGCAAGTGAGCTGGTGTTGTGCAGAGTTGTGCTACCCATCAAAATGTGTTACTTGTGGCACTTCACTGACACATGATTTTAATGAGTTTTTCCTGATTATTCCGTTTCCCATGGAGGCGGTTTATAATCAGACCATACGGTTGTAACTGTATACAAATACAAAAATTCCTTAACACCTTGGTTACCCTGTTTTTAGGCTCCTTCTGCATTTTCTGATACGGTGTTAGTCTATCGAAACAGCCTCTACTCTATTGCTTTATCAGCTTTACCTTTAAATACACACTATGGAGCAGAACTTCCACAAGGGGGCACAACTCCCCAGGACTGGGTTTCAAAACAGTGCTTTTCTTTTATTCATGTTCTATTTACGCAGGATATTTAACCCGTTTATATAATATTATTTGAATATTCTTAATTTTCAAGGGATTGTTGCTCTTTAAAAGGGTAGAACATTATTATGCTATTATCATATAACAGCATTAATAATCTGAAAATGACAATGTTTACTAAAATAGTTATGACAGACCTACGATACACATCAAGGTCCCGGAGTTACGATTCAATATATTGTGATTTGTTTTACTCTTTAGGCCAATTTTGCAGAACGTTTTGATAGTTTCACACAAGGCTGGGCAATTTATTGCAAATATCAACATATCGAGATATAGTTTGTACAAAAAAAAAATGTATCTCGGTATGTGAGAAATGTGATCTACGAAAATGTTAGAGTTTATCTGTAATAGCAGAAACACAACGACTGTAGATTCAAATAATATTTTAATTACGATGTTTCTACGACAGAATCTGAACAAGACTGTATTCGGTAGTGTCGTCCCTCCGGAACCGAACCGTTTCCACACAAATGATCCACTCACACTCTCTACTGGAATTAAATCGTACACAGATGGTAACCTGTAACAGATGTGATGTTACGATGTGGACATTTTTTAATTATATTTACGATATATTTCCCAGGTAAAGTAAATATCCTTGTCGTATCGCTGACACACAGCCCTGCTGTTCTCTTGCTGATCTCACGTTCAACAAGGTCACAACCACTGTAAGAATGAGCGCAAGCCAAGATACTCTCACTCGTCGTGTTCAACACTTCCCCATCTCGACCGCACTTCAACACAAAGACCATCATTAAGCCTCACCGAGAGCAGCCTACGCCGCCGCCTCTGATGTGGGATTAGCCCGGCTGTGCCGGAGCGCGACTGGAAACGTACAGTCATCAGTCCAAATCCTTTCACTTCATTCCTCACCCTCAATTTCACACCATCAGCTCACTGCCACCTTCACCTTCACCTGCGAAATCCAGCCTCTGAACACAGGGCCGACACTCGCCCACCAGAACCGCCATCGATTCTGATTCTGAGCTCAAGAGCCCAATGCCTGGATCTGCTCCGGCCTAATCATACTACCTTCAAACACCACAACGTATTTCCCCAAATCTGATCTGCTATTGAATCATTTAGGCATCTTTCTCTTAGAGTAACAGAACAGTTCAGCCTCACTGCGTTTCCCCCACAAGGAGGCGCTGCTGAGCTGTGAGGCAGCAGGTGTGTTTTGAGGTGCAGCTTTATTAACTCCAGCTGAGAATCATTACCCCAGCGTTCCATTCCCACCTGCAGTAGCTCACTCCACCACAGGGGTCAGCAGTGCTGCTCCTGCAGTGACCCCTTCCTGCAGGTTTTGACTTGAACGTTCTGCTCTTTCGTCTGTTTAAACATGTGGGGACGTTTTCTGCCGGAACGGAAGCGTCTGAGGTTCCGTCTGTTTTCTGTTTGACTGCAAGAACTGAGTCAGACGGCAATTCAGGATGAATACTCTTATACTCTCATTCCCCCAGACATGTAATTACTACTATTATTACTATTATATTACAACTACAATTATTACTACTACTACTACTACTATTACTACTACCATTATTACTACTACTACTACTATTATTACTATTATATTACTACTACAATTATTACTACTACTACTACTACTACTACTACTACTATTACTACTACTATATTACTACTACAATTATTACTACTACAATTATTACTACTACTACTACTACTATTACTACTACTACTACTATTATTACTACTACTACTACTATTATTACTATTATATTACTACTACAATTATTACTACTACTACTACTACTATTACTACTACTACTACTATTACTACTACTACTATTACTACTATTATATTACTACTACAATTATTACTACTACTACTATTACTACTACTACTATTACTACTACTACTACTATTATTATTACTACTACTACTACTACTACTATTACTACTACTACTACTACTACTACTACTATTACTACTACTACTACTACTATTATTACTACTACTACTACTACTACTACTACTATTATTACTACTACTACTACTACTACTACTAGTATTACTACTACTACTACTATTACTACTATGACTACTACTGCTACATTTACTACTACTACTATTATTACTACTACTGCTACTATTACTACTATTATTACTACTACTACTACTATTATTACTACTGCTACTATTACTTCTACTACTACTATTATTACTACTACTATTACTACTATTATTACTACTACTACTATTATTACTACTATTATTACTACTACTACTATTATTACTACTACTGCTACTATTACTTCTACTACTACTATTATTACTTCTACTACTACTATTATTACTACTACTACTGCTACTATTATTACTACTGCTACTATTACTACTACTACTGCTACTATTACTATTACTACTATGATTATTACTACTGCTGCTACTATTACTACTGCTGCTACTATTACTATTACTACTACTACTACTATTATTTCTACAGCTGCTACTACTATTCTTACAACTATTACTGTTACTACTATTACTATTTTCACTATTACTACTGCTGCTACTACTACTAGTAGTATTACCACTACTACTATTATTGCTACTACTATAACAACTGCTACTACTAATCCTACTATTACTATAACTACTACTATTGTTACTACTACTGCTATTATTACTATTACTGCTACTGCTACTGTTACTACTGCTGCTATTATCGCAACTATTACTGCTATTACTACTACAACCACTACTATTATTACTAATTTTACTGAAAATATTATTACAACTACTAAACTACAACGGGTCCAGAATTAAATGTCTGATTATATAAACTGATAGAGTGTTAATCAGGGATGTATTATTAATGCAAACAGATCAGATCGGTACTCAGCATTAAGACAACTGGACTGAGACATTTCTATTACTGAACTGTCCTGATCCGCTGAAGTGCTGGACTGATGAAACATCAGGGTTAAAGAAGCTGCAGTCCAGAGAGGAGCACTTCGATGAACATGTCCTTTCCATTATGGTGCGAGGTGACAGGCTGGACCTATGTGGATTAGTTATTTTGAGTCTGGAGTGCAGATGCTCAACACACACGCGTGTGCGCGCGCACACACACACACACACACACACACACACACACACACACACACACACACACACACACACACACACACACACACACACACACACACACCCACTCCTCCCTATCTCACTCAGCAACTCTACCCTGACCCCTCTAAACACCTCAACAGGAAAACAATCATCCTGTTCTGCTTCTTACAGCTCACTTACACCCACTGTCAACCAGCTGTGTACAGACAATATATATATATATATATATATATATATATATATATATATATATATATATATATATATATATATATATATATGTGTGTGTGTGTGTGTGTGTACACAAGTGTGACGCGTGTGAACCCCAGCATTTTCTACGAATCTGCATAAAATTAAAACAAATACTAAAGTAAAATATCAGGATATCTGAGCTGCATCTTATGGGAATGTGGATCATGCAGAAAGACAACGACCCTCAGGACACAAGCTGTTCTACCAAAGAACGTTTAAAGAAGAATAAAGTGAATGTTCTGGAATGACCCAGTCAGAGTCCTGATGTTAATCCAGTAGAGATGTTGTGAAGCACCTGAAGCAGCAGTTGATGGAGGAAACCCACCAACATAACAGAGCTGAAGCTGGTTTGTGGAGGAAAGCAGATACTGAAATCAGAGTCACATACTTTTACCCTCACAGATATGAAACACTGGATCATCTTCATCAGTAAACAAATGATCGTGTAATTTTTCTGTCTCATTTGTTTGGTCTGGTTCATCTCACCTACCTTTAGGATTGAAAATCTGACGTTTTAGCTCTGATTTCTGCAGAAATATAGAAAATGATGCATCGGCACTAAAACAGAGCCAGAGAGCAACAGAAGGCTGAACACATTTTAACACTGGGGGTCTGCAAAGGGGGGTAGCACCAAACCAGCTCTGCCTCTGCAGCTACCCAGGCAGTCACACAAAATCGGGGGACAATTTTTACTTTCTGGACCTGGATTTGTTCGTCTGATCTCTCTCATCTACTCGTCTGTGTCTGTCTGATCTATCTGATGATGTTTCTGTCTGTCTGATATCGATGACTGTCTGATATAATTGTCTCTGTCCGTCTGACCCATTTGTCTGTATATAATACATATCTGTCTACTTATTTGTCTGTCTGTCTACTTGTCTCTTTGAAGAATATACAAGAATATGTCAGTAGTGTATATCAAAATGCCTGGGTAAATAGATTAGACAGCTCAACAGATCGATCATATACACATAAACAGATCAGACACATCAGACAAATAGATCAGGCAGAAAGACATATCAGACGCAGACAAATAGCTCAAACAAATCCAGTTTCAGACAGTAAAATCCAGCCCAGGCAGATTTATACTCTGTGGCTCTGGATCGTCATGCTGTAGGTTGAGGTGTTTACCATGTCTGATCTGCCTCTGTGATCATTCTGTCTCTCTGATCTGTCCTGTCTCTCTCATCTGTCCATATGTCTCTCTCATCTGTCCATCTGTCTGTTCTGTCTGTCTGATTCTCTGATCTGTCTGTTTGATCCATCTCTCTGATATGTCTCTGATCTGTCTCTCTGATCTGATCTGTCTAATCTGTCCCTCTCAACTATGTGTCTGATCTGATCTCTCTAACCCTAACCCTAGTATGTCTGATCTGTCTCTCTGTTCTGTCTAATTTGATCTGTGATCTGATCTGTCTCTCAGATCTGTGTGATCTGTCTCTCTCATTTGTGTGGTCTGATCTGTCTCTCTGATCGGATCTCTCTGACATGAGCTGTCTCTCTGATCTGATCTGTCTGATCTCTGTCTCTGATCTGATGTCTGATCTGTCTCTCTCTCTCTGATCTGTCTGATCTGTCTCTCTGATCTGATCTGTCTCTCTCTCTGATATGTCTGATCTGAGCCCTCTCTGATCTGTGTCTCTAATCTGATCTGTCTCTCTCTGATATGTCTGATCTGATCTGTCTCTCTATGTCTGATCTGAGCTGTCCCTCTATGTCTGATCTGAGCTGTCTCTCTGATCTGATCTTTCTGATCTGTCTCTCTGATCTGTCTCTCTGGTCTGATCTGTCTCTCTCTCTATGTCTGATCTGAGCTGTCTCTCTGATCTGATCTTTCTGATCTGTCTCTCTGATCTGATCTGTCTCTCTGATCTGAGCTGTCTCCCTGATCTGAGCTGTCTCCCTGATCTGATCTTTCTGATCTGTCTCTCTGACCTGATCTGTCTCTCTGATCTGATCTGTCTCTCCGATCTGTCTGATCTGACAGCTCTCTCTCCGGACAAACTCGGTCCCCGGGTGCGGTTCTCCTGTTCTCGGGTTCTCCAGTACTCACTTGCCGAGCTCCTCGTACAGCTGATACTCGTCGGTGAAGCGCGTGCAGGTCGTAGTGGCCATGTCTGTCTCTGTCTGTGTCTCTCTCTCGGGTTCTCTGGTTCTCTGCTTGTCGGGTTCTCCTCTCCGGGCGCAGCTCCGACCGCTCAGCCCGAGTGCAGCCGCTCCGCGACCCGTTCCTCCGTTTCTCAGCCTGAAGGAGGAACAGAACCGGAGCCTCTTTTCTCAGCGACACTGACACCTGCCGGTCGAGCGCGGAACTGAAGGCGGGGCAGCGCTGCAGCTCCTAATAGGGACATGGAGCAACGAGGAGGGTCTTCTGCCCCCTAAGGGTGGGGGACACTCAAGATGTCTCAGAGCAGTCCGATCAGTCTCGCACTAAGCGGGAGACCCTGACTCCAGTCCTGCAGAACACCTGAGACTAATCAGCTGATCAGACAGATCAGGTGTGGAGATCAGGAGAACCAGATCAGACAGTCTAACCATGACACACACACACACACACACACACTATATATATATATATATATATATATATATATATATATATATATATATATATATATACACACACACACATATTGGAGAAGATCAATGGATTTTCCAGCATGATGGAGCACCACGTCACAAAGCAGCAGTGAAAACCAAGTGGGTTGGTGAACAATATCTCAACCCCACTGAACCTGGGGTCAATCCTCAAAAAGAGGGTGGACAAACAAAACTCCAGAAACTGATCAAGTCCAAGCACTGATTAGGCAACATCAGGTCACGTCATTCAAGATGTTGCCCAGACGTTGATGTCCAGCCAAGGAGAACTGAAGATGTCTTAGGATCAACACTGTAAATATGAAGTCTTTGCTTAAACTGGATGTTTTTATCAATAAAAAGTTAAAAACGTATGGAATGATTATAATTATACTTCATTAAACCATATAAACATCTGACAAAAGGTTCCATCAGCAGCTTCAGAATATGACAGTGATCTCAACAGCATGCAGGAGAGCTGGATGTCTGATTGTGTTGTGTTCCTTTTGAGCTCCGATCTCGGAATTCAGAATTCCAAGTAGGACATTTTAACTGGAACAACCACACAGGTCAGATGGCTTCCAGCACTTCAACAGTAGTAAAGCAGGAGCCTATCTAGTACCTCATTAAATCAGTAAATCAGAAAAGTGGACAGGACTGGACAGAAACATTATTTTGTAAGGTTTTCCTTTCAGGGTTAAAGAGAGTAGGTGTGTGCAAACTTTTGACTGGTACTCTACAGGGGTTGGACAATGAAACTGAAACACCTGTCATTGTAGTGGGAGGTTTCATGGCTAAATTGTAGCAGCCTGGTGGCCAATCTTCATTAATTGCACCAGTAAGAGCAGAGTGTGAAGGTTCAATTAGCAGGTAAGAGCACAGTTTTGATCAAAATATTGCAATGAACACAACATTATGGGGGACATACCAGAGTTCAAAAGAGGACAAATTGTTGGTGCACGTCTTGCTGGCGCATCTGTGACCAAGACAGCAAGTCTTTGTGATGTATCAAGAGCCACGGTATCCAGGGTAACGTCAGCACCACCAAGAAGGACCAACCACATCCAATAGGATTAACTGTGGACGCAAGAGGAAGCTGTCTTAAAGGGATGTTAACCCGGATTGTATCTAAAAAATGTCCTTCCAAAGACAAACTGACACTGTATTGGCTGCAAAAGGAAGCCCTAGTTCACTATACTAATCAATTATTGTGGTTTAAAACCAGGTGTTTCAGTTTCATTGTCCAACCCCTGTATATACCATGCAGTGGAAACTCATGAGAAAGCTCTTCATCTCCTGCCGTCAGGTCTTTAATTTGGGTTGAGCCTGGATGAGAAACATGGCCGTCCACTTTACACAATTTCATATTCAACGTTGGCTTCAGTGACACTGATTAGACAGGGTATGAGTCATGAGGGCTGAGACAGAGCCTACACTGAGACAGGCCCTTAACACTGATTCAGTAAGCCATTATATGTTTGAACACCTTTTTCATCACCGGTATCCTTAACAAACCCCGGGTCAACATCCACTTTCATAACACATCTAACAGAAAGCACGAGGGCCGAGTCTCACACGCTTCTGTTTATTCCAACACTTCCACAAGGCAGAGACCTTCAGACGAATACAAAAATAAATATGCAATAAATAAAAACACACGGTACACATACACTGATGTAATGAGGACGAAATTCAATAAATATCTTATTGCTTCAAATCTTAACATGCAAGCTGTGGTTCCCTGCTCCCGGTAATGCAGCGAGTGCAAAATTCATGACTGAAATGTTAAATTTAACTCGTCCTCAGATACGCACGCAACCTGCTAGAACCGGGAATCGCAGAGCTCAACTTTCATACATTATACACAGTCCTTAATCCAATCCCAGTGTCTTTCTCCTCTGAAATCCATGAATACGGTCCTCGCTCCTGTTCTGTCCTCAACGATTCACTCTCAAATGTGATAAAATAAAGTACAGTGACGCTTGACATTTTGTCAAACCTAAAGTTTGTGATCTGAAACTGTAAAAATGAGACAGAAATATGACACTTGCTCATTTATTTATTGAGGAAAATGATCCGATATTACAGATCTTTAAGAGGCAAAAGTATGTGAAGTAACGGTTGGTCAGTCCTGCACTAATTTGAGTCCATTCCTCCACAAACCAGCTCCAGCTCTGTAATGTTGGTGGGTTTCCTCCATGAACTGCTGCTTCAGCTCCTTCACAACATCTCTACTGGATTAAGATGAGGACTTTGACTGGCTCGTTCCAGAACATTACCTTTATTCTCCTTTAAACATAAGAATGACTTGTGTGCTTAGGGTCGTTGTCTTGGCACATGATCCACAGTCTCTTAAGATTTTAGTTAGTGGACAAATTTGCTGGTATAACTCAGAATTCATTGTTCAACATGAATTCAACAATGGCAAGCCATCCTGGACCAAACCATGAGACCAACACCACTGTGTTTCACAGGATATGGTTCTTACCTATAAGGTTTTTATGCTGATATGCAGTGCTTTTCTTTCTCCATACATCTTCTTCTTCTTCTTCTTACTCTTCTTTCGGTTCCCTTTAGGGGTCACCACAGTGGATCATCTGCCTCCATATTACCCTGCCTCCTCTACTGTTACACCAACCATCTCCATGTCCACCTTCACTACATCCATAACCCTTCTCTGAGGTCTTCCTCTTCTCCTTCTGCCCAGCAGCTCCATCTCCAACATTCTCTGTCCAATATGTCCACTATTCCTCCTCAACACATGACCTCTCAACCTGGCCTCTCTGGCTTTATCTCCAAACTGCTCCACCTTCACTGTCCCTCTGATCTGCTCATTTCTAATCTTGTCCATCCTCGTCACTCCCAATGAAAATCTCAGCATCTTCATCTCCACCACCTCCAGCTCAGCCTCTTTCTCCACACTTAACGCTTTTAATTTAAATCAAAAAGCAGTGACTTCCTCCTGATGGTGGACTCGTGAACATTAACATTAGCCAATGGGAGAAAGGCCTTTAGTTGATTAAAAGTTCTCTTGGGTTCCTTTGTGAGCTGGTGGACTATTACACACCGTATTCTTGGTGTGATCTTTGTTGGTGGAGCACTCCTGGGGAGGGGAATAAAGGTCTTGAATCTCCTCCAGAAGTCTCCTTTTATGCCGTGATACACTTCCACAGACGTGCTGTGATCTGATAGATCCCTGTTCTTTCAATAAAACAGGACACGCCCACTCACACCTGACCGTCTCTCACTGGTCGAAAACACCTGACTCTAATTTCACCTTCAGATGATCTTCTGATCCTAAAGGTTCACATACTTTTAGCCTCACAGATCTGGAATAAATAAATGAAAATGTAATATTTTGATCTCATTTGAGTGATTTGTTTCTCTTTTTCTACTTTTAGGACTAAAACATGACATTTTAGCTTAATATAGAGAAATATAGAGAAAGTTCACAAACTGTCAGGCATCACTGTAGACCTTTTAGAAGAATTAGGTTCTCGTCCCTGATTGAAGACAGTGAAAGCCAGAGGTAAAAGAAGAACAAAGAAGAGAAAAGAAAATGAAGCCATCATCCCGCAATCCTCCGCAGCGAGTTGACGTGAAGGTGGAACATGAAGTCGGCGTACGAAGCACCTCCATTAGGACTCTTGTCCTCCACTAGAAGGCGCTGGAGACACTCCTCACAACTGTCCCCTTCCTTCACCACCTTCAGCTGCATAAACAGAGATAGACATACCAAAGATCTATATTAGGGCTCTACGATAGGTCAAGGTGACAGACAGGGCTGGCCAATCAATCGGATATTAAACAGATATTCAGATATTCGGCAGATGACCATCATTTCATTGTTTCCTGTTAATACTCCCCTCCCCCCACTGTGTTTGTTCATGTAGTGTCCCCTTAAAAACATACTATTACGTGTGTAGTCATGTGACTCCGCATCGTCCATTCTGCATCGTGGAAGCAACATGGAGGAAAACTAAAACACGGAGCAACTCATTCGTTCATGAATTGTAATCGATTGTTCGATTAATCGTGATATTGATTTGAAGTCGTATCGCCCAGCACTTCACTTGACTTAAAAATCAACAATGTCAGAAAGGAAACAGGTGTAAGAAGCTCTCACATCGGCTGCTCCGAATTTCAGTTTGTTAACCATGTAAAATTAAAGTTCTAGACATGGATGATTTGTCTCCTTGTACTGCAGGAAGTTGCACATTGACAGTTTATCGGAAACAATAGATCTGTTACTAAATTAAGACACTATTAAACTAAGCGGTTGTAGGTCTACAGCGTCACTGTGATTCACCCCCAATATTTAAATAAGGATCAACACAACCTTTCCCTTCAAGGACAAACTGTTCACATGTGTTGAAGAGGAAATAATGAGTGTGAACCACGGGTACACACACCTTGAGGGTAATGGCTGCATAGGTCTGTAGGGTGCTGATGAGATTCCGAAGACCGACTGAGAGAGGGTTATCCAACACAGGAGGATTCATCTGCGGAACACACACACACACACACACACATTCATAGGTTAGATCCAATATTGTAGATCTGTGAGGGTGACAGTATGTGAAAAATCAATGGGAGACAATCAGGTGTGAGTGGGCGTGTCCTGTCTTATTTAAAGAACAGGGATCTATCAGTCTGTCAGTGGTATCGAGGAACCAACAAAGAGATTCCTGAGGAGCTCAGAAGAAGAGTTGTTGATGCTCATCAGGCTAGAAAAGGTTATAAAACCATCTCTAAAGAGTTTGGACATCGTCTTCATTACATCCCTCATCAGGAGAGCTGAGAACGACAAGTGTTAACCTTCTCCCATCTGTGAAACACGGTGGTGGTAGTATCAGGATTTTGGGCCTGTTTTACCAGCACAAAAAAGGTAAATGTCACAACATCTGTCTGTGAGCTGACTCTCAAGAGAATGTGGATCATGCAACAAGACAACGACTCTAAGCACTAAGTCATTCTACCAAACAATGGTTAAAGAAGGATAAAGTTGGTGTTCTGGAATGACCCAGTCAAAGTCCTGACCTTAATGATGTGTTGTGGAAGGACCTGAAACAGCAGTTCATGGGAAGATACCCACCAACACAACAGAGCTGAAGCTATTTTGGAAACAATTGTTTTCGTCTCATTTGTTTGATTTGCGTTGATCTCTTTATTTACCTTCAGGATGTGTGAAAAACACACACACGCACACACACAAATATTTACTGACGAGTCACAGAGATTGAACATGGACCCGGACATTGAATGTGACACGTGTGAGTCATCAAATTAGAGTCACGGCCTCAGGTGTGTCTCACCTCCCCAGACAAGAGCGATGAGAAGGAGGTGGTGTTGAAGAGTTGGATTAAGGCCTGGGGTGGCACCCTGCTGCCTACCCACAGCACCAGGGTGAGGGGAGAGTAGAGCAGGTACAGTGAGTCGGACTGCAGGTTGGAGGCAGAACAGCGTACTGCAGGCTCCAGGGAGGACATGCTGTATGTCTCAGCATTCACAGGCTGGAGGTAGAGAGAGAGAGAGAGAGAAGAGAGAGAGAGAGACAGAGAGAGAGAGAGAGACAGAGAGAGACAGAGAGAGAGAGAGAGAGAGAGAGACAGAGAGAGAGAGAGACAGAGAGAGACAGAGAGAGAGAGAGACAGAGAGAGATAGAGAGAGAGAGAGAGAGAGAGAGACAGAGAGAGACAGAGAGAGAGAGAGAGAGAGAGAGACAGAGAGAGACAGAGAGAGACAGAGAGATATTTTACAAATATACAACATTAGCTATTCTGCAACTATGTAAATAGTTTATTTGCGTCCTCCTTTCACCCTGATCTTCAATGATCAGGACCCCACAGGACCACCACAGAGCAGATATGATGTGGGTGGTGGGTCATTCTCAGCACTGCAGTCACACTGACATGGTGGTGGTGTGTTAGTGTGTGTTGCTGGTACGAGTGGATCAGACACAGCAGTGCTGCTGGAGTGTTTAAACACTGTGTCCACTCACTGTCCACTCTATCAGACACTCCTACCGAGTGTCTCCACCTTGTAGATGTAAAGTCAGAGACAGAAGCTCATCTGTTTCTGCACAGTTTGTTTTGGTCGTCCTCTAGTCCTTCATCAGTGCTCACAGGACGCTGCCCACAGGACGCTGTCGGCTGGACATTTCTGGTCGGTGGACTGTTCTCGGTCCAGCAGTGACACTGAGGGGTTTAAACACTCCAGCAGCACTGCTGCGTCTGATCCACTCGTACCAGCAACACACACTAACACACCACCACCATGTCAGTGTGACTGCAGTGCTGAGAACGACCCACCACCCACATCATAGCTGCTCCGTCCAAACAGTGTATCTGTCCACGATATATTAAAAAGCCCATCAATAGCTAATATATGCAATCTCAGCTCAACTTTTCCAGGATCTCACTAATATGTCCTGCAGTTTCCATGACTAACCCAAATTTCCAGATCATGCAGGATGTGTGGAATTGGTTTAAGATCTCGTAAACAAACCATAATTACTGACAAAAAACTGCATCCACACATCCCTACAGAGCCACAAGTATTCCCCCGACCTCTCGAACTTCCCACTGAAGCGAACAGAATTGAACTAAACGATATTCGCTGGAGAATCATACCATCATCTGCCAAACAAAGCGACGTGTGAATCAACAACAACTTCTAAGAGCTCTTGAATTACCAGCCTCTACAGCAGAGCTGTGTGATTCCATTAAGCACTTGACAGAGAATGAGCTGAATGCAGGGATTAATTGCAGAGGAACAGAGTGTTCGGGACGTCTCACCAGAGGCAGAATGAGTGGGTAGAGCTGAGCGGCGGTGCTGCGCGTATCCATGGAGACGACGAGGCTGCGCAGCTGCAGACGCTGGTGCACGGAGCTGCGCAGCCCAGGCAGCAGCACTTCGCTCTTCCGCAGGCTGTTGATGTAGACCGGGAGGGCTTTCAGGAACTGAGGCAACACCAGCTGAGGATGAGAAAGGGACATACTCTTATTAACAGCGAATTACTGTTAACTGCATTTGACCACGTCATTCCAGAACAGTAACATTCATTGGTAGAAGGACTTGTGTGCTAAGGGTCGGTGTCTTTCTGCATGACCCGCATTCTCTTGAGATTCAGCTCACAGACAGATGTTCTGATGTTTCCCTTAGAATTTGCTGGTATGATTTCATTATTCATTGTTCCATCAATAATGTTAGGCTGTACTGACCCACATGTTTTACACACATCCAAGCCATGTTACTACCACCACCACGTTTCACAGATTTATTCTAGAATGTTGTGTTCTCCTTTCTCCAAACATAATGCTTCTCATTTTATCCAAAAAGATCTGTTTTGGTCTCATCTGTCCACATAGTAGGCGTCCTGAATGTCCATGTAATCTTTATCAAAGTGCAGATGGTCAGCAATGTTCTTTTTTGGAGCAGCTTCTCCTTGCAGCCCTGCTCTGCTCACCATTGTTGTTCAGTGTTCTCCTGATGGTGGACTCAAGAAGCCATCAGCCAATGTGAGACGGGTCTTTAATTGCTTAGAAGTTCCATTGGGTTCCTTTGTGAGCTGGTGGACTATTCCACCTTGCTCTTGGTGTGATCTTTGTTGGTGGAGCACTCCTGGGGAGGGTAATAATGGTCCTGAATCTTCTCCATTTGTACACAAACTGTCTGACTGTGGATCGGTGGAGACCAAACTCTTTAGAGATGGTTTTGTAACCTTTTCCAGCCTCTGATGAGCATCAACAGCTTTTCATGATACACTTCCACCGATGTGTGTTATGAAGATCAGACTTTGATAGATGAAATAAAACAGGACACGCCCACTCACACTTGATTGTGTCCCATTGGTTGAAAACATCCAACTCTAATTTCACCTTCAGATGATCTGCTGATCTTAAAGGTTCACCTACTTTAACCTTCACAGGTCTGGAATATCGGATCATTTTCCACAATAGATTACATTTGTTTGATTTGGTTCTCCTTCAAGCATTACTGTAATACAGTCACACCAATAAAAGGTTCTCTGAATCTTAGAAAGAGAGAGAGACAGAAAGAGAGAGAGAGAGAGACAGAGAGAGAGAGAGGAAGAGAGACAGAGAGAGACAGCGAGAGACAGAGAGAGAGAGACAGCGAGAGACAGAGAGAGAGAGAGAGACAGAGAGAGACAGAGAGAGAGAGAGAGACAGAGAGACAGAGAGACAGAGAGCAGTTAGTGGAATCAAACCTTGGTAATAAAATTAGGGCCACTCATTCACTCATGAGTCATAAGGTGCACAGAAATAGCTGTGAAACACTCGGTTTCAGCACATAAACACTACATACATTATATAATTATTTATTATATAATCTATACTTATATATACTATATATAATCCTTACATAAAGATGAGGAGGTGTGCTGGAGCACCCAAACATCACGAGTGTCCAGGTGAGTTAGACTGAACACACTGAACTAAAAACACTGTGTGTGTGTGTGTGTGTGTGTGTGTGTGTGTGTGTGTTGCTCACCTGTCCAGGGGAGACGGAGGTAGTGCAGCAGTGTTTTCTGTAGCAGGCTAAAGCCTCAGTTATCTCCATTTGAAGCTCTTCACGAAGACACTGCAGAGGGGTCTCTAAAGCTGAGCAATACACTAACACAGACACACAGACACACACACACGGTTATTGCTGCTTTTTAGCTATTTTACTCTATTTCTATTTTACTATTTCTCTCTGAATGGGTAGGTGGCGCTATCCCCACATCACATGCAGAGCTGGGGACCCGGCGCTTTACCCTGAGAGCACTGGCTGCCCAGCAATGAGGGTGACGGTTCGAGGTGGCAGCTGACTTCATAAATATTAGAGAGCATGTTCTTGTCTTCACCCTCTTAGTAACGGTGTTGTTATATTATAATAAACACTAATAGATACTAATAACATTCTTAGTAATATTTATAGTGTAATATTAATTATTGTTCTCATCCAACACCTGGTTTGGTAAATCAGAAGAGCTGGTGATGGAATCGAACACCTCAGTCGTATCATGTCTGAATGAAAAGACATTTAATGTAAAGGCTTGAGATTAAATTAAAAATATTAATAACAGTGTTATTTATTTCCCAGACAAACAGCACCTACATCCTCGAGCCTGATGACGAAATATCCCAGATGGCTCGTCTTTAAGGCGACTGAGAGACTGCCAAGCCCGAGTAAAGCTGCGAGCTAATTCTGAACGTGTTACTGAAGTGTTTTGATTTGGAAAATATTATAAATGAAGAAAACGTGCATAAAGGTTTGACCGGCGTACACAGCAGAGAGCTTTGTCTTACTCTTTTTACAGTAGAAAGTAAGCAGCGTCTCGGCCTGGCTGGTTCGGAACGTGTCCAGCAGGTTCTGGGAGCAGGCCAAGGTAACAGTGTGGACCCGTGTCCTCCTCTCTCCTCTAGAGCTGCTGTAAGAAAGAACTGCCTACAACCACACAGAGACAGACAGAAAAGCACAACGATGAGACAGTGAAGCCCTGCTGTACTCCCAGCTGAAGGCCGGACCATTCTTGGTGCGGACGCGGACACGGCACCGGCACGGCACCGGGCTGCCCACACTCCTGTTGAGCTAAAATATATTGTTTCTGAATTTCTGTCCAAATCTGCACTCGTTATGAAACTTGTGTCCATTTGATAAAACCAGTCTGTTGTCAACTAAGCGTGAACGTGTCACTCTGATTCTCACCTGTATGGCCACGCCTCTGGTTTCATCAAGGGATTTACTGTGTGTGAACTCAAATGCCAGGGCTGTCTGCCAGTCAAGTGCTGCCATGGCAACACAGCGGGAGTTGGGGCCAGCGAGGAAGGCGCCATAGCAACCAGACACACGCAATTCTGCAGAAAAATCAAAGTCAGACATGAGTCCCGAACTGTCAGCCAGAAACCTCTCCGTTCAAAATCCAATCTGGATTAAATTTCTGCTGTAATTTACAAAAACTCAAGCTCGGAAAAGCTCTGGTGGGATGTCAGTGGAGTCCTTAGGTTACCTTTGCTGACGAAAACTCTCAGCTGAGCTTTGTATGCCGTCTCCGTGTTCACACTGCTCATCAGATCTCCACGGAAACGCTCTCTCTCCACCTCAGACTACAGCGAAAACATAACAGTGAAACATACAGGGGATGGCACGGGAATGCCCACACCTGTACAAGGAGACGTGAATTATGGACTTTGAGCAAGGCATGATAGTGTATACCAGATGGGACGTTCCATAGTGACCTCACAAACCCAGATGAGGTGCTGTGTCCAGTGCTGTGGTGTTAACAAAAGCACTTTTGTGGGTCTTCTGTTCTCATGTCCCATGGAAGCTGAAGAACTGCACTGAGCTGCAGGACATGCGTTTGGGGGTCCGGCATTGAATGTGGATGTGATTTCTGCCAAAGTTCCTTGTTTATTTGCACAACACTAGTTAGATGCTGCTGGTCACCATCATCATGGCCGGCCACTGCGATGGCCACTGTGGGTGGTAATGCCTTATAAATGTTCCCGGTACACACGTGACACTGTGAATCGTGGGACATTAAGTACCTGTTAAATAACTTTGGAAATGGAACGTTCCATCTATCTGGCACCCACAATCATACTTCATTCAACCTCACCTCGCAATTAAAACAGGTGTGGACGTTCACAAGCTGTCCCCGGGACTTTTGAACTCTTGCCTGGACTGCCAGTCCTCACAGGTCCAGGCCCAGAGCTAAGAGTTAAAGGTAAGGAGAGGAATGTACACGTGCTGTACCTGTAAACTGTCGTAGCAGATGAGCTTGCCACCCGTCAGAAAGGGAACGTGTCCAGGCCAAGCTCCGCCCACATCCTGTTGCGAAAACACAAAAAGCTGCACGCTGCAGCCTTGACTGACACATGCCTTAGCCAATGAGGTGGAAGATTCTGGAGCCTGAAAGATGGACTGCAAACAAATACAGATACGTAAAGACAGGTCGTCTCACAGACAAGGAAATCCTTCAGAGTGCTTTATGCCACACTTGCTAATCGCACCTTTGGTTTGCTGGAGGTGAAGAAGCCCGTTGAGCTTTGCTTGTCTATGCTTTCAGTAAGAGGTGAAGAGTGGAACATCAGGAGCTTCCCAGGACAGTCTGTGGCCTGTTGGAAAAAGTGTGCCATGCTTAGTACATCCACAAGTTATTCCTAATAAAGTGTTCAGTGATAATCCTGATTAAAGAGTAAGTCGAGTAACTACACTGCTGCTGATCTTTAATACCGGCTACCGGACTGTGTTTCTGATACAGTTTCAGTAACTACACTGTTACTGATCTTTAATACCGGCTACCGGACTGTGTTTCTGATACAGTTTCAGTAACTACACTGCTGTTGATCTTTAAAGGCAAACAGAAATATATATAATTTATAAGCATTTGTTTGCTTATAAACTGTAACAGTTCTTCTGGCATATAAGGTCAAATTTTTGTCCAGATGGTCAGGTTTTCTACCTGTAGTATCTTGAGAGCAGCTGAAACGGGAAGATCTAGGCAGCTAGAGCTTTCCTGAGTCTCAGCATCAAACAGTGGGAGTTGCTGTAGAATGCTGAAAATAAAGAAAGGTAATATGTATGACTAAAACAAGAAAACGCAACAATAATTTAAACAATACAGAGTGTAAATGATTAGTGGTCATGACGAGATCCGGTGTGTTGAGCTGTCATAAGTCATTCAAACTGATCTCCAGCAAAATACTAAATACTAGTGCTGAGTATTGGCAAGAACTTGGCGACACAATGTAATATACAGTATTCGAGGATTACAATTCAATGTACTGCAATAATATATGTAAGGTGATACACTGCGATCTTTTAAATCAAATTTTAGGAAAAGTAAACAACTCACTAACATGCCTAAAAAGAAAAACATACATTTAGTCAGAACAGAGGGATCTGAACAGAGTACAACACTGCTATTTAGTGGTTTGTGGATTAAAACAACACAAAATGTCTGAAGGCAATCATTACATGTAAACTATTCATTAAAACTTAGTGGATTAGTGGTCAAAAGCACTGTGATCTGAGGATCTCAGGTTCAAATCCCAGATGATGCAGCTTGCCATTGGCAGCCGGAGTCCGAGGGAGAGCAAATTTGGCCTCTCTGGGTGGGTATGTGATGCTGTTCGGCACAGGCGTCTGTTAGCCATTGTATCAGAGCTGAGGACGTGAGAGCTGAGCGTTTTCCTCAAAGAGAGGGACAGTAGACCAATTTTGCTCTCTCTTGACCAATGGCAAGCGGCAGGATTCGGCTGTAATCTTTTTATATACTGGTCACAGTCAAACTGAATACCAGCCAAAGTGGGTGTGTCTCAGTAGAGCAATTAGCAAATTTAGCTGGAAACCAGGTCTCCAGGATTGGAGCTGTGCACCCCTGCTATAGATTATAACCCTTTTCAAAGGTGTGGTCTTTGGTGACCCTACCACTATTGTATTGTGTTGTGCTGCTACCTCTCTACAATATGCCTGCAGTCTTTGAGCGACACCAGAAGCCCCTCCCTCACAGGAAGCTCAAGCTGGTGTGTGTCTGTGATGACCATCATGTGGGGGCGGGACAAAGTGGGGCTGAGATCATAGAGGTGAATCCTGCTGTCATAGGTCATCAAGCCAACTCTGAGACTGGACTGGTCAGCATCTTCCCCCCTAAAACGAGGTCAAAGCAGTCAACACTGAGGTCATGATGAATCTGTGTGTGTGTGTGTTTCTAAGACACTCAGACTGTCATACCCATCCAGAGACGCCAACAGGGAACAGAGCTGCTGACAGATGAAGTCCAGTTGTCCTGATCGTATCGCAACAGCAGTGACATCAACTGCCAGAAGCAACACAGCAGCCTCTCCCTGCACAGAACACAAACAGAGAACATCAGCAGATACTCATCATCAGCAAAATAGTTTCACAAATAGTTTCCCACAGAATGAAGTGTGGGACTGTGGCGAAAGTGGGAGGACAAACTGCCTCAGACTGGGAGGAACCCAGGATCCAAAAGGGCATAGACATAAAGCACGCAAAGAAGTGAAATGATAGTGAGAGCAAACCTTGTTTGGTCAACAATGAGTTATGAGAGAATGCGAGTGAGTGTAGGATACAAGCTCAGTGTTAATATGGACGTCCATGCTGGTTAAACAGACATAAGCTGGCAATGGTGTCTCTAATGTTCCCAGTCCTCCATGCAGAACTCTGTCTGCTGTGTCACATTTAAGGGGGTTCTTCCATGCATGGCTTGATTAAAATCAGCCCACAGCATGTCAATAGGATTACGCTCTCGGCTATAACTTGGCCATTCCTTGGTTCCTTTGGGTCATTGTCATGTTGCATGGTCCACCTCCACTTAAGCTTCATTTTATGGACAGATGGTTTCATTTTCCTCAAGCACCCTCTGACACAGTGAAAAATTCATAGTGGATTATAATATGGAGAGCTCTCCAACCCCAAACCATGACACTTCCTCCCTCATTTTGACCACAAATTACATTATATGAATCGAAAAACAAGCAGAAAAAAACGTAAAATAAGTAGATGTCTAAAATAAAGTTCTAAGACTGGAATCCATGGGTCTAACAATCACAAAAAGGAACGAAACCCATCCCTGTGCAACAAACTACATATCAGGGAAGCAGAGAGACATGCATTACATTATTTACAGAGCAGAGATCACGTTTAAGACCCTTTCAACCTTTTGCGTTTCCAGTATCTCATATGAGCCCAAACTGAGCTCTGGTTTCTTCTCGTGGTCAATTCGCTGCCCCTTGTTTGTAGGCTGATATGACTGCCACGGCACTGCAGGGGGGAGAGAGAGAGAGAGAGAGAGAGATGAAAGATTTTGAACAAGATTATTGAGAGGTTTCCACTGAAGGCAGCATTTTATGAGACTAATAAATATTTGACAAATTCCATTCCCTGTTTACTGTTTACTTTTAATCAAGGAAAAGTATGAACACTCATTGTTAAAAAACAAAAGAACAGAAAAGTTGCACCCAGTGGGAATCAACTGTTTGAAATGCACGACTGGCTTTTGAGTCCCAGTTTTGTCTTGATGGAGACGACCAATGATGCACCTTTGATCTTCATTACAGACACTTGGACTTAACTTATACAGTTAAGTGAGCACCATCTAAAAGTGTACAACGTTCTGGATAAATGCTTTGGTGTGGTGCTGATAATGACTGAAGGATGACTGAAGTATAAGACACTGGTGGAATTTATCTGTATGGTCATAACTTAAGGAACCCGTGTGGTCTGGGCTCAGGCACGAGACAGGCAAAACTGTAACCATGTGAAGAGAATGAATAAAGAACATCTGATCAGTTCTGACCTTCTGTGAGCTTGCCGCAGAAGGGGCAGTAGAAGCGCTGGCCACAGTCCTGCCAGCTCATTGCAGGACTCATGAAGGCGCCGCAATCTGCACAGCCCTTAATACACTCCCCCGCCTCACACACCGACACTGCCGGCTGCACACAATACCACACACACATCCAAAACACTGATGATCACAAGACAATTTCACACTTGTAGCTTTGTGCTTTTCGTTTGGCGGTTGCCTCTTTATTTTTGAAAATTATAGACTCTAATTCCACACATACCTCTTCATTCTCAGGTCTGGATAGAGGGCTGAGGATGGCTGCGAGAGGCAGGTGGCACTGTTGTGCTGACTGGGCCTCAACAGGGAAGCTGTAGGATGTGCAGCGGACGAAGCGAGCTGTAGCACTACCTACAGTGGACAAACCATGATAAAACAACCGATCGCTTTGAACGAATGACAAAAAACACGGGTGGACAGACACTGTACGTTTGAATGTGATGAAGCTAAATGTTCTCAAACGTAAACCACACTGATGAAAAACATGTAACTACACTAACGTATGGGTTCGGTTTGAGTAAATCCAGCGTGGATGAGTGTAATGAGCAGCACCTCTGTCCTCCAGAGTGCAGGCAGTGGTGGAGAGCGGTGGGACGGAGTACCGAGGTTCTGATGGAAACACTTTTCCTTCCCACTGAGCCCGGTCCTCACTCATCACCAGCACCTACAGCGTGAAAAGAACACAGATCACGGATCAATACAGTGGAAAGAAGTACAGTCCAGGACTATTTACTCTGGTACAATGCAATTTAGAAGTACACAGGTTATGTTCACAGGAAGTACACTGAGGCCTTAAGGCGCATTTCTAATTGTTACGTTACGTTATGTTGGCATATTAAGCAGTACATCCACTAGAGGGCAGTTTGGAGTCAAACGTAAGATCACGTACTCATATTCTGGACTACGTCGCACATCTTCTCTTAAACACGTTCCACCATAAGTTTCTTTTCTATGAGTTAGTTCTTCGGTCCACATGGCCGAGGTCATGTTTTGCTTTCGCTGTTGAGTACAGCGTCCTCACAATTTCCAGTGGCACAATGATAGATATGTCATAGATCACAATTTTCTAGAGCTGCGTGAACACAAAAATGGACCTCTTCTGCTTAATAATTAAACTACGTTCTACGTCTGTAATGATAATCAGGTTTTTCGACATATCGTACAATTTGTGACAGTATCATATAATAATTTTAGCTGACTCTGATGTCACCCATTATGAATTTAACAGTAAGAATAACATGAATAAGCAGGTGTGTCAACGTTAAAGCAGTGTTTTAATTTTGTTTATATTCCATATTCAGAGTCTGAATATATTGAACAATTAATAATTCACTGTTTTCTATACGGGTGTAACTGTATTATTATGTTATTATATCATCATATCAGTGGGACAATGTTGTCTTAACAATATCATTTATCACCATCATTTCTGGGAAGGGACATCATCCAAAAACATCATTATTGTGACTTGTGGTATGTGTTAAAAGTAGACTTACAACACTGGGGAGGATCTGAGGGTCCAGGCCGTAGCGAGACTCTGACTTGGGGCTGGACAGAGGACTGGTCTGAGTGAATCAGAATAATGTCTTTGGTTACGCAGCAGTTCACAGTCCACAGACAACAGACAACCAACGCTTCAGTCTCACCAACATCCTGTCATGTTTCTGTCCTATTCTAATCCTGTTCAGCTTTTGTCCCAGTTGTTTTGTTTTCCCATGTGCTCCTAGTCCTCCCTTGCTCCGCCCATTCCCATCTGGGTCTCATTTGTAATCCTGCCCCTTCATTAATCAGTTGTTCCAGGTGCGTCCAATGTTGTGTTGTATTTAAGACCCTCTGTCTCAGCCTGTCTTTGTGAGTCCTTGTGGAAGAGTTTGGATGTCAGTCCATGTCGATGTTGTTGTTGTTTGTTATAGTCATCCAGTCAGTTTGTTTGTTTACCTTGTGTTTGTTTGAGATCTGTTAGTTTCGTATTTTGTTTATTTCTCATTAAATCCACAACCTCAGGACTACCTCCACTTCCTTAGTCTTCGTTCGTTCAGCACACCACCCTGACACATCCACACCACAGCTTCCACACCACTACACGTACCGAGCAGTGCTGGGCGATATGACCTCAAATCAGTATCACGATTAATGAACAAAATTGAATTCATCTTCATGGGCAAAATTACGTTGGTTAGACATTAATTGCCCAGTCGCAATACAGAGTGTCCCACTCTCTCACATTCACACACACGTTTCCATAGCTATGGAGGAAAGGACAACGCAGAGAAGATCATGCATATTTGTAACCCCACGACATTGGCCTAATGTAGGACGGCTGTGATTGAACGCTCACCGGCTGGAAGCTGATTCCTTGTGGTGTCATCTGTGTTGGACTACTGACATCGGGGACAGGTTTAAACACACCTGTAACGACAATAACAGTGCAGGATTAGAAAGAACAGAAGAAAACCTGGAATGAAACAAAGGCCATGTCAAAGAAGCCAATGACACATTTACATAGACAGTTCCCTTCTTCTCACAAACTCACTTAGGCCTTTTCCACCAAAAGAAATTTGGTTCTTGAACTGGTTCCTATCGGCCTCATGAGAACCTTTGTGAACCAGTTTTAGTGCAACCGAAGATACAGCTGGAATGCGTCATCCACAGAGGGGCTGCACTGGGTCAGTAAACAGCAGTGAGGAGATGGTGCGTATAGACAACCTGCGAGCATTTGCTGTTACAGATGTTTTTCTCCAAAAAAACAACCATGGATCAACTTTTGGTTTTGGTTCGAACTGAAAACCTACTAATCTTTGGCTGCCGAATTGGCTGCTGAATTTGATCTGCTTTCTGAGCTGGGTTTGTCACTGAGACCGTGAGATGTGAAGACCAGAACGTTACCGGCACATAACTGCCCTCGGGTTGTAAGAGTGAAGGGCGAAAATGTGTCAACTAATATGTACCATTACACTGGGAAGGGGACCAGCAGGCTGCTGGCTGCGGAAATCCCGAGGCCTCTGCAGGTGAAGGCCAAGGTGAAGGCCAAGGTGAGGAGGTCAGATGGTGGGGTACAGCTGAGGAGGCGACAGCTGGGGAGGGGACAGCTGGGGAGGGGACAGGGGTCCACTGCTGCTGCTGCACACTGAGAGGCTCAGCGGGGTTGGTGATGGGCAGCTCCATTGTGTTTGGACCTCTTCAGCTCCTACTTCACTTCTTCCAGAGGAAACATCTGCCTGGAGGACCTGATGAGCAGAGGAACCTCCTGGATCTGCAGGGTCTCTGATGTCCTACAGGAGCAGAAGAGCTTCAACTGCATTTATGAGGAGACAGCACCCCCGCCCAGCCACAGCGCCGAGACTACCTGTACAGACAGCACACACGTTATCAACACGTTATTAATAAGTTATAAACACGTTATTGCACACAGATGGCATTTACCCCAGCTAAAGCTGCCCTGCGCCCTCCGAGCTCGTCTCAGTCCTCTCCCACACCTCCACCGCCCGCGTCTTCTCCCGCAGACCCGCAGAAACGACCCATTTCAGCGCCAGACGGATCCGCCGCTGTTAGCTCGTACTGCTAACCGGTTAGCCGCCGCCGGACGCCGTTGCCTGACGACGCGCTGACGTCACCGAGCGCGCGGTTACCCAGCACGGTTTTTATTTTTTGACATTTCTTTTTTTTTACTGGTGTTTCACACTAAAGACACATAGAGAAGAAAAAAATAAATAAATAAAATAAAATAAAAATAAATAAATAAATCAGGCACCAATTTCTCTGCAGTACCTGTAAGCAGCCTGTAGGTGTCCGTGTTGAGTCAATGATGAGCAGCTGATGTTCTATGCATCCAATCAGAGCTCCGTCACCCAAACTATTATTATTATTATTATTATTATTATTATTATTATTATTATTATTAATAATAATAATAATAATAATAATGTTGTTATTATTACTAAAATACTTTTATTAAAAATTATTATTGTTGTTGCTATTATGAAAAATATTAATAATGATATTATTGTTGTTCTTGTTATTATTGTTATAATTATTATTATTATTGTTGTTGTTGTGGATTTTATTATTATTAATGTTGTAATTATTATTATTATTATTATTATTAATAATAATAATAATAATAAAGAAAAAACAACATTAAAGAACCAAGAGATAACATATAATCTTTTTTTTTTTTTTTATTAAAGTAAATGTTACATTTTGAGTACTTAATCCATACCTCTATATATATGTGTGGATATTGTGAAAATAAGTCTGAATAAGGCTGAATGGTGTATGTTATAATTGATGGAGTTAACGCAGTAATGAATGTAGTCCAGGTTGAGTTGATCCCTGATGATGTTGAGTTCTTCTGTTAGATGATCAGTAAATACATTCTTACATTGTGCAACACTGTTTGCCTTCGTTGTTTCAGTTCTATTGGTTGGTTTTCTTAGTGATGGCTCGTATTGAGTAGTTTTTGCCTCGTGTTGACCCTCTTTTATTGGTTGGTTCATGATTTCACTCATTTGCTTCAAAGAGTATCTCATATGAAGAAGCAAAAAAAAGAGACAAAATGTATTTGTCCAAAATATTAATACAAATAATATTTTTATATTTTTCTTTGCATTATTACACAATCCTTCATTTTAATAGTGTAGTTTTCACTACATCTGATTTGACCATGACTATGTAAGACATGGGAATGAGGTCGTAACAGATGGGACTGACTCCACTATGGTAATATCTGTCTGACCGGTATGGTGACTGGACAGTGATAAGGCCCGTCCTCGCACAGCCGAGTGAATCATTTGCATGTCTCACAATGTCAAACCTGCCCACCAAGTCAGTTCATTCCTTCTGGGTGCAGCTATTTTCTTGATGAGTACAGTTGCAGAATCAGAATGGTAAGAAATAATATGGCTGGATGGAGTCAAATCCTCACAGCCATGTTCCAAAACCTACTCTAACGCCCTCCCAGAAGAGCCCAGACAGGTGGTGCAGCAAAGCCGGAGAATTCTCCCCCATATTTTCCTTAGGATTTGCTTTTTAAGGATGTCCCCTGTCCTCACCTAAACTTTTTTATTGTTCCAAGGAAGAACCTGAGACTAGATCCAGGTTGAGTCATCAAGAGTGGCTTGAAGGTACCCAGAGGTGTCCTTTCAGGAAAAAAGACCTGCTAGAGTGAGAACAAGAACGGAGGTAGAGTACAGAGAGGTGATACGATAAATATTTCATTGTGCTCCTCTATGTGCCCTCGTCCCAGTGTTGTAAAATTGATGTGGTCCAGGGGTCCTGAAGGCTGTGCTCTTAGCCCCAGTACATCCCTCGCTCCATCCCCCACACACCGAGTGGAGACTATGTATATGCATTATGCCACCATGTCCCACAGACGTCATGCATGGACTGGATGTTCCAGCTGGTGAAAAGGCTCTTGCAGCTGGATGCAATCAAATCCTCACAGCAATCTTCCAACACCTACTCTAAAGCCTTCCCAGGTGGACCGAGGCTGTCACTGCAGCACAGGCGGAGAATCCTCCCCCGTATTTGGAAACGAATTGTCTTCAGTGCACACTTTCTCAAAATCAACAATGTTAAAGAGCAACACCAGAGCAACACCAGCCCACATCCATGATCACTAGCATGCTGGCTACAGACCTCCTGCAACATTGTTACTGTGGTGTTAACGTGCACAGTGGCCCTGACATGGCGGTGGCAGCAGTGCTGCTGGAGCGTTTAAACACTGTGTCCACTCACTGTCCACTCTCCTGTAGATGTAAAATCAGAGACAGAAGCCGCTCACAGGACACGTCCCACAGGACGATGATAACTGCATACCCCCACCATGTCAGTGTAACTGCAGTGGTGAGAATGACCCACCACCCATATAATAGCTGCTCTGTGGTGGTCCCGTGGGGTCCGGACCATTGAAGACACAAGGAGGTATAGAAACAAGGAGGTGGACAGTGTGACATTGCATGTCGACTTGTACACAGACAACAAAGACATTGTCTGCGCTCCTTCAACTCTGTCAAAGACAGACCTCCTATTTGGATTCTGAGAGCAGCTGAAAGGCAGCGCTGGTCCTTCTGGTTTTATTGGTGCACTTAACCCTGCTCATGGTGGGAGTGGGGGAGGGGGTGAACTCTGAGAGTATATTAACTCCTCATACCCATGTGTACGTTCAGCCACTTTACTGGAGGAAGCTGAGAGCAAGGATTATAGCAGAGTTCACCTATCAGAGCCTGTGATTTACTGCTGTTGTCAGAAGCTCTATGAACAGTCCTATTGTTGGGTCGTAATATTGTCCCCATTACTGGGAAAAGCATCAGTACTATAGTGCACCAGTAAATCTGGCCATATCTAAAGAACATCCTCATCGTCTTCTTTGTTTCTCATCATCTTCATCTGTCCATCATCAGAAGGAAGAACAGATGTCTAAGCTGTCAGGTAATGGCCATATTAAGCCAACCACACAACCTACACTAGAGTGCGATCTGTCCTTCGCGGTCAGCTCCATCTACTGCAACTTTCTGCTCTCTGGTCTGGTTCCTTATGTTGCAGCTGATCCAGAACACAGCAGAAAGACTTGTCAGCCATGACACTCCTCTGCTTCTCGTCACTGGCCTCCTGTAGTTGTCTATCGGATTCAAACCTTGACCCTGGCCTACAAACTCAACCAATGAACCAATGGCATACGTCAGTACCCGATCAGTACCTAGAGCCCGTTCTAAAAAAGTTAAGACCTTTACGACACACCCAAAGACATTTTGCCCACCTGACTTTGAAAGGAGGTGCATAATTTTGACAAACTGCCCTCCATTTAGGTCATTCTAATCAAGCCACCGTTGTCTTAATTTGTGGGTGGTGATGTGAGTGGAAACGTATCATCTTTAGCGATGAATCCAGGTTCTGTATGGGATCTGACAGCGGTCAAGTTGGAGTATGGAGGCCTCATGAGCATCACATATGACAGTCGGTCACCCCTAGTAGTGATACGAGGGACATTAACAGCTCAACGATGTGCAGGACATCCTGCGGACACGTCGCCTCTCACGGGCAGGGCTTCCAACTGGCATTTTTCAGCAGGATAATGCTCCCACACACAAAGATGTCCCACGAATGTCTTTAAATGTCCTGCCTGGTGTCTGGATTTATTGCCGATTGAGCATTTATGGGAACATCAGGTGTGCCAGTTTTGGCCTATGAGTGTGCAGAACCTATATGCCACCATGCCAAACCTTATCTCATCTTGTGTCCAGGCTAGAGGCCCAACAGGAAACTAGAGTCTCCTTTCATTTGTGCCGTTTTCCTTTCACTCTAATATTGCAATCACATCAGTGAGTGCGTATAAACGTCAGGTGGAGTGACTGTCTAACTGCACAGACAATACCAGCTCAGAACGCAGTACCAGACTTGGGCATGGTGCTGAATTGAAAACGAATCTCGACTGTAGAGTCTCTCTGTGCTGTTTAAGTGGAGTTAAAGCTGTACCGAGTGGTAAAGGAGAGGCTGATTGCTCTGGTGCATTGTCAGGTTCTGACGGGGTGAGAGCCGGGGGGCTTACGCTGACTGAGGTGTGTGTTTAGTGTCTGAGCAACATGAAGGCTGACAGGAGCTCTGAACAAACAGCCGAGTTTAAACCATCAGGGAGCGGGACACCTTCCAGGAGAGGGACTGCCTGACAATTAGCTGAACCGGAACACACACACACACACACACGCACACGCACACACACACACGCACAAACACACACACACGCACACACACACACATGCACACACGCACAATTCCTTTTTGCTCTATTTCTCTCTGTTTCAATCTCACAGATCAATATCAACACCTGTAGGTACAAACACAATCACACAGGAAAGATTGATCAATATTGATCTGATCAATATTTATTGATCTACTCTCAGTACGGCGTCGGGTTTAATGCAACATTCCAGACGTCTCTGCATGGAGGTGTAGAGGTTCCTAATGGTGTCCTGTGATGATCCATCCCATGCAGCTTGAATGTTCTCACTCAGTTCTGCAGATGGTGTGGTAGGGGTGGAGTGTTGATAGAGCGTCCAATAGCGTCCCACACGTTTTCAATCAGGGACAGGTCTGGAGATGAGACCGACCACGGCGTAGTATCTGTGTCTTCAAGACGAGATCTTGAGACGGCAGCAGTGTGTGGACGAGCGTCGTCCTGTTGGAATAGAGCACCGGAGTGTGTGTTCAGAAAACATAGAACCACTGGTTGCAGAACCTCATTAACATAGCTTTGGTCTGGAATGAAGAACAAAAGTGAACTGGCATCGTACTTGCACCCACACCATCACACCAGACCTTCTGGAAGTCATTTACAGTAGTTCCAGATTAAACATCAACTACTCTAAAAGTTAATTACTAGATGATTAATTATAAACTTCAAACTTATATCTGCAGGACTGTAATAATAACGATTTTATATCATTATTATTATAGTAACACACACTTGTCAACAAATTTTATGGAATGAAAAGTTATGGAACACACACACATACACACACAAACACACTCACACGGCTACGTTTGTGTGAGTAACTGGACTGGAAAACTCCCTTTTTCTACACAAGCTGGAAGCAAGTTCATGGTATAGAGAAGTTCTCTCTCTCAACCACACACAGGCACACACACACACACACAAACACACACACACACACACACACACGCACACACACACACACACACACTCTGATTCACCTTGAGATGAGAGACTCCCTGCTGACTGTGTTCATGACGACTGCACAGAACACGCTCCCAACAGACCCTACCGCATAACCTCCTGCCCTCCATACACACTCATTACCATCATCACCATTACTGCGTGTGTGTATGTGTGTGTGTGTGTGTGTGTGTGTGTGTGTGTGTGTGTGTGTGTGTCTGTGTGTGTGTTTGTGTGTGTGTGTGTGTGTGTGTGTGTGTAAGAGAGAGAGAGACTCGCTGTGCTCTCTCTAACCCCTCATTAGCATCATCATCATTAGTGCGATGAGGCCCGAGTGCATTACATTACAGCTCCTGCTTCAGTCCGTACACTGCTCTCGTACACTCTTACAGGACATACGTGCTCTGAACCTCAGACAGGACCAACGGACTGAGTGCAGCTCAGGTCAACTAACATTTAGGAGCCCCGGTTTAAAGTTTAAACCCAACACACGGGCTGCGGGTTCTGGACGGCTACATGCTGGTATTCTCAGGATCAGAGTAACCTATAGACACACTACACATATCATAACAAACAGCATCACTTACCATGTCCCATCCCCAACTATCAGCGAGTAATCCAGCTCGGAAAACAGCTATGTACGAGGTATGACGTCACAATCACAGCTGCACTGGGGTTTAAGAATCCTGAGAGCATAAATGACGATGACAACAACAACAACAACAACAACAATAATAATAATAATAATAATAATAATAATAATAATAATAATAATAATAATAATATTATATTTTTTCTTGGTTGATTTGGAAGTAGAGGATGATTTTGGGAAGGTAAGATTCCAGAAACCCAGCCAACTGGTCCCATACTGGAAAAACACACTCTTCTTTACAGTTAAAACTGCAGGACAGTCTCACAGTGTAGTCACATCATCTACCTGTTTAACGATTTGCTGTAAAGGCCTTTTCAATTGTGGACACAGTGTTTAAACACTCCAGCAGCACTGCTGTGTCTGACCCACCACCCACATCATATCTGCTGGTCCTGTGGGGTCCTGATCATTGAAGATCAGGGTGAAAGGATATAATGAAGGATTACACACTGAAGGATTGGTATTTTGTAGGTTGCAAAGTTCTCTCGTCTCATCAGGACCCATGGAAGAAAGGAACAAAGGAACAAAGGAAGGAGGTCCAACCCAAACACCCCCAACAAATCAACCGCACGGCACTCGGGCCTGATTTATTTACTGATTTATTTGCATTGAATGGTCATGTAGGAATGGCCTGCAGGTGACGGGCCATTGATGTTGACGTTTTGAGGGTCATGGTTTTGACACTATGAATGGAGGCCAAGGCCAAATGTATTGCTCCAGCAGGTGCTACAGTACTACAGTATTACTGTACACCGTGCAGCAGCAGCGGAGCGCAGTGACGGAGCACCAATAATACTAATAAATTAATGACATTCTAATATTATTAACCCTGCAGGTCCTCTCTCTCTCCCTGTCTCTCTCTCCCTGTCTCTCTCTCTCTCTCTCTCTCTCTATCTATCTCTTTCTCTCTCTCTCTCTCTCTCTCTCTCTCTCTCTCTCTCTCTCTCTCTCTCTCTCTCTCTCATAAGGCCTTGTGTTGTCAGGGTCGTGATTAATGAGAAACGACTCCACGGCTTACACTCCAAACTCCCTGAGCTAATCTTCAAGGGTGGTGTGTGTCACACGCTTACGTTCCTTTATCACAACTAAACACACACACACACACACACACACACACACACACATGTCGAGAACACACTAACACACACACACACAAACACTTGCTTCAAGTGGCTTATGAGGTTGTTGGGGATTTTCAGGCTCCTTTGAAGGCAGCGAGAGCGAAAAGGGGGCAGTTTTAGGGGGCGATGCATTAGAATGATGCTTTGGGAGAAATTGCTTTTGGGACAGATGAAGGCAGGATGGGAAGAATGCTCGGAATGTGCTGCCGGGGACACGGAGATGATCTATACCCCCATATATGAAAAGCGAGGGATGGCTGTGATGTATCGTAACCTGTGCCTTAGAAAGTGAAGTGCTATTTTTGTAGCATTATATGCTAAACAACGGGTCGGATCCACAGGGGCAGGTTTGAAGTTCACTCATTCACCAGTAAGCCAGGAAGAACTGGATGGAATGGAAGGAAACTACAAAAATATCAGGACAGCTGAATCTCAAGAGAAAGTGGATCATGCACCAAGACAATGACCCTACACTCACCCTAAGGGGTTCTACCAAAGGATGGTTAAAGAAGAATAAAGTCCTGACCTTAATCCAGTAGAAATGTTGTGAACCCCATCACACCAATGATTTCACAATACTAACCTCTAAACTGTATATAAGCCCACCTTCAAACCTCAAACCTGTCCAATTAAACAGTCTCGTAGACCCTAAAACTGAACCCTGGGGGGCTCCACACATTGGCCACATTGTTCAGCACAGTTAGAAATTCACACTTTCTGCATTATGATTAATAACACAATAATAATCATAGGGTTCATAAGGTAAAAAAATCAGACACGGTTCACTTTTTTTTGCCCCTTCATCCTCATCTTTGCCCCCCAGCACTTTTAATATCACACTCCATACTCCACTCATTACTGTATGTTAACACTCCCTCTCTCGCTCTCACTCCTCAGCGGACCGGTGCTGTGTGTCTGGGGTCCTGGTGCCTGTGGGCGCACCTGAATGACGTCCACGAGAGGTCTAGAGCCTTCGGTGTGAAAAGACACAACACACCGGCGACGCCAGGGGAGCGGAGAACCTGCTCGCTTTGAATCCATCAGAATGAAAATCAGTGTTTCTGAAAACAACGCCGAGCTCATTTCTGCATTTTCTGCCACTGAACTACACGTTCGGCACCTTGGGGTGTGTGTGGGTGTGTGTGAAGAATAAAGTGTGCAGCCTGGGGGGTTCTCAGATTGAAGTGACAGCGTCCAGGCTGAGGTAATTGTCCACCGCTCCCACGGCGCTCGTGTCACCTGCCCCACTGACTGGGGGTGGTGGTGGTGGTGGTGGGGGGGTTTCACATGTGCTTCTCCACCCAAATTACTTCTTTCCTCCTGAGGAGTGGGCCGGAGAGGCACACATCCGTGGCAGGTAATTAGTTAGTAACAGCATGGCTTCCAGAGACTGGCCTGGTCCACTGCTCGGTCCAGCACTGACTCCTCTACCTTATTCTACATTCCTACAGCGAGTCTGCCTTACACTTTATGGCAGGTCAGTCAAGAGTCTGAAAGATTCACTGACTCGTCAGCTGACTGAGGAACTCACTGACCTACAAACTGACCAACTCATTGAACCACAGACACACTGAGTGCGTGAGCCAACGATGGACTGATTCATTGACTCAGTGACTCATTTATTGTCTGAGGAACTCATTGAGTTGCAAATTCAATAAGACACTGATTGACTCACAGACTCACTGACTGCCTTAGATACCAATGAACTTACTCCACATTGAAGCAGACTTCAAGGCGGACCATTGAACAAGAGTCCCCAGTAAATTTTAGAGTCACTGACTCTAAAATTTAATTTAATCACTAGAATGAGTCATTAACTTATTCACTGACTTACAGACTGACTTACTGAATCGCTGGCTGATTCATTTCATCCCTGACTTCCAGACTGACACATTCACAGACCCATTGACTGACTCCGTTACTAACTCACTGACTCTTTGACCCTTTGAACAACTCACTGACCAGAACACTGGCTCGAGTCACACAAAGATTAACTGACGTATTGACTCAAAGAATGTCCAATTTAAACCTCAGACAGAGCAGAGACAGTACAGAGCATGTCATTGGTCCCACAGCCAGAGCAGCACGAATTTATGTGTCTAAATTCATTAAATTCGTTAAGCAGCATAACAACTTCAGTTTGCGCAACGCAGGAATCCGAAGAGCCCCTTGGTATCTGCGTTCGGCTCCTTTGTTCAGAGTTTAGCAGATGCCCAACCCAACACCATTAGCTCGAGTTTCGGATCATTGTCCATTGATTGTACCGGAGCCTTTTTGTTTGGACGCCAGCGCTTCTGTTCAACTGCCTGCGACGCAGCGCAATAACACACTCAGCATGGAAGCGGAGGTCTCTTAGCGACAGATCTGTTAGTGAGCAGGTTCACAAACACAAAGCCTCGGTCCTGCACAGCCTGCACTCTGGCACCCCAGCTGCCGGGCCAGCAGTAATTAGGCCCTGCACTACTTTGCCTTGATTGAGTTGATGCATCAATAGCTAATGAAGTAGCCTAAAAACAATTTGCCTGGAATACTAAAGCAAACCATATGGTTCGGGAGCGAAGGACAAAGCGGCACTTGAGACGGACCGAACCGTCCAAATGGTGCAAAGGACTCCTGGTGGGCTTTCCTTGCTTTTGTTTCAAATGGAGAAGGGGGGATTAATTAGGTTTCATTGCCTATTCAAGGAAGCGTAAGCGGACTCCGAGAGACGCTAGATAATGTCTCCTTGAGAGGCTCCGGCAATGCGGGGCCTCCGGAAAGGCTGCTTACGACTGTCCAGTGCGCTGGGCAGGCCGTGCAGTGTCAGCAGAGATTTTACAACTGCTGCTCTAATGCAGCTTTCAAAGAGGCTTTCAAAGCAGATGCTGGCCAAAACTCAGAGCATAGCATAATGCAAATGTGCAAACGCTAAATATATGTACATAAAGACTTATGCTTATGTTTGTTCTTATAATGATCGCCAAGACAACAGGCCTTAAAGACATCTTTTATGCTCTTCTCGTGCACTTTATTCATGCATCCGGTAAATTTGCAGTGACATTAAAAGGAAGCGTTGATCACAAAGTGCTTTATGGTGCAAACCTGCACAGAACTGCATTAATCTCCACGATCATGACCATCAGTGACAGGCAAACGATACAATCAGCACAGAAACATACAATGCAAACAATTAATTCAAACAAGCTAAAAGCTCAACTCCACTAATTTGAATCCAGACCAGCTTCAGCTCTGTTATGTTGGTGGGTTTCCTCCCATAAACTGCTGCTTCAGGTCCTTCCATAACATGTCTACTGGATTAAGGTCAGGACTTTAACTGGGTCATTCCAGAACATTACTTTTATTCTCCTTTAAAAATTGGTAGAACGACTTGTGTCCTTGTCATCGTCTTTCTGCATGACCCACATTCTCTTGAGATTCAGCTCACAGATTGATTTTTCCTTTAGATTATTCTGGTATAATTCATAATTTATTGTTCCACCAGTGATGGAAAGCTATCCTGGGCCACATGCAGAAAAACAGGTCCAAATCATGAAACTACCACCACCGTGTTGCACAGATGCTGTATTTTCTTTCTCCTAACATAGCGCTTAGTGGTCTCATCAGTCCACAATGCATTGTTCTGCGTAATGGCCTCACTGTGTGATCTTTATCAAACTGCAGATGCCTTAAATAAAGACCTTCATTTGCTTAGAAGTTCTCTTGGGTTCCTTTGTGAGCTGGTGGACTATTACACACCTTGCTGTTGGTGTGATCTTTGTTGGTGCAGCACTCCTGGGGAGGGTAATGATGGTCTTGAATTTCCTCATTTGTTCTTCTGAACCATCACAACATCTGGCAAGTGCCAGCACGACACCAGTCAGCAGCAGCAAGTGTAAACAAATCAGTGCAGCATGGATTCGGCAGGAGCACCGCACAGGGAGCTTAGAGTCCCGCGGTAGAAAAGAGGGAACCTGAAAAGAACGAGGGAAACAAATGAAAGACATAAGGTCCCAAAAACACACCTTTTCCAGGTTTGAAGTCACTTAATTCAAATTGAAGTGACCTGAACTGAATTTAAGAGTTAAAGTGACTCTAATGAAATTAAAGTGACTTGAACTGAAGCGACCCGACTGTGTTACATCCAGACCTGGATTTCTGTAAAACTGATGTTTGACAAGAACTGAACTGAACTAAACTGAAATTAATTGAATTTACTTTAACTAAATAGAGGCATGACCATGAAAAACGAATTATTTCTGTTATATAAAACCTCACAATATCAAAAAACATCACAGATGTGAAAAGAAACGTCATTTAAAGAAGTGAAATTGACATTTATGGCAGTTATCAGACGCCCTGATCCAGAGCGACTCACAAAAGTGCTCCTCAGCATGTAGTGAAATCAGTTCACCACAGTGATCGTAACACTTTTATATTTTAAAATTAAAAACGTTTACATGTATTGCATTCTTTTAAATAATATCTATATATATATATTTCAAATAATGTCTACAAATCTTATTCTTATTTCCCATTTAATGTAAATGTATCATTTTTTGGAGGATAAAACTGGTGAGAAGAGGAAAGTTAAGTGTGTGTCGAGCAGTAACTCGGGACTGCTTTGTTATTTCTCCATTTTCACAGCTGACTTGACCTCAACACTCCTTAATGTGGGCAGTAAGAGTATGTGTGTGTGTGTGTGTGTGTGTGTGTGTGTGTGTGTGTGTGTGTGTGTGTGTGTGCGCGCGTGTGTTTGTAAATGGGTGAAGTTAAAGGGAGTCATCTGTCAACTCTCAAATTACGGGGTGCAGTTTTGAGTGACTGTTGGTTAATGCGTTAATGAATAATTTATGAGGAACAATATCGGCAGTTCCTAAAGTCACTTTTATGCATTTTTAATTTCCCTCATCGTTCTGCAGTCGGAAACATCTGGTGGGATGGAAATGCTGGAGCTCGGAGGATGAAATAACATAATTTCATGGCGAATTCCCTTTCAGAATTCCGATATCCGTATAACCCAGATTCGTGAAGGTTCCCGGAGAACAGGCCGCGGCTAAAACCACGGCGTAAATCACAACAGCAAAGTCCCTCACACTTTCATCCTTGTTTGAGGCGAATAAGAGACTCAGCGTGTGACTTTTGTCCGGGAAGGAAAGCTGGAATGGGAAAGGTTAATTCGGCTGCAGGAGATATAACGGGGGAAAACTGAAATGACAAGCAAGGAGCTCCAATCCGGAGCAGCTCTGGCCTCTCAATACTGTCTCAGCACTCCGACGCTTCAGCCAAGATGCCTTTAAAGAAATCATAAGAGCTCTTTTTTTTCTTTGGAGCTTGACAAACAGCCTTTTTATTCCGGGCCTGAACCCTAGAAGCGGCCCACCCTCTGCGAGTCTGGGGTGTGCCCCCCTTCCGACGGCCCTAAAACCAAGCCATGGAGGAGAAACAAAAGGAAGCTTTAATGAAGAAAAGAAGAAAGGAGCCTCCTCTGCTCAAAAAATGACAGGGAGAAGCAGTTCGCTTGGAGCAATCGTGGCTGGATAGTGAGAATCCGAGATGGGAAGGGGGAGGGGGAATTTTGTAGAAAGATTGGGGGATAAAATGAGGGTAAAGTTAAGCAGAAAGAAGGAGAGAGCACTTAAAATAGCAGAAAAGTTTGCAGGATCTCCATGTGAGGGGGTGTGCTCACTGCTGTGTGCGTGTGTGTGTGTGTGTGTGTGTGTGTGTGTGTGTGTGTGTGTGTGTGTGTGTGTGTGTGTGTTCTAGAGGAAAAGCGAGAGAGAAAGAGAGAAATAGTTGGAGGCAATGAGACATGCTCACAAACAAGGCAGCTCCTGGATGTCCCAAAGGAGGAGAGAGCGCACCCCCACAGAGCGGAGCAGCATGGCAGAGGGGCGCGGCACTCCCCCCTTCACCCCCCGCCAGTACACACTACACACCGTACCTAGCCCACACACACCACCCAACCCCCAAACACACTCATGCTGCACCTCTACGCCACACACACACACCAACACACCACCCTGCCTGAACCCCTGGGACACTCAAACACAGAGAGAGAGAGAGAGAGAGAGAGAGAGAGAGAGAGAGAGAGAGAGAGAGAGTGACGGATAGGTAAATGGAACAATGCATTTACTGACAGACCGAACAGGGCAGGCAGGTGCTAGACAGACAAAGAGACAAATAAAATGACAGAAAGATGGACTAAAAGACTGATAGACAGACGGAACCGTAACCAAACAGACACACAGATCGACATTAATGGTGTAGATGGATATAAACCTATGGACAGATCCATGCTGACAGATTGTTATATGATGATAGACAGACAGATTCATGGAGAGACAGATGGACAGATCAATTCGTGGACAGAAAGATTGGTTTAAGGACACAATGGACAATCAGATAGACAGTCAGAAAGAGCGTGAACAGATTCATGGATGGACATATAGACAGAAAGACACATTCATGGACAGACAGATTGATTTGTGGACAGGTGGTCAAAAAGACAGACAGACAGATGGACAGAGAGATGGACATGGAGAGGGTCAAAAATACATGGAGAGATGTATGGATGGACAGATGAAACACTGATGGACAATTTTACAGATAGACAGAGATTGTCAGAAAGGAATGGTCAGACATTCATGAACTCTACAAATGGACAGACAGATGGATAGACAGATTCATGTGGATGAACAGATGGACAGAGAGACTCAGACAGACGAACACATGGACAGATTTGCGGTTAGACAGACAGACAGACAGACAGACGGATATCAGTGCGTACACACTGCTGGGCAGAAGAGCGCAGAGCTCTGAGATACAGTAATATGAACTGATACAGAACAGAGACTAAACCCAGAAATCCAAATCGGGGAGAGAGAGAGAGAGAGAGAGAGAGAGAGAGAGTGGGGGTACATCTCTACTTTCCAGCCCAGCAGGGGGTCTCTCCCTTTCAACCCCCCTCCTCAGCTCACACACACTATCTCTATTACGATTAGTGAGGCCCATCCCCTCGCTCCACTGTAATTGTCCTGATGGTCTAATCTGGTTGAAGTCTAGGAGAGGGAGTTTATCACCTGCTGGACTGTGATGCAGGGGTACCGGAGGACGGTTCCAAAGGCAGATTGAATTGATTATGATCAAAAGAACCAATTTTTGAGCTCCGCTGCCGACCAGGAGCCGCCAGTGTTTACAGAATTCACACTGAAGTGCTGCACTGAGCTTCCAGACAGAGCAGAAGATATACATGCACTCAGCTCAAACAGGGCCACAACGGGAAGAACCACTACCAGGTTCTTTAGAGCACTAAAATCAACACAAACAGGGTCAGAATGTTGTTGATCAGGGAGGTTCTTGAGATGCAGGTGACAAGAACCGAGAGAGAACACAGGTGCTGATGGATCTGTTCCATCAGCTTGAATTACTTCAGTAAAAAGCTGATGAGATAAAAAAGGTGAATTCGATCACTAGTGTTCACACTGTACAATGTACTGTCTGTAGTATATATACAGTATATATATACACAATACTACATACACTTAGTAGTGTAGTGAGAGTGCACTGCAGTGTATATTAGGAGTGTGAGGAGTGAGGTGAGAGTGTGCTGTAGAGTGAGAGTGTAGTGAGAGTGCACTGCAGTGTATATTAGGAGTGTGAGAGTGAGGTGAGAGTCTGCTGTAGTGTGAGAGTGTAGTGAGAGTGCACTGCAGTGTATATTAGGAGTGTGAGAGTGAGGTGAGAGTCTGCTGTAGTGTGAGAGTGTAGTGAGAGTGCACTGCAGTGTGTATTAGGAGTGTGTAAGAGTGGTGAGAGTGCGCTGTAGTATGAGAGACTGTAGTGAGAATGTGCTGCAGTGTGTATTAGGAGTGTGATAGAGTGGTGAGAGTGCACTGTAGTGTGAGTGTAGTGACAGTGTGCGGCAGTGTGTATTAGGAGTGTGACAGAGTGGGGAGAGTGTGCTGTAGTGTGAGAGTGTAGTGAAAGTGTACTGCAGTGTGTATTAAGAGTGTGATAGAGTGGTGAGAGTGCGCTGTAGTGTGAGTGTAGTGAGAGTGTGCGGCAGTGTGTATTAGGAGTGTGACAGAGTGGGGAGAGTGTGCTGTAGTGTGAGAGTGTAGTGAAAGTGTACTGCAGTGTGTATTAAGAGTGTGACAGAGTGGTGAGAGTGTACTGTAGTGTGTATTAAGAGTGTGATAGAGTGGTGAGAGTGTACTGCAGTGTGTATTAAGAGTGTGATAGAGTGGTGAGAGTGTGCTGCAGTGTGTATTAGGAGTGTGATAGAGTGGGGAGAGTGCACTGTAGTGTGAGAGTGCGCAGCAGTGTGAGAGTCCACTGTAGTGTGAGAGTGCGCAGCAGTGTGAGAGTGCGCTGTAGTGTGAGAGTGTGCAGCAGTGTGAGAGTGCGTTGTAGTGTGAGAGTGCGCTGCAGTGTGTGCACAGATTAACAGAGACAATAGACTCGTGCCGTAAATTTGTGTGCTTTGTTCCAGTCGCTCTAACTTATTCATGATTCCAGGGATTTTTTCAGAGGCAAATATATTCAACCCCCGTCTTCCGCTCCCTGCCCCCCATTCCCAAAAACTCAAACACACACACACACACACACACACACACACACACACACACACACACACACACACACACACACACACAAAACCACTGGAATTCAAGACAAGGAATAACATGACAGTGATATGGAGATATGGAGGAGAGTGAAGGATGTCTTCCGGGGTTGAGATGATTGGGGTAGAGCGAGAGAGAGAGAGACTGATAGAACAGAAGAGAAAGAAAGAAGAAAGAAGAAAGAAGAAAGAAAGAAGAAAGAAGAAAGAAAGAAAGAAAGAAAGAAAGAAAGAAAGAAAGAAAGAAAGAAAGAAAGAAAGAAAAAAAGGAGGGGTTTCCCAGAGGGGTAACATGTTTGTGCCCTCTCTCTCTCTCTCTCTCTCTCTCTCTCTCTCTCTCTCTCTCTCTGACACACACACTCTGCAGATAAATGCTCTGGGTAAGGTCTGCTTTCGTTCATACACACCAGCTCTCCCTCTCAGTCTCTCACTCACACACACTCACACACACACAGGCAAATCCATTCACACATTGTCACACACTCACTCACACACTCACTCCACTCACACTCCCACACACACTTGCTGTGGGTAAGATCAGCTGAAGAGAGATGTGGGAGGGATGGAAGACAGGAGGATGAAGCAGAACTAAACCTTGGGTAAAGAGAAGAGGCAAGGAGACGGACTTTGAGAAGAAGCTGCAGTGGAGACCAACCTCAAGGAGCTCAGGTAAGCTCTCTCTCTCTCTCTCTCTCTCTCTCTGTAACTTTATCAGAATCAAACCGTCACCCTTCAGTCAATGTGATGCAGGTTTACACTGACTGATGGCTGAGGGTTTGCTTTTTCTCCTTCATCAGTCAGACTGAGGGAACGTTCTCAGATAAGGAACTGCTGACCTTCTCCAAACGGTCACGTGTCCGTCTCAGGATCAGCAGCAAACTTTATATCACATCAGAATTTCCTGATAAATGGATGAACAGAAATGCTCCACAATGACCTGGAACCTCTTTACGTTACGTTTGCGTTAAACGTGAGTCTGGGTTTTGGTGTGAAACAGACAGTGTGTGTAACACAGATACTTCACCTATTACATGGTTGATGCCTGAGTTATTAGTGAGTAATAACAGAATCATTAATATAACGTCTGTTGGAAGTTAAGGAGCTCATCTGTACAGTAATACAGCCTGTAATTACACCCGGTCAGATCAGTGTCGGTTCAGGTATTTACACAAAAACATTTCAGTCAGTACTTTACATTGTGTCCAGATGAATGGACCAATAGAAATGCTCCAAAATGACTTAGGATTTAAAAAATGTTCTTTGAGTTACGTTGAAGGTCCTGCTGTGAAGTTACATTTTTGGTGATTGTGTTCAGTACAGTACAGAGTTGTACAATCGTAGGAATCTGGTAATACAGGGGTAACGATTTCATATATTTTGATATATCGTGAGTTTATGGATTAAAATCCATAAAACCTTTTTACTCCGATCTTCTCAGCCTCACTCTCAAACACCTGTCAATGCTCTGAAATCTTTTCTCAGCAAATGAAGAAAATATTAGAATAAAGTCAAATGTTGTGTTTGTTACTTCAAAATCTTTAAACTGAAATTTCATTCAGAACTTCATTTTCTATCTTAATATATTAATGTAATAGTACAGACTGACCATATATTATCACCTCATTTTTCTGTATTCTGAAAACATGCGTTAGAACTGATCACTGACAGTATACGCTAGATTACTCAGAGTCGGGTCAGGCAGTCTCTGACCAGTATACGCTACTAGATTACTCAAATTCGGGTCAGGCGAGTCTCTGACCAGTATCACATCTGCCACTCTCAGAGTCGGGTCAGGCGAGTCTCTGACCAGTATACACTACTAGATTACTCTCAGAGTCGGGTCAGACGGAGTCTCTGACCAGTATACGCTACTAGATTACTCTCAGATCTGGTCAGACTGAGTCTCTGACCAGTATACACTACTAGATTACTCTCAGAGTCGGGTCAGACGGAGTCTCTGACCAGTATAAATACTAGATTACTCTCAGTCGAGATCAATTGAGTCTCTGACCAGTATCGTACTAGATTACTCTCAGAGTGGGTGAACCGAGTCTCTGACCAGTATACGCTACTAGATTACTCTCAGAGTCGGGTCAGGCCAGTCTCACAACCAGTATACGCTACTAGATTACTCTCAGAGTGGGTCAGACAGAGTCTCTGACCAGTATACGCAACTAGATTACTCTCAGAGTCGGGTCAGTCGGAGTCTCTGACCAGTATACTCTACTAGATTACTCTCAGAGTGGGTCAGGCCAGTCTCCTGACCAGTATACGCTACTAGATTACTCTCAGGTCGGTCAGTCTGATCACTTTGTACGACTTACAGAAGAGCTTTGCTGTTCACTCGGAAAATGTCTTTGACTAGTTCATAGAAGCCAGAATCCAGAGATTCCTCAATCTCAGAAGCAGATGTCAGATTGGACCTCAATACCCCAAACATTCAGTATGATTATAATCCTTTAAGGAGTTAAACGCTCTGAGAAAGAGATGGTCTTCAGTCTGCTTGAAGTGGCGTGACTAGGCTCTTGGACTAGGGAAGTTCGTTTCTACTGGTTCTAGGACACAAAGAGTCGGGATGCTTGTCTTCCTGCATCTTGAGGGATGGTGAGTCAAGCTGAACAGTGCTTAATGCTGGAAGGGCTCTTAATTCAGCTCGGGTTCTGACCACTGTCTTCAAGTACGGGAGGAGTTACGAACAAATAGCGATGTTCGATCGGCATCTTCACAGTGTGACACAGTAAACTAAACACACAGTAACACACAGTACAGCAGCAGAGCGGAATGTCTGCGTCCCATTTACACATCATGTTTTAACCCTTACTTCACTCATCTGGAACCAAGAGTAGAGTGGAGTACAGTAGAGTGGAGTAGAGTGGAGTACAGTATTGTAGAGTAGAGTGGAGTAGAGTGGAGTACAGTATTGTAGAGTAGAGTGGAGTAGAGTGGAGTACAGTATTGTAGAGTAGAGTGGAGTAGAGTGGAGTACAGTAGAGTGGAATAGAGTACAGTAGAGTGGAGTAGAGTGGAGTAGAGTGGAGAAGAGTGGAGTACAGTATAGTGGAGTAGAGTGGAGTAGAGTACAGTAGAGTGGAGAAGAGTGGAGTACAGTATGGTGGAGTACAGTATAGTGGAGTAGAGTGGAGTAGAGTACAGTAGTAGAGTGGAGTAGAGTACAGTAGAGTGGAGAAGGAGTGGAGTACAGTATGGTGGAGTACAGTAGAGTGGAGTAGAGTGGAGTAGAGTACAGTAGAGTAGAGTGGAGTAGAGTACAGTAGGTGGAGTAGAGTACAGTAGAGTACAGCAGAGTGGAGTAGAGTGGAGTAGAGTGGAGTAGCGTACAGTAGAGTACAGCAGAGTGGAGTAGAGTACAGTAGAGTACAGCAGAGTGGAGTAGAGTACAGTAGAGTACAGTAGAGTGGAGTAGAGTGGAGTAGAGTGGAAAAGCAGTTATGTTATGATTTTCATGAATGGGCAGATGTTTGGAACATTGATTGAAGAGTGAAGTCACACACACACACACATACACACACACACACACACACACACACACAGAAACACACAAAACAAATGCCTTGAAGACTTAAATTTTTGTGGAAAGCTTTGATGAACAGTTGAATTAAGAGAAGCAGTAACATGTGAGACAGAAGAGGGAGGGGCGTGAGGCGAGATTGTGAGAAGCGACAAGAGTGAAAGTAAAGAAAGTGGCGAGACAGCGAGAAGGTAAGAGAGACAAGGTGAGTGAGACGATGGGAAGGTAAGAGAGGGTGAGTGAGACAGTGAGACATGTAAGAGAAAAGCGAGGGAGACGGAAAGAAGAGAGATAATGATAGTGTTGTTTATCGGGTTCATTTGCGTACGTCGTGTTTGACGGCCTGCGAGACGTCCGGTAGGGTTCGCGTCGTGCAGCTGCAGCGCATTACGGGGGACACATCACTGCAGGGCATTAGAGAGCAGGGGACGTTAATAATACATATCATAATTTATGAGTGAGGAGCTGCTCCTCCGCTGAAATGCAACGGACAATGAACGCATTTACTCAGCGGAGGGTGGTGCAACAGGGTGGGCAGTCCGATTTAGAGCGAGGTTCAGAGGCAGCTGCAGGAGGATAACTAAACACTCCACAGTGTCAGGATTAACTTCGTCTGGGGGGGGTTAGTTCACACGAAACACACTCCTCCAGCACTTCCCTTCAATCCCCTCGTTCCCAACACCATCCCTCGCGTCTGCCGAAACAGAAAAGTGAAAACGACCTGTGGACACTGCGATGAATCTTTCATCACCGGGGCTGAATTGTTCGCAGTGCTGTAGGTTCTGAATAAGTGAAACGACGTGTGTGAAACAAACGTACGTTGAATATTTCATATTGTAGTTATATAATTGTAAAAGTGGCTTGTACAACTAAAGATACGTTTAATCCGAGTACTGATTCACTGGGCTGCTGAATTAAAACGCAAGTCCACTGTGTCCACTCACTGTCCACTCTATCAGACACTCCTACCGAGTGTCTCCGCATGCCAGATGTAAGGTCTGCTTTCCCCCATTTAACATTGAATGAGAAAAGAGCAGAAAAGCAGCTGAATACAATCAGTATGGAAGTCAATGGGCAGTACGACTGTATTATTACAGACGCAGCTGATCGAGGTTCAATTAAAGAAACTCTAGAGGCAACAGTCTGACAGAGCGCCGCGCACACACTTACACCACAGATACAAAAAGAGCTGGACAGCTCAGACACCCCATTGATTGACAGATGGACTGACCCTGGGTGCTTTCCTTCACTCAGACTGGACACTGGACATGAGCTGGTGTCAGGAGCTTGATCCATATGTTTCAGAACAGCATCACTGACTGGGGACACCCAAAAGAGACTCCGTAATTTAAATTACGCCAGCTCACTACAATTAAACTCAAAACAACAGATATTAAAGATGTCACTTAGGATTTTAATTATTTACACAGAACAACAACGGTATGGTCTTTAGCCGGCTGCGGTTTGTGTTTCTGATACAGTTTCGTAACTACACTGCTGCTGATCTTTAATACGGCTACGGACTGTGTTTCTGATACGGTTCCAGTAACTTCCACTGCTGATCTTTAATACGGCTACGGACTGTGTTTCTGTTTAGTTTCAGTAACTACACTGCTGATCTTTAATACGGCTGCGGACTGTGTTTCTGATACAGTTTCAGTAACTACACTGCTGCTGATCTTTAGCCGGCTGCGGACTGTGTTTCTGATACAGTTTCAGTAACTACACTGCTGTGATCTTTATGCCGGCTACGGACTGTTTCTATTGCAGTTTCAGTAACTACACTGCTGCTGATCTTTAATACGGCTACCGGACTGTGTTTCTGATGATTTCAGTAACTACACTGCGCGATCTTTAGCTAATACCGACTGCAGTTTGTGTTTCTGATACAGTTTCGGTAACTACACTGCTACTGATCTTTGTACCGGCTACCCGGTTGTGTTTCTGTGATACAGTTTCAGTAACTACACTGTTACTGATCTTTAATACCGACTGCGGACTGTGTTTCTGATACAGTTTCAGTAACCCTGCTGCTGATCTTTAATACATTACGGACTGTGTTTCTAATGCGGTTTCAGTAACTTACACCTATTTTTGGTCTTATACGGCTGCGGACTGTTTGATACAGTTTCAGTAACTACTGCGATCTTTAATACCAGCTACGGGACTGTGTTTCTGATACAGTTTCAGTAATAACTACACTGTTACTGATCTTTAATACCAGCTACCGGACTGTGTTTCTGATACGGTTCAATGCTACACTGTTACTGATCTTTAATACCAGCTACGGACTGTGTTTCTGTACAGTTTCAGTAACTACATGCTCTGCGGATCTTTAATACGGCTACGGACTGTGTTTCTGATACAGTTTCAGTAACTACACTGTTGATCTTTAATACCGGCTGCGGACTGTGTTTCTGATACAGTTTCAGTAACTACGCACTGTTGATCTTTTAATACCGGCACGGTTTGCTGTTTCTTGATACAGTTTCAGTAACTACACTGTTGATCTTTAATACCAGCTGCGGACTGTGTTTCTGATACAGTTTAAGTAACTACACTGCTGATCTTTATGCGGCTACCGGACTGTGTTTCTGTTTGGTTTCAGTAACTACACTGTTGATCTTTTAATGCCGGCTACGGACTCGTTCGATACAGTTTCGAAAGTAACTACACTGCTGCTGATCTTTAATACGGCTGCGGTTTGTGTTTCTGATACAGTTTCAGTAACTACACTGATCTTTATGCAGGCTACCGGACTGTGTTTCTAGTACAGTTTCAGTAACTACACTGTAACTGATCTTTAATACCGGCTACCGGACTGTGTTTCTGATACAGTTTATTAACTACACTACTGCTGATCTTCAATACGGCTACGGACTGTGTTTCTGATACAGTTTCAGTAACTACACTGTTGATCTTTAATACCCGGCTACGGACTGTGTGTTTCTGATACAGTTTCAGTAACTACACTGCTGATCTTCTTCGGCTACGGACTGTGTTTCTGATACAGTTTCAGTGCTACACTGGTGATCTTTATGCGGCTACCGGACTGTGTTTCTGATACGGTTTCAGTAACTACACTGCTGCTGATCTTTAATACGGCTACCGGACTGTGTTTCTGATACAGTTTCAGTAACTACACTGTTGATCTTTAATACCGGCTACCGGACTGTGTTTCTGATACAGTTTCAGTAACTACACTGTAACTGATCTTTAATACCGGCTACCGGACTGTGTTTCTGATACAGTTTCAGTAACTACACTGCTGTGATCTTTAATACCGGCTACCGGACTGTGTTTCTGATACAGTTTCAGTAACTACACTGTGATCTTTAATACGACTGCGGACTGTGTTTCTGATACAGTTTCAGTAACTACACTGCTGATCTTTAATACAGGCTACCGGACTGTGTTTCTGATACAGTTTCAGTAACTACACTTTTACTGATCTTTAATACAGCTACCGGACTGTGTTTCTGATACAATTTCAGTAACTACTGCTGCTGATCTTTAATACGACTAGCGGACTGTGTTTCTGATACAGTTTCAGTAACTACACTGTTACTGATCTTTAATACCGGCTACTGGACTGTGTTTCTGATACAGTTTCAGTAACTACACTGCTGATCTTTAACCGGCTACCGGACTGTGTTTCTGATACAGTTTCAGTAACTACACTGCTACTGATCTTTAATACCGGCTACCGGACTGTGTTTCTGATACAGTTTCAGTAACTACACTGTTACTGATCTTTAATACCGGCTACCGGACTGTGTTTCTGATAAACTGCAGTGGGAAGCCACTGAAGCACCTGTCCATTAACTTTTGTTCTCAGTGTTTTGATGTTATTTTTCTTTAGAAAGGCCACAACACTGCATTATCTGTACACTACAGAAGCAGCTGATTAGAATAAGCTGAAAAACACTGCAGTGCAACTTTAACAGGTGGAGAAGGCCGAGGCGCCGATATCTCTGACCTTGGTGAGGCGTGTGAAGACAGACTGTTGAGGTTTCGGTCGTTCCGGTTGGAGCACGTTCCCTGATTAGCTGTACGATACTGAGCCTGCGGACGGTGGGAGGGGGCCGATGTGAAACCATTTTAGAGTCATAAGCATTCAGTCACAATCACGACCCCCACCAGCAGCCTAATGTTCCGATGCCGCGCTCCTGAACAGAGAGGCTTTGGGCTGTACGGAGACGTGGGGTTTTACACCAGGACACAGCGGTCATTACATACGTCACACACGCCGTTTATGACAAACTGTGGCCCTAAAACTCCCTGAATGTTATTAGTTTATTTAATGTTTTAAGAATAAAATCAGAATCCAAAAATGTGTGTGTGTGTGTGTGTGTGTGTGTGTGTGTGTGTGTGTGTGTGTGTGTGTGTATACTCCAGTCATTTTTTGGGTGATTAGTGCTGGAAGTCTCAGTCTGTGCTCCATTAAGATGACAGGCTACAGTACAATGACTGACCTCAGTGTCGCAGCACAAAAACAAAACACAACATATCACACGGCCCAGCCGTATATCACACAGCGAAGCACAATCAAAAACACACAACCCAACACAGCACAATGTAACAACATAACACAGCAAAATCTAATACAACTCAATATAACACAAAACAATGTTGATATTAATATTAGATACGGAAACTTCATTTATATACTATACAAATTTTTGTAAAGCTGTTTGTGCAGCACCTGTCTGTAAACAGAGAAAAGAGGCGGGGCTAAAAGGCTTCTTGTGTTTGTAGTTTTCATTTTGTGTTTTTTCACTTATAAGGACTAAAATCACTTCAAATCTCCTGATCATCCAGACTGTTTATGAGCTAATGATATTTATAAAAGTAAGTTCTTCAAAATAATTGGTCCAAATAAAATAAATAACAACCTGAATGTTCTTTACTATTTTGGTAATTTGTGTATCAGTATTATCCTTTCTCAGGACTTTTATTCTGAAATTTGAACACTGTGTAAGCAAAGAACAAGCAAACAGCCCCTCCCTTCTCATTTTCTCAGCCCCGCCCCCTCTCTCTGATCAGTCAGAGTCTGTATGCAGGTTGAGCATCAGCCCCGCCCCCTCTCTCTGATCAGTCAGAGTCTGTATGCAGGTTGAGCATCAGCCCCGCCCCCTCTCTCTGATCAAAATCTTTTGGGATTTAAACTGGGATTAGATTTGTAGTTTAAGGTATGTGTATCATGCAACTGCCTGCAAAGTGTGGATCTCTGGTTCTAATAGTTAATGGAACGAAAGATGGTTCTTCTACGACATTTAGAGAAGCGCAGTAAATTATCGTGAGTGAGAACTTTGGGGAACGTTCGGAAAGACAAAGAAGGCAGTGCGTTGTGTTCGGTGTTGTCTAATGGGGAAGGGGATTTGAGGACAAAGCGGCGGCGAAATGCCACTGAAAACACAGCAGCGCAAGTGGAGCCAAGAAGTGGAACCAAAGACATTAGCTCCAAGATTACAAAGTTACTGAAAAGACACACACACACACACACACACACACACACACACACACACACACACACACACACAATGCATGGCACCTGCGCTGCAGACTGACAGCACTATTCATCTCTTTCTGTGCGCAGCACTAATTGGCATTGCGAGACGAGACACAAACGCTTGTTTCGGCGCTGACGGATTCTCACCCTCCGACTGTTCTCTTCATTAAATCAATTTCACTCCCCGACTGAAAAAGTGCAGCTTTGAGCGCACTTGACTCCAACACGCACATCATTTCCACACCAGTGTATTACATCAGTGCAAAACACGACTAACTGTGTAAAATGACTCACTGCCGCGAGAAAATACTTCAGTCCTCTTAGAGTCGACTGTCAAAATCAACGTTACTGTAACCAGACAATAATACATCAATCTCAAATCTGCGGAACTACACGTTCACCTGCACCTAAACCTAAATGTAACCTGCACTTAACCTACACCTTAACCTACACCATCATCTACACTTTAATCTGAATTCACTTGGAAATAAGCTACACCTAAACTTAATCTACAGCTAAACTTACACAATCACCTACACTTTAATCTGCATTCATTTAGACATAACCTCCACCTAAATCTACACATTAACCTGAATTGACACTTTAATCTACACCTTAATCTACAACGTAACTACTTGGTAATCTACAACCAAACCAAACATAAACCTAACCTTAACCTACCCCTTAACAAACACTATAATATACACCCAAACCTGACCTGAATTTTACACGTCTGCGCAGGATCTGCGCTGTGCGTCTGCACGTCTGAGACGCGGCATGGCCTTCAGTGACGCTCCCCACCAGTCACAACAAGACTTACGAGGACAATCGCAGGAAACACAGCCGTTACTATAAACACACTGAGCTGCAGGCTGTATTTGTCACCGATTGCTGAATATTTCACTTCCACATTTATGGATGAAGCATTAGATCGTGACATTATCATCACTGTGGCTTCATTCATTTGCCTGTAACAAGACACCAACTGTGGCATCATCTGCAGATACGGTGTTCAATAGAGATCTACACAGTCACTCTCTCGCTCTCTCGCTCTCCCTGTGGAGATGGCCTCAGCTGAGCACGTTCTAATGAACGGTCGTTAGAGCAAAATACGTTCGGAACACCTGGTGTAACGGTAACTTCCAGCTGATGAGCAGAAACAACAGTTAGACTGATCATTATCTCTCACAGGGTTTAAGGCTTCGGCAGTTTAAAACAGCGACTGCACAGCGCCGTACTATACAGCGCATCGTCAACTCTTCCTACACCGTGACTATTACATCAGTCCAGTGCGTGATTGTGTATGTCTATAATCAACTGTGTCAGGGACATGGGCTACAGTATCGCCACATCGGTATATATGGGACAGGACGCATTACCACCCACTGTCCTCAAAATACAGATACATACAAAGAGAACAAAAATAATGAACAATATTCAGGTTGTTTTTTTGTATTTTATTCGGACCACCGTCAAATATTCTGAACTTATTTTTATAAATGTCCTTGTGAATCTAATCATGACAAACAAAGGAAATTCTTTCAATTTCAGCTCTGGATCAAGATATGTTTTTCTATTATAAGCAAAAAAAAAAAAAGAAATTTTTTGATTACATATGAAAGAATTTGCAGAATTTAATAAATATTAACAGAATTTATAGGAGACACATATTATTTTCAGGTGATTCTAAACTTCTCATTTGTCTTCATTTGGATGTAAATATTAACAGAATTTAAGATGAAATTTTATTAAATTCTGTTAATATTTACATCCAAATGAAGACAAATGAGAAGTTTAGAATCTCCTGAAAATAATATCTGTCTCCTATAAATACGTCTCTGATGTTTTGATGAATAAAAGTACATGAAACTACGAAAACATCCCATAAAATTAGTCTACATTTCGAAAAGTTTAAAAGGGTTTAATTGCAATATAATCATTTTTAGGAAAATGTATCGTCCCCAAAAATTAGTTCTTGTTATAAGTCTACGTTTGACAACACTACTTTATTTCAGTGTCAAAAATATTACAAACATGGCCTTTTTTTCATAAGACTAGTTTGTTAATGGTTGGCGTGGCAGGTAGAGTGTGTGCAGCTCCAGGAGTCCATTAGGAATTTGGTGTGACAGTAGAAGAACTGCCCCTTTATGTGTGTGTGAGTGATTTGGAGTGTGTGCTGCCCTGTGATGGACTTGCCGCCTGTCCAGGGGATATTCCTGCCTGTTCCTGGTCTCTAGACCCACCATGACGCCAACCGGAAAGAAGCCGATAAGCAGATGAATGAAAGAAAAGCCTGTTTCCTAAACATCAACCCGGGAAGGCACCATGTCACAGGTGATGACTAAAGCAACTTGGACTATGTGAATCAGGGGCGAGGACGGGGTTAATGAGGTCACTGATCCAGATTATGGGTGATGGAGGAAAATGAGGGGGGAGGGGTTGTTAGCTCTCTTTGCTCACACAGTGTTTAAATTTCAGAATAAAAGTCCTGAGAAGGGATATGACTGATACATAAATAATAAATAATAAAGGACATTCGGGTTGTTTCTTATTTTATTTGGACGGCTGTCAAGAGGTTAAACGAGAATCTAGCATCCATGAACCTTGATCGCCTGTTCCTGAGAGCTGAGCGAGATCTGGATTCCAAGACGCTTTTGTTATCACCTGTGATAAGTGTGACTTCTGAGGCCCTTTGTGTCAGGATAGAGCTGACATTCTCATTTCCAAGTTCATGGCGGTCCCGGGAAAGCTGAAATTGGATCTAGAACCCATGTGCCACCCTAGCAACAAGTCCTGATTCTGCATTCATACCATTCTCCACATTTTCTTCTCCAAACAGCGTTCAGCTATTCCCCCAAAGGAAACCACAAACCAGGTCACTCTTCACACCCACCCCTCCTCCGACCCAGCAGATGCCCTGAAGTTCACTGACGCTTGTTCACATCGACCGAAACAGTCCAACCTCCATCTGCCATTCGCGCCTATTTACCCACAAACCCCTGCTGAGAAACAGATTACCACAGACACGGACGGACTCCACTCCAGACACTATTGACATTCCCCCCATTGTACAATACAGTCGACCCACTCACTAGAGAACCACGATATGGACAAAAACCACCACTGAGATTCGACTGTGATCTGTAATTGATATGCATAAGAGACAATGCATAATATGCAAATGAGGGAACTGGTACAACTACACTCGACAGCCACCTGTTCAAATTCAGTTCAAATACATGGTGGTGGTGGTGTTAGTGTGTGTTGCGCTGGTACGAGTGGATCAGACACAGCAGTGCTGATGGAGTGTTTAAACCCCTCAGTGTCACTGCTGGACCGAGAACAGTCCACCAACCAGAAATGTCCAGCCGACAGCGTCCTGTGGGCAGCGTCCTGTGAGCACTGATGAAGGACTAGAGGACGACCAACACAAACTGTGCAGAAACAGATGAGCTTCTGTCTCTGACTTTACATCTACAAGGTGGAGACACTCGGTAGGAGTGTCTAATAGAGTGGACAGTGAGTGGACACAGTGTTTAAACACTCCAGCAGCACTGCTGTGTCTGATCCACTCGTACCAGCAAAGCACACTAACACAGCACCACCATGTCAGTGTGACTGCAGTGCTGAGAATGACCCACCACCCACATAATATCTGCTCTGTGGTGGTCCTGTGGGGTCCTGATCATTGAAGATCAGGGTGAAAGGAGGAGAATAAGGTCTGCAGAGATGCAGGTGAATTACAGTCTGGAATGATAGAACCACAAAGTGCTCCTGTGTGGTCACTGAACGCACAAAAAGACAACGGGAAAAGTGCAAACCACAGACTAAATTCCAGGCCCCCGCAGTTGAATGAGTCACTTGTGACTGTGAGTCAGTGTGAGTGACAGTTTGATGACTCTGAGGTCTTTGTCTGTCAGTTAAAATGAAGTGGGGTAAAAACACACACACACACACACACACACACACACACACACACACACACACACACACACACACAGTCCTATATATTTTGATCCCAGACAAAAGTCCTTCATGCCAGGTAGAGCGAATGATGAAGTCGATACATAAAGTGAGAGAGAAATCAAAAATCAATCTACAAAGGCGCCAAGACAGAGACTCAACGGATCCTCTGTCTCCCAGTAAACCTGCAGGTCTCTCTGCCAACAGTATGTTCTTATGTTCTTATTCTGCCTGACAACTTACATCAAACTGTCTGGTTCGGTAGAGAATCCATTATTACAGACTACAGAGCGAGACCACAGAAATAATAAATGTGGATGTCCTGATCCCAGTCCATTTTGTGGCTTTATAGATGCAGATTCCAGGTCATTTTCCCCACCTTCCAGCTGAACTCTGCTCTGTCCATGTGTACAGACTCTGACTGATCAGAGAGAGGGGGCGGGGCTGATGATCAACCTGCATACAGACTCTGACTGATCAGAGAGAGGGGGCGGGGCTGATGATCAACCTGCATACAGACTCTGACTGATCAGAGAGAGGGGGCGGGGCTGATGACATCGCTGGCCCAGATATTTGGTTACAGAGGACAATGAGAAGGGAGGTGCTGTTTGCTCTCTTTCTTTGCTCACACAGTGTTCACATTTCAGAATAAAAGTCCTGGAGATTGCTCATTCGCCTGACTTTGTCACGTCCATGTATTTTAAGTGGGAAAATTAAAAAACACATGGAGGATGACGAGATTTTTTTATGTATATTTTATAGATCTTTATAGATCTGATTTTTTATTTGAAAGTAATGTGTGGACGGTAGTCGCTTAAAAAAACGTTATTATCAGAATTACGTGCAAATTGTAGATTCATATTTCATATGTTACTTGCGGAACTGTTCAGGTCAGGCTGCACTGAAAATTCAGAGTCTGACTTCGATGGATGTTCATGTGGTGCTTCCAAATCAAATCTGCAATATATATAGAATATTCTCTCTTTCTTTCTTTCGCTCACTCTCTTTCACTCTCTCACACATTATGTACAGTATACTCTCTCTCTCTCTCTCTCTCTCTCTCTCTCTCTCTCTCTCTAACACACCCAGCAGACAGTCAGACGTTTGTATGAGGTGGGCGGCTGTGTGCCAGCCATGGTGCCATGCTCTTCATGCCAGTAACCCCATTAATTAGAGCATACCCCCAACCAAAACACACACACACACACACACACACACACACACACACACACACACACACACACACACACACACACATCATGCCCTGGCACCAGATACCCTTCCCCCAACTCCAAACACCCAGATAACCCCCCCACACACACACACACACACACACCTCTCATTATCAATGCAAGAAACATGCAGAGGGAACTTCTGAGCTCTTGATACGATTGACCCAGATCTTCAAGCATGAGTGATGAGAGAGAGAGAGAGAGAGAGAGAGAGAGAGAGAGAGAGAGAGAGGAAAAGGAGGGCATACAGGGACAATAAGAGAGAGTAGGGGGGTTTAGCTGAGCTTCATAAAGAGGCTAATTTGAAACACAGTTGGGTGTCTTTGTGTGTGTGTGTGTGTGTGTGTGTGTGTGTGTGTGTGTGTGTGTGTGTGTGTGTGTGTGTGTGTGTGAGATAGAGAGTGGTCATGCAGATTGGGCAGGTCAGTGTGTGTAGGTCTGTCCGGGACAGGTTGCTGATCAACAAAGCAGTCTGATCTGAACATGTGCTGTGATTCACATTCACTGTTGTTGCTTTTCAGGACCAGAGGAGGGACAGGCCACACACACCAACTCTGATTCCTGGAACAGCACACTTATGGTACGTGTCCACTGTCACCAGCACCTCACCGGTTGAGGGGTGTGTCTGTCTGCAACACAACTAAAGATATACCACAGAACATGTACCAGCGTCTTATCCAACATACAATTATACACTCATCATCAAAAAACAGCTGCATCCTGAACGAATGGCACAACTATAATGGAGTCACTGAGACTGGCCTCATCTTCAGTGAGTCCTGCTTCTGTCTCGGTGGGGACAATCAACAGCACCGTGGTCAGCGCCAAGATCAATGGTTTGTTGTCATGCATCACACGAGCATCACACTCCAGAAGGTCTGGTGTGATGTTGTGGGTGCAGTTTCATATGATGCCAGATCACCGTTGGTCTTCATTACAGACACTTTAACAGACCAACGTTATGTTAATGAGGTTCTGCAACCAGTGGTTCTACCTTTTCTGAACACACACTCCGATGCTCTATTCCAACAGGACGACGCTCGTCCACACACTGCTGCCGTCTCAAGATCTCATCTTGAAGACACAGATACTACGCCATGGTCGGTCTCATCTCCAGACCTGTCCCTGATTGAAAATGTGTGGGACGCTATTGGACGCTCTATCAACACTCCACCCCTACCACACCATCTGCAGAACTGAGGGAGAACATTCAAGCTGCATGGGATGGATCATCACAGGACACCATTAGGAACCTCTACACCTCCACGCAAAATTGGCTATGCTCTCTCTTGGTTGGTAGATGGCGCTCTCTCCTCAAATCACAACAAATGCGGTTCTGGTCAGCACAGGCGTCTGTTAGCTGTTGTATCGGAGGTGGGGGCCCAGCGCTTTCCTCTGAATGCAATGACGCAATGGAGACACCTTGGAAAGAATTGATGGCATGTGCTTATCTTCATCCATCTTCTCAATAGCAATGCAATCCCACAATTCCTACTGGGTGCAGCTATTTATTTGATGATGAGTCTACATTAATGCAGGTTAATCATAAAATTCTGTAAAAATCTAGTCGTACAATGATTGTTAGAAATGGTGTGAACTGTGGAAACTGCTCGTGAAGCTGTAGTTGTTCATTTTCTGCTGCTAGAAGTGTTTAACCTGTCAGCTGCCGACGTTACGTAGTTATTAACACAAGATATTGTAAAACAATCTTATTGCACCACATTTCTGTTTGTCTGTTTACCGTTAAAATAACACTGTTTACAGCTGTGGGATTTTAAACGGCGCACAATGATTTTTATATGACAGCCATGGTGTTTATTTTTTACTGTGTGTGTGTGTGTGTGTGTGTGTGTGTGCGTGTGTGTGTGTGCGCGTGTGTGTGTGTGTGCGCGTGCACATATCTCCTTATAACAGCATGTTAGGATTACCTCACCCCTGCAAAAGAACTGAGTTTCTACAAAGCATTGGAGACTCAAAGTCAGCAAATGTGGGGTTTGAAGGTTGACAGGGGAAGTGTGTGTGTGTGTGTGTGTGTATGTGTGTGTGTGTGATCACAGCCACTGAGCCCCTTTTCTGATGGGTAGTGGTATTCATAAAAGAGGATTAAGTGACAGTGTGAGATGGTAGAGTGTGTATCAGGGTGTGCTATGTGTTCTCAGCAGGGGAGAGAGAGAGATGGGAAAAGAGAGAGAGAGATGAGGAGAGAGAGAGAGAGAGAGAGAGAGAGAGAGAGAGAGAGAGAGAGAGAGAGATTGACTGAGGCTGGTAAAGTGGCTTTCTGTGTCACTGGTTCTGGGGGTCTCTGATAAAGCTCAGTGTATGACCAGACTCAAACACACACACACACACACACACACAAACACACACACACACACACACTTAAATATTAAAGGGTGGGCTTCAGGTCATAAGAGCATTACTGTAGTATGTTAATACAATTTTAAAACACACTCCCGTCCATGGCCTAGTCATTAAAGAGTCACACCAGGGTTTCTGGTCATCATGGCGATCAAGTAAGTCCTTTTATGGAAGGATGATACCCAACAGTATTAAAGTAGCTTCCAATCTAAATTAGTCATCAGAGATTGTGACTGACAGTTAATCATCTCTCTAGGAGCATTGGGTATGGCTATAGACCTCATCCCACACTGCCACCATTGCATTAGTGTGCCACCTTCAGCCCTCTTCCAGAACTGCTAACATGCAGTTTCAGTAATTCACTGCTGCTGATCTTTAATACCGGCTACCGGACTGTGTTTCTGATACAGTTTCAGTAACTAAACTGCTGATCTTTAATACCGGCTACCGGACTGTGTTTCTGATACAGTTTCAGTAACTACACTGCTGATCTTTAATACCGGCTACCGGACTGTGTTTCTGATACCAGTTTCGTAACTACACTGCTGATCTTTAATACCGGCTACCGGACTGTGTTTCTGATACAGTTTCAGTAACTACACTGCTACCGATCTTTAATACCGGCTACCGGACTGTGTTTCTGATACAGTTTCAGTAACTACACTGTTACTGATCTTTAATGGCTACGGACTGTGTTTCTGATACAGTTTCAGTAACTACACTGTTACTGATCTTTAATACCGACTACGGACTGTGTTTCTGTTGATTTCGTAACTACACTGCTGCTGATCTTTAATACGGCTGCGGACTGTGTTTCTGATACGGTTTCAGTAACTACACTGCTGATCTTTAATACACGGCTACGGACTGTGTTTCTGATACAGTTTCAGTAACTACCTGCTGATCTTTAATACCCGGCTACGGACTGTGTTTCTGATACGATTTCAGTAACTACACTGCTGCTGATCTTTAATACGGTGCGGACTGTGTTTCATTACCCAGTTTCAGTAACTACACTGCTGCTGATCTTTAATACGACTACGGACTGTGTTCCTGATACAGTTTCAGTACTACACTGCTGATCTTTAATACACGACTGCGGACTGTGTTTCTGATACAGTTTCAGTAACTACACTGCTGCTGATCTTTAATACCAGTGCGGACTGTGTTTCTGATACAGTTTCAGTAACTACACTGCTGCTGATCTTTAATACCGGCTACCGGACTGTGTTTCTGATACAGTTTCAGTAACTACACTGCTGCTGATCTTTAATACCGGGTACCGGACTGTGTTTCTGATACAGTTTCGGTAACTACTGCTGCTGATCTTTAATAGCGGCTACCGGACTGTGTTTCTGATGCAATTTCAGTAACTACACTGCTGCTGATCTTTAATACCCGGCTACGGACTGTGTTTCTGATACAGTTTCAGTAGCGCTACACTGCTGCCAGTCTTTAATACAGCTACGGACTGTGTTTCTGATACAGTTTCAGTAACTACCTGCTGCTGATCTTTAATACGGCTGCGGACTGTGTTTCTGATACAGTTTCAGTAACTACACTGCTGCTGATCTTTAATACCGGCTACCGGACTGTTTCTGATACAGTTTCAGTAACTACACTGCTGATCTTTAATACCAGCTGCGGACTGTGTTTCTGATACAGTTTCAGTAACTACTGTTACTGATGTATCTCGGCTACGGTTGTGTTTCGATACAGTTTCAGTAACTTCCCTGCTGATCTTTAATACGGCTACGGACTGTGTTTCTGATACAGTTTCAGTAACTACACTGCTGCTGATCTTTAATACCGGCTGCGAACTGTGTTTCTGATACAGTTTCGTAGCTACACTGCTGTCTTTAATACCGGCTACCGGACTGTGTTTCTGATACAGTTTCAGTAACTACACTGCTGATCTTTAATACCGGCTACCGGACTGTGTTTCTGTTACAGTTTCAGTAACTACACTGCTGCTGATCTTTAATACCGGCTACCGGACTGTGTTTCTGATACAGTTTCAGTAACTACACTGTTACTGATCTTTAATACCGACTACGGACTGTGTTTCCTGATACAGTTTCAGTAACTACACTGTTGCTGATGCCTTACCGGCTACGGACTGTGTTTCTGATACAGTTTCGTAGCTACTGCTGCTGATCTTTAATACGGCTACGGACTTGTGTTTCTGATACAGTTTCAGTAACTACACTGATCTTTAATACCGGCTACCGGACTGTGTTTCTGATACAGTTTCAGTAACTACACTGCTGCTGATCTTTAATACAGTGTCTAAAGTGTCTACAGTGTCTACTGCACAGTGCAGGCTTCCTACTAGATTTTGGACCATTGCTGTGAGGGAGCTTTATACTCCTCTAGTCCACGCCTGGTTAGTCATGGTGCCTATAGGTTCATGTTTTTTTTATCTGCTCCAGAGAGTCCGATTCTATTGCCAGTACTTCTCTACAGAGACTAGACAAGCTGTGTGAGCATTTGCACATATGTGTCAGCAATGGGTGTAGCCCATAGTAGCTGAATGCATTCATTAGTAGGGGTGTCCACAAATATTTGGACACCATGCATGAAGATACAGACATCCAGCATTCAGCTCAGTGTAATTTTTCATTAAAATACAGCAGCTTCGCACGTCTAAATCTCTGTGTAAATGAAATGTCAACAGCTACTACTGTCTGTGCAAATGACAAATGAGTGATTATAAATTTTCATTTTAAGCCCAAAATAGCATAAAGTGGGACATTTCAATTCAAATGTCGGAATCCAGTGTGTTCAGAAGACAAAATGGATATGCTTATGTGATAATGTAGGTCAACCATAACCATCACCAGCATCTTTAAAACAGTATTAAGGTCCAGTTATGAACTTGAACTCCTTTTATAGTATTGAGTGGACTCGGGAGAATTGCTGGAACAGGGGAAAAATATTTATTATTGTATTTTATTATGTAAATAAACAAATATACTTACCCGTAACATCAGGGAAAGAAAGTCTGCTATGTGAATTGCTGGTTGTGCATATAGGGGAGTGTGCTTGTATTTTAGTATTTGTTCAGATCTACCTGCGACTGTATATACCCTCATGGTTTAGTCCGGGTAGGCTAAAGGGTATTCAAGGGGGGTAGACTTGCGTATGGGGGAAAAGAGGCTGAATGGATTCTGCGAGAACTGTGGCGCTTGAGCCTGTGTGTCCTATACATTGGCAATTTTTGACAGTCGTGTCACCTTTTCACTGGCCGTGGAGGGAACAGAACCAGACTCTACCCAACCATGACCTTGCCCGCCCTGTCCACTGAACTTTCCGTGGTGCTCACATAACACGGTCGACAAAAGAAGGAGAAGGTGGAGACAAACCCCCAATGTCCAGTGACTGCTCTGTATTTTGGAAGACGAAGGCGCACGGGGCACCTAAGGACCTCCAACCGTGGTCCTGATCTTGTCCACCCAAGACAGGGAGAGAGAAAGCCAGGATCCGACGGGTAGGAATAGCGACCCTCAGACAAATGAGGCCCTTGGATTGAACGTGTATCTCGCTATTCAAGCAAAGTACCTCAACAACATGAACTACAGGCAGAGGAAAAATTTTAAAGGGCAACAGCAGTGAATTTACTAGTATCTGGTTGTATGTTGCACAGAAGCGTACATGCCTCTACAATATACTCACCAGCCGACAGACTTTGAGAGAGGGGGATAATAGGACTGAGACAAGCAACAGTTTCAACAAATTGCCATCATCCACACGTTCTGTCCCAGCCGCCATCGCCTTCGTTTGTAGTGGGGTTGTGAATGAGAAACCTAGAGGCTACAGGCTGGAACCGTATCATCATTAGTGACGAATCCAGGTTCTGCCTTGGCTATGGAGTGACACACTTCCCAAACTGCTGGTATGATGCTCTGGGGAGCATCGCAAACGACAGTCTGTCAATCCCTAGTACTGATATGAGGGACTCTAACAGCTCAGACAGGACGTTGAGCGGACACGTGTTTCCTCTCATGGCAGGGCTTCCGACAGGCATTTTTCAGCAGGATAATGCTCCCACACACAAAGGGCTTTCCAGGAATGCCAACAGATTTATCACCAATCAAGCATTTATGGAGCGAGTGTGCAGCGTGCAGGATCTACAGGCCCAGCTGCAGCATCTGTGGGTAAATGTGCTGCAGGATGCCGTACGGAACCCCCGTATTTCACCTTGTATCCAGACTAGAGACCTGACAAGGAACTAGAGACTCCTTTCAGTTGTACAGTTTTCCCCACTAAGCTTGTTCTTTCACTCTAACACTGTAATCACTTACGTATATCATTCCATTCACACATAGAAAGATTTGTTCCATTCCAATAACTCTTTACAGGTGTAATATCATTTTTTGTCAGTCTGTACTGAGGAATGAATGCAGAATGGATGTTGTGAATGCTTTTGGTGCATAAACACACAAACATCATAAACAGACTTTGGGGCGATGTATTGCCAAAAGCAATCGCTAAAGATTAAAGTGTGGCACAGAGTCGATTTTAAAGTTCTTAAACACTTGCTTCTGACAGATTCCACCTTCTGTGCCTCGTTAAAACCAATATGTGCCCCAGTGACAGTCTCAGCTTTGTGGGACTCGCAGTTGTTTGTCTGTGCTGATTGGCTAAAAGCAGAGTGCGTGTCAGCAGAGAGGAGAAAAGCCTTATCCGTCACGTTTGTTTCAGGGTTCATTTACCCACGAAGCTGAGTCTGCTTCCATCTGTAAACCATCAAACTCCTTCAGCATCATTAAGACTTTAATACGAGTCTCATATGACGCAAAGGATTCTGACGGCCGCTTTGATCTGACAGAATAATCTGGCGTTAACTCTTAGAGCGTTTTCACACCTGTCCCAAATAAATCAGTCTGCAACCAGAACCATCTCCGGGCTCGTTTGGGGGAGGGGCTTATTATTGCTAACTTTCACCAAGAATGCAAACATTATACAAATGGAAACGTTCCTGTGCTGCACACGGGGAAATTTGTCCATTGCATTTAACCCATCCACACACAGCGATACACATACACACTAGTCAATTCACACACTAGGGGGCAGTGAGCACACGTGCCCGGAGCGGTGGGCAGCCCTATCTTCAGCACCTGGGGAGCAGCTGGGGAGTTAAGTGCCTTGCACAAGGGCACTTCAGTCACGTCCTGCCAGTTCAGGGAATGAAACCTTCCATTAACAAGAGTGTTTCCTGAAACACCAGACAATTTCCAACAGCACTTTCCTGCACACATTTCTGCAAGGGGGAGTGTTTGAGCCCTGCAGGCGACAAAATGAACCAATCAGGCAACCCCTCATGTGGCACTGTGAGCAAATAGCTTCCACACTCCCATTAGAAAAAACCCCAGACCACAGATTGCAGAAGGACCAAAGACTGGTCGATGCCTGTATTCTACACTTCATATCTCAAGAGCAGAGTAACCTACAGACTCTGGATGATCAGGCAACACTTCCTGGACCTGCCCGTTCAACAAATTTATCGCCAATCGAGCATTTACGGGAACAGCTGGACACCAGCTTTGGCAACCTACAAGCAGGATCTACAGGTCCAGCTGCAACATCTGTGGGTAAATGTGCTGCACGATGCCGTACGGAACCTGTTCCTCCATGACCAACCGCTCTGGATGACTCTGGATTTCCAACCAGATTTCTGAGATGTGAGCTGTTTTTGTTGTGCTTGCAAGCAAGGAAACAACAAAAGGTAGACAGAACATACGAATATTAAATGTAAATTTATTTGCATCTCAAATGGAGACAAATTTGAGTAGACCACGATCTCCTGAAAATAATATCTGGCATGTGTGACTGTCTCCTATAATAAAAAAAAAAATTGGCCCCAGGTTCTAAGAGTTAAACAGTGAATAAAATATATGTGCTTGTAGATGATAGATATTAAGATGCATTAGATGCATCATGTGTCTACAGACAAGGTACAGTGTGTGTGTGTGTGTGTGTGTGTGTGTGTGTGTGTGTGTGTTCCCTAGTCAGGAGAAAAAACAGAGCAGGGGAGGATACGCTGTCATAGCAAAAAAGTCACAAGGGAGTCATGCGCCCCACTTAACACGAGACATCTGTTTTTGTACGTGCACACACTCCTGTCAAACACACACATGCAAGCAGGTTTACGCTCTGAAAGCATTCAGGGTGGGAGGGACTAATACTGTAAACGCATTACAGCTGACTATTTTCATGCACTTCCTAATTCATCTTTGCGGTACAGTTCAGCCTGGGTTCGGGTGACTGGTGGAGGGAGGGGTGGAGCTTAAGCCTCCATAACTACACCAATACATAGTCCTCTTTTGGCACATAGACCTCCATGCACAATACACTGTGTCCATGTCTAATGCCAGGTGTGGGCTAGAGTGGCATTGAGCTGTGGAGCAGCGTTCTCTGGAATGATGGACGTAATGCTCAGAAATAGTGAATGAGCAGGTGTTCCAGATACTTTTAGGATTCAATCCACCTTCAGATTAGATCTCCTAGGTAACAGGTAACCCAAAATGGCAAAGGTGGACATGTTGGAGGAATAATGAGGGATGAGGAATAATCCCTTTCCTCTTTTCCCGTACCAATATTTTGCAAATGTTGTTAAAGAGCAGCAGCAGTGGCCTTTTAGCACCACCTCCACATACTTTGGTGTCCGAAGGAGAGTCCACTGATGTGAACGACTAAAGTCTCCTTGAATTGTTCAATCATAATGACAAGTGGGTCGTTTTCAGACATCCCAAGTAGCAAAAACTCATTTCATGGAGCTAGAGAGGTACCCCCAGACCCGGACCCCATCCCCCCAGATGGGTTTTTTTGTCTTTTTGGAGGCCCTGCCTCTAAGTATACCATATAACATGTGGGAGACTCCCGGAACATCCGGGAGACTTGGGAAGTCTGCATTAGACAGAAAGACTTGGCTTTATACATCAGACACGGCTAATGTCAAGATTCGCTACCGGCCCACTACAACATGCTACCACGGCATTGGTGCACCGGCTTCGGCACTTGTCCAGAATCTCTAGTGGGGTGTAGGCATGCTGGCTGCTGGCCAACTCCAACCTTCCAGATCGCAGATACATTTGGGTCAAACATTCGATGTTCTTTGGGATGATGCTGCGGCATTTGCACACCAGCTTCAGCCCTAGTCCAAATCGCTGTTGCAGTCTCAGCAGGCTGGATACTGCCCAGCTGTTTCTGCTTCATTTTTCAGGATTTTCACTGGAGTTGCTCTTTAAAGTATCCCTTGGTGCCTCATAATTCCTGAATCCACCCGATTTATTGAACCACAGAAGTTCAATGTAGCACAACAGCAGCTCTGGACAAAGTAGTCCTGAGTGCAAAACCAGTGTGTTGGTAGTGACTCAAATCTCGGCCTGAACGCATCAGTCATATACTTCGGGTTAACAGCCGCCTGCCTGGGGAATAAAGCGAGAGCCATTACGACAGACGACTCGCTCTGTAATGGTGGAAGTTGATGATGCTTGTAGCGGTAATGATGATGATGATCTTCGTGTGCTGGAGCGCATGCGCCGAGTGACTTCAGAGCGACTCCCAGCGGTGCAATTAGACAGCATGTGGAAGAACAGCTTGTTTACACCACCTCTCTGCTCCAGACTGGAGACGGAGCAAATTAATAACTCTGACTCGACTGGGAGGAAAGCAGAGGTGGAAAGTGGTTAAAGTAGCCACTCTGAAGTTAAAGTATTGTGACAGAAGTGAAATAATGGCTCCAGTAGAAGTGAAAGTAGACAGAAAGCACTTCAGTAGGCCCAAAAGGACTGGGTTCCTCATAGACCACTACTTCAACTGCTTCTAATGTATCACTCCAGTGTATGTATTGTTTATCTTTGGGGCTGAAGTGTCTTATTTTTAGCTTGAACGTTCTTATTCTTTAGGCTTTTCACCTTCCGACAACTGGACCTGCCATGGACTAGCTCTTCACCCACCATCACCAACTATGCGATACTATTATGTCCAGCGAACTACCATTACTTCAGTACCCGAGTATTAGAACAGAGGTGTGGGGGTCCAGTGTCCCCTAACTGTGTATGAGTAGTTTTTGACCAGAGGAGGATGGTCCTCCTCCTTGTGAGCCTGGTTCCTCCCGAGGTTCCTTCCTCCAGGTCTGAGGGTGTTTCTCCTGCACTGTCGCCCATTGTCTTGCTCACTAGGGGATCTGTCTCTCATCCTTTGTTCATCTTTTTGTCATTTATTGTGTTACTGTGTGACAAATTATAATTATCTTGAATTTGGGGTCTAGATACTTTGGTAAATCACTGTACATAAGAGCATCTGCTAGATGCCGTAAACGGAAGTGTAAATATTTCCTAATGTCTTTAATTGCCCATCATTTTTATATCCACTCTGTTTGTACAGTATGACAGGTCTCTTCTAGATCAGCACCGCCGAGTGTAGTTCCATTAATTACTACTAGAAGGCGACACACGTACAAGAAACCAGTTGAAAAAAGTAAACAGTGCATTGGAGGACTCCACTGCCTCACGGGATTTCTGCAACTGCAAGTGCTGCTTTCAGCATGAATGTTTAATGTGCTTCCTCTGGCGGCGTTTTAATAGCAATGTTAATTAAATCACACAAAGAGAATATTATTTCTATTGCATACGGTTACACAGGCCTCCGTTCATTAATAGAACACAGAGGGGAGTCGTGTGCTAAAGGGGGAATCCTTTGTTTGCCGCGATCATTTTTCAATAAATTCTCTTGGCTTAACAGAAGAGCATTTAAAGGGTAGAAATATCCATTTTTCGTGGTTAAAAATTCTAATTTTAGGCAAAAAAAATGTAAAACAAAGATTTTCTTTGTAAAACATTTTCCTGTTCCTCCACAGATGTTTACAGCAGAGCTCTGAAGTGGTAATCATCGACAGCTGTTGTGTACCAGCGTGCCCGTGTCCAGCTGTGTGAACGTCCCCTGCCTGCTGAGTGAATCTGAGCACGTCTCCTTGACCCGACTGAAGTGTCGCCATGCTGTGGACTCTTGTGTTGGCGCTGATCCTCTTGCTGGTGCTCCAGGCCCAGCTGTGTGTGTGTCTGCGCGAGCTCAGATCCTCCACGACCTCAGTACCCCCAGCTCAGGGTCCAAACACCACGACCTTGCGTCGCATGCCAGGGGCCATCATCATCGGCGTCCGGAAGGGCGGCACCAGGGCATTGCTGGAGATGCTTAACCTTCATCCAGACATCGAGGTCGCCAAGGCCGAGGTCCACTACTTCAATCTGGACGAAAACTTCCGCAAGGGCCTGGACTGGTACCGTGCCCAGATGCCCGTCACCCGTTCAGGGCAAGTGACTGTGGAAAAAACCCCTGGCTACTTCACAGCACCTTTGGCTCCGTCCAGGATGTGGTCGACAAATCCTGCGGTGAAGCTTCTACTAATCGTCCGTGATCCAGCCGAGAGACTCGTGTCTGACTACACGCAGGTTCTACACAACCGCATCCAGCAGAACAAGCCCTACCAGCCTCTAGAGGAGCTGCTGCTGCGCAAAGGGCGAATCAACCCCAGCTACAAGGCCCTCCAGAGGAGCCTGTACCACCAACACCTGGCCAGGTGGCTGGAGTTCTTTCCCATGGAGCAGATCCACATCGTGGATGGGGAACAGCTGATCCGGGACCCGTTCCCTGAGCTCCAGAAAGCCGAGAAGTTCTTAGAGCTTCCCCCACAGATAATGAAGGACAACTTCTACTTCAACACCACCAAAGGTTTTTACTGCCTGCTGTCTGAAGGACACGACAAGTGCCTTGATGAGTCCAAAGGAAGGCCACATGCGCCCCTCAGTAACGAAGTATTCCAAAAGCTGTGTCGATACCTCTGGGTACCCAATCAGATCTTCTTCAGGATGGTGGGGCGGACCTTCAAGTGGTGTTGATGATGAAAGGAGAGGGGCAGCATTTATCTGAACTGCAGGGCAGAATATTACGCATGCAGCGAAGATTCTGCAGATGTTATTTAATTAAAAAAACAATTTCAAGCTGTTTAATCCAGGAGATGTAGAGGAGAACTGTGAGCACACATTAAGGCTACATCTGTGGTTTCAGGGATCCTCCAGGTGTTTTCCAGCTGGCACATGACCGATCTTCAATGTGGTTGAAATGAAATGACGTGTTTGTGGCGACAGCATTGAAAAAACACTGAAATAACGAGTGCCTTTACATGCACACACTAATACGATAACTGCCCAGAATCAGATTTTGTGAGTAATTCGATCTGCGTGTTTACATGCACTTGGGTAATGAGATGGTGGAGAAACTCCAGGTTTACATGAGTCAATGATCAGATTACTACTTTGCAACCAGTCAATAATTTCCCAGAGGTTTAGAGGCTGGTCCGTGGTGAGATTGCATGCATAGCCTGAGAAATCCAAGTGAAATTGGAGTGAGCTGAGAAATCTGATTACGGAGCTGAACTCTAGATCTATTTCTCGTATTTCGTAATTGAGAGGTGGTTGGGGAACCAGCCTTGTGATTGGAACTGACAAGACGTGACTGAAGTGCCCTTGAGCAAGGCTCTCAACTCCCCAGCTGCCCCCCAGACACCGTGGATAGGGCTGCCCACTGCTCTGGGCACGTGTGGTCACTAGTGTGGATGGGATAAATGCGGAGGACATCTGTTCCCACCACCACTTGAATAATCAGATACCTCCAGAAATCTGATTGAGCTCGTATTTTTAAGTGCATGTAAACGTGTTTCATGTTAAACGGTTGCAAAAATTCGATTTGGGTTATAAAATCGACAGCGTTGAAACGGTGCTGAAACAATGCTGAAGCAAATTGAAACGATGCTCATTCGTCAACCTCAAACATCGATGAAATGTCTCGACCATGACCACGATGCTGATCGAGCAGCGAATAAAGGGGTTGGACAGCAGGACCAAGGCGGGTGATGTGTAAATGCAGACGTGTGGTAGGACTGATGCCGTGGACTGTTTAAAGTGTAAATGTTCCGAAGACTAGACGTCTTCATGTTGCGCACTATGTACAATACGTCAATATGCAAGCCTTCACGTTACGAAATGTGAAATATAAGAATATTTCCAATTACTGAGGATAATCAGTCATTAATACACACTTAGAAACGATGATTCTTCAGAGGTTCTTTAGAAAAGAACATCGGTGTGAATGAACGGTTCTTCAAATGAACGGAAAATGTGTTGTAGAAGGTTCTAGATGGCACCAAAAAGGGTTTTCCTGTTGTAACAATGTTAAATTATACAAATACAGGAACTCTTTCTGCTATTTACAACCCTTTCCCTTCTCTTTACTAAACATCCCGTGAAGAACCCTCATTGTGAAGTGTGTCTGGTGGTACTCATGGTATCTCCACAGCTCTAACCTGTACTTTATGAAGCTCTTCAAAACGCTGTAAATATTATGAGTGTGAGCCATAATCCTTCTAGTCCAATAGCTGTTTTTCATATTTGCTGTTCATAATACTAATAATTTGTACTTGAATATTTCTTTGGGACATTTTGAATAGAGATTTCTATTTTTTAACCGTCTCTAATAACGGCTTCTTTTATGGCATCAGTTCAACACAAAAATATCTTTTTTATTCAACTAAGGTTTGTACATATTCTCAATGTTCGAGTCGGAACTCTGAAAATAATCCATAATTACATAAATTAACCGATTACCGTGTTTCTCTGTTCCAATAACGGATAACCAGTGCAGTCCTGAATTTCAGGACCCAGTGTGAGCAAGCATCTACTGATTTTGTAATTAAAGACTTTTTTCTTTGGACCAATGGCTCTATTAATTCTGTCATTAAACTGAACACGCGCACGCACACACACACACACACACACACACACACACACACACACACACACACACTAGTAATTGTTAATAAATTTAAATTTTAATAAAAAGCTTCTAATACTTTGAAATTCTGGTTTTCATGATCCAGAAACTGATCAGCAAATTTTTACTTTTTATTATATTTACACAATTTTGTGTGTGTGTGTGTGTGTGTGTGTGTGTGTTACCCTGTGATGGACTGTCTTGACCCAATGATTCCAGGTAAGTGTCGAACTCCTGTGACCCTGACTGGGACACAGTAGGTGAAAATATGAATGAACTAGGATATACAGTGGTGCTGAAAAGCTTGTGAACCTTTATATTTTTAAGATTTACATTCTATTTTTATTTTTAAAATCGAATCTACTACATATCCGTTAGGGCTTTCAGAATCTGCTGTCCCCCCCGCCCCCCTTGTGCAGCAGTAACTGTAACTAAACATTTCCGTAACTGTTGGTCAGTCCTGCACTAATTTGAATCCATTCCTCCACAAACCATCTTCAGCTCTGTTATGTTGGTGGGTTTCCTCCCATTAACTGCTGCTTCAGGTCCTTCACAACATCTCTACTGGATTAGGATCATGACTTTGATAGAACCACTCAAGTGCTTAGCGTCATTGCCTTTGTGCATGACCCACATTCTTTTGAGATTCAGCTCACAGACAGATATCCAGATTTTTTTCCCTTGGAATTTTCTGGTATAATTTAGAATTCACTGTTTGGTCAATGATGGCAAGCTACCCTGGACCAGATGCAGCAAAACAGGCCCAAACCATGATACTACCAAAACCATGTTTCACAGATGGGGACGTTTTTATGCTGCATCCAGAGATCATTTACAGAGTCTTTACAGTAGATAAATTAGACCTGGTGCCAATAGGTTCATGATTGTTTATCTTCTAAAGAGTCCTATTCTATTGGCAGTACTTCTCTACATGGTCAAGACAAGCTCTGTGTGCTTTTGCACATCTTTGTCAGCAATGGTAAGGAGCTGTTAAAGAATCATATTTGCAACTGGTGTCAGAAGCAATGTTTTCATTGTATTTTGTTCCAACTGCCTGGGGGTGGATTCTGATTGCTGGACGTTAAATACCCACCTCTGATTGTTGGTGGAACACTCCTGGGGTGGGTCACAATGCTCTTGAAAGTCCTCCACTTGTACACAATCTGTCGGACTGTGGATCGTTGGAGTCCAAACTCTTTAGGGATGGTTCTGTAACCGTCTCCAGCCTGATGAACATCAACAACTCAGGAATTTCTTTTGTTCTCCAGGATTCACTTCCACAAGCATGTTGTGACTTTGATAGATCCCTGTTCTTGAAATAAGACAGGACACGCCCACTTACACCTGATTGTATCCCATTGATGGAAAACACCTGAATCTAATTTCACCTTCAGATGATCTTCTGATCCTGAAGGTTCACATCCTGCCACCCTCACAGATCTGGAATCCTGGATCATTTTCCTGAATAATTAAATGATCATATTTTGATCTGTGACTGTTTGGCTACATTAGGCTTCAGTAGTTGAGTGCTGCTGCCCTCTGCTGGTATTTGCTGTTCTGTGTTTTTTTTTCTCAGCTGATCTCAAGGAACATTTTGATTGGCTGTCTCTCTAATAGGCAAGCGTAATAAAAATCAATGTTGAGACCTTTTAGGTTAATTAATCCCATTTTATAAAATTACATATTAATGAACATTTTCATAAAATAATTAAAATATATATTTTTAATAAAAATATATTTTTAACAAATATTAAACCTAAAAAAATATAAAACTACAAAAAGTTAGTAAAAAAATATCACCTACGTTAAACTTTCCATTTCATTTTTAAGTATATATTTTACATATTTTACACAACTTCATGGAACTTATTTCTAAATGTAAAAGGTGCAAATTTATAATCTCTTCTTGGTAATCATTTGACAGATGACACAAAGGCTATGGTTTTTACGGTGTGTGTCTCCACTGTGGAGGCTGTTCCGAATAAATTTTTCGTTCACACCTTTAATATGTGAAAGTAAAACGAATCCAACATTACAGCCAGGAAAGTCGGAAAGCTGAGGCTGACGTTAACGATATTCACAAAGCACGCCACCCCTCTCTCCCTCTCTTTCGGTGATGTCCATATCCGTTTCCCCTGCTCAGCGAAGCACCTGCTGAGGAGCCTGTTAGAAGTGCTATCACAGGAATATACACTTGTACCAAGAACAGTTTATGTTATATACACTTCTACTGTAAACAGGTAAAAAGACATCTCCACTGTCTCATGCATATAACCCCAATAATCAAGGATGTGTTGTAATAATACATAGATTATACCTCGTATTCAAATTAGGGTTTTCATCGAGTGAAATAAAATAACTCATAAAAGAGGTAGTTTTGTAAAAAACTTTTTATCGGTTCCATTTTCAGTATAAAACACTTCCATAGCTCAGGCCAATCAAACAAATGAAATCGCTTTCACAACAGGACGATCACAACTCCTGCGTCTCTCTAAAATAGCTTTGAGGGGGGTAGAAGAACTGCGTTAAACTAAATTTCATAGAGAACAAGAACACAACCTAACAAATCACTTGTGGTTAGCTAGTTAACATTAATTTAAAAAAAGGAAAAAATGTCAAATAAAAAAACAAACCAAAAAAACGGATGAATAAATGAATGTAAGCTGATCTGGTCACAGTCCAAACGAGAGTCCTTGAGTCCAGGTCACCATGGCAATGACAATGGTGATTATGCAGTCTTCTGCTGGCCCTTCTTACCGATCAGAGACTTGTGGATGTGAGGGATCACACCTGCAAGAAACACACAATTCACCTTCTATCCAAGAGAAAAACATCTATTTTTGGAGACCTTTGTGAATTTGGTAGACATATAGAACTGCTCTACAAAGGTGCTCCACGTGCACACAATCCAAATGCAAGCAGTGAAATCAACCCAACTCACCACCCCCAGCGATGGTAGCCTTGATGAGGGAGTCCAACTCCTCATCTCCACGGATGGCCAGCTGTAAATGGCGGGGAGTGATACGCTTTACCTTGAGATCTTTGGAGGCGTTTCCTGCCAACTCCAGTACCTAAGGAAACCATGCAGGTTTGGGTTTACAGTTCTTGACGCAAGTTCTTGAGGAGCAGCCGTGGCCTGGTGGTCAGGGAACCAGGTTTGATTCCCTGAACTGGCAGGACATGACTGAACTCCCCAGCTGCTCCCCGTGCACGTGTGCTCACTGGTGTGTGAATTCGCTGGTGTGAATGTGTGCATCACTGTGTGAAAACAGAATTTACCTCAGCTGTCAAGTATTCGAGAATGGCTGCACTGTACACCGCCGCTGTGGCTCCCACGCGACCATGGCTGGTAGTGCGGGTCTTCAAGTGCCTGTGGATACGACCCACAGGGAACTACAAACAGGTGGAAATAAGTGACTGTATGACAATAATACAACAATGACAACAATACTAACTACGAAAAGGCTGTGAAGTGACAGTCAAACAGTCGTGACAACAAGAAACGTGCTTTTCAGGCATGGTCGTCCACCCCTCAGCACTGTTATGTTAGATGTTACAGCACTTCCCCAAATAATGCTTACCTGAAGTCCAGCACGTTGTGAGCGAGACACTGCTTTCGCCTTGGCTTTGCCGCTGTCTTTTCCTGCCTTGCCACCGGCCTGGATCACAGAGAAAGGGCATTAGATGTGCACACGGGAATGTATTTTGTCGAGGGTCAAAGAAGGAGGGGGCGAGCAGCGTTCGTTAAATACGGATAGGCCCTCGTTTCGCGGGTTCATTCCTGGTTTCAATGGGTGCCGCATCGACAATTTGGAAATACGCCTTCACAGAACACAAAGAGACACGACTTACAATAATTCCCAAACTTCAAACGCGTCAAACATGATGACTAAATCGCCACATAACATGATCCTCAAGTTCTGAAGACTCGCAGTTACGCCAGAACAGAACAGCTGTGGAAGCCCATTCCTGCCACTTGGAGATAAAGGGTCAAGAAGTAGTTAATAAAAATGAAATACTGTGTCAACGTTATAATTTCATTCACATAGTATCGCATTGCAGTTTGTTCTCTATTTGGCAGCATCCAGATTATGACTTCCGGTCTCAAAATATCCCGATATCGACTTATGAAATGGGAAAACTTAGAGGTACTTATAATTATGATTTATTGTTAACCAATACTCTACATTTCATTATCAGAATAATGGCATTATTTCCTCTCATAAGTATATAATTATATTATTATGACTTAATATCTTATTATAACTTCCTCTCAATCATTATTATTACTATTATTATTAACTATGACTTCACCTCATGATTTCCTGTCTCATAATTATGGTTTAGTATCTAATTATATCATTAATTTGACAAAATCTCATTATTAAAAGTATATAATTGCCTCATTACTACTTAATTAGTAACGTGTGGCGTGAGGGTGGTCTTACAGAGCAGTAACGTGTGGCGTGAGGGTGGTCTTACAGAGCAGTAACGTGTGGCGTGAGGGCGGTCTTACAGAGCAGTAAAATGGTTTAATATGAGTTTAAAGGGCAGCTGATCAAACCAGAGGTGAATTTGGCTACTGATGAATGAAGCAACCATTGCACTAATCAGAACCAAACTGAGGCTAAAGACATCAGAAAGCGCGAGTTTAAGGTGTCAGAAAAAACTTCAGCAGTTAGTTCTGGACTTAAACCTCACCCAAACCCCACTGAAAGCTCACCTAAAGCACAAACTCACTTAAAGCCCACTAAAACCTCACATAAAGCCTACTTAAAGCTGACTTACAGCTGATTTAAAGATGACTTGAACCACAGTTAAGGCCGACTTATAGCCCGCTTAGAGCCGACTTAAACCTCACTTAAAGCCCGCTTAGAGCCGACTTAAACCTCACTTAAAGCCCACTCAGCACCGACTTAACCCTCACTCAGCACCGACTTAAACCTCAGTATAAGCCGACTTAACCCTCAGTATAAGCCGACTTAACCCTCAGTATAAGCCGACTTAACCCTCAGTATAAGCCGACTTAAAGCTCAGTATAAGCCGACTTAAAGCTCAGTATAAGCCGACTTAAAGCTCAGTATAAGCCCACTCAGCACCGACTTAATCCTCACTCAAAGGCGACTTAACCCTCACTCAAAGGCGACTTAAACCTCAGTATAAGGCGACTTAAACCTCAGTATAAGGCGACTTAAATAAACCTTCAGCCGCAGTTTCCACTCTAAACCTCAGCTGTTTCCACTTAAATCTTCAGCGCAGTTTCCACTTAAACCTCACGCAGTTTCCACTAAAACCTCAGCCGCAGTTTAATTTAAACCTCACTTAAAGCCGACTTAATTTTTCAGCATAAGCCGACCTCTAAACCTCAATTTAAAGCCGACTTAACTCACTCAAAGCCGATTCTAAACCTCACTTAAAGTCGACTTAAACCTCACTTGAAGCTTAGACTTAAAACCTCACTTAAAGCCGACTTAAACCTCACTTAAAGCCGACTTAAAGCTCAGTATAAGCTGACTCCACTGCCGGACTGAAGGAAAAGCGGCCCGGACCATTTAAACCCGGTTTAAACCCGCGAATCTCCTCAGGTTAGCCCGGACGCTAACCGCCTGTGTGAGCGTGTGGAGGATTAAACCGGGCCGAACCCGCCCCCACAGCCCGGCACTGCCGCACTCCGACCCCGACACGACCCGCAAACATACCATTGTGCCGCTCCGCGCGAAGGAAGAGGATTCAGACCTAAAAGCCGATTTCGTCTCAAACGGAGGAACAATAAACAGCCTTCAGATCAGACTCACAGCGGCGAGCGCGGCCTCAGCCAATCAGCGCCGCCGCTCCGACTGCCAATCCGCAAAGCGGCCAATCACAGTCTGCCTTACTCAACGGCCCTCTACCATCCCCCACCGATGAATGGCACTCGCACACACGGGCACGTAGGCGGGTCTGTAAACTACTGACAGAACAGGAGTCTCTAAACTACTGACAGAACAGGAGCCTCTAAACTACTGTCAGAACAGGAGCCTCTAAACTACGGACAGAACAGCAGCCTGTAAACTCACAGAACAGGAGTCTCTAAACTACTGACAGAGCAGGAGTCTCTAAACTACTGACAGAGCAGGAGTCTTTTAAAGTACTGACAGAACAGCAGTCTAAACATCTGACAGAACAGGTGTCTAAACTACTGACAGAACAGGAGCCTCTAAACTACTGACAGAACAGGAGCCTCTAAACTACTGTCAGAACAGGAGCCTCTAAACTACTGACAGAACAGCAGTCTGTAAACTACTGACAGAACATGAGTCTGTAAACTACTGACAGACCAGGAGTCTAAACTACTGAAAGAACAGCAGTCTGTAAACTGCTCACAGAACAGAAGTCTGTAAACTACTGACAGAACAGGAGCCTCTAAACTACTGACAGAACAGCAGTCTCTAAACTACTGACAGGAGTCTAAACTACTGACAGAACATGAGTCTCTAAACTACAAACAGAACAGCAGTCTAAACTACTGACAGAACACAAGTCTAAATTACTGACAGAACAGGAGTCTAAACTGTTGACAGGAGTCCAACAACATGAGTCTCTAAACTACTGACAGAACACGGGTCTGTAAACTACTGACCGAACATGGGTCTGTAAACTAATTACAGAACATGAGTCTGTAAACTAATTACAGAACAGGAGTCTAAACTACTGAGTTTTTTATTTGTATTAACACTTTTTATTATATTATTTTATATTCTGTTTATTCTATATAATATTCTATATTCTATTTTTATTATGTAAATAAATTTCAATTAAAGCATTTCATAGAAAAATTATTGATAAAAGAATCAAAATTTAATAAAAAAATAAACATTAAACATTAATATTCCCACTCAAACCTGCTTTTGCTGTAATAATCCACTTTATTCTGGCGTTCCGTTTAAAATCGTCTGTGCTGCTGTTTATTTCCTCGACACCGTCCCGGGGGCGGGGCGATTACCCCGTTCGCCCAATCCCGGCTCTTGCTCGGGTGACGGGCAGCCGCGGCGCCCAATGGCGCGACCGTGATCCTCTGTCCCGGCCACCGGCCCAGCCTCGTCCAATGAGATTGTGGGGCTAGGCTGATCGACGGGCGCTCGTCCAATCAGGTGCCGGGCGGGCGGTAAAGGCGCGGGACGCGGGAGCGGGTGCGGGTGATGGTGAAGATGGCGGATGGGGACAGCGGGAGCGAGCGCGGCGGGAGCAGCGGCGGAGGAGGCGGCGGTGGCGGCGGCGGAGGAGGCGGCTTCCCGCACTTCCAGCGGGACCAGGAGACGCAGGAGCTGGCCTCCAAACGCCTGGACATCCAGAACAAGCGCTTCTACCTGGACGTGAAGCAGAACTCGAAGGGCCGCTTCATTAAGATCGCGGAGGTCGGAGCTGGCGGCTCCAAGAGCCGGCTGACCCTGTCCATGTCGGTGGCCGCAGAGTTCCGCGACTACCTGGGCGACTTCATCGAGCACTACGCGCAGCTGGGGCCCAGCACGCCGGAGCAGATCGCGCAGGCTGCGGCCGGGGAGGACGGCGGGCCCCGGCGGGCCCTGAAGAGCGAGTTCCTGGTGCGGGAGAACCGCAAATACTACCTCGATCTGAAGGAGAACCAGCGCGGGAGGTTCCTCCGCATCCGCCAGACCGTCAACCGCGGGCCGGGCTTCGGGCTGGGCGGCGGCGGGGGCGCGGCGGGCGGCGGGGGCGTGCAGGCCGGCCAGACCATCGCGCTCCCGGCGCAGGGCCTGATCGAGTTCCGCGACGCTCTCGCCAAGCTGATCGACGACTACGGCGGCGACGACGACGAGCTGGCAGCCGGCGGCGGCTGCGGGCCTGGCTTCGGGGAGCTGCCCGAGGGCACTGCCATCACCGTGGACTCCAAGCGCTTCTTCTTCGACGTGGGATCCAACAAGTACGGGGTGTTCCTGCGGGTCAGCGAGGTGAAGCCCAGCTACAGGAACTCCATCACCGTCCCGCTGAAGGCTTGGAGCCGCTTCGGCGGGGCCTTCTGCCGCTACGCAGAGGAGATGAAGGAGATCCAGGAGCGGCAGAGGGACAAGGTGTACGAGCGGAGGCCGGAGGAGTACGAGCCCGAGGACGGGGAGGACGACTGACCTGCCGGGCGCGAGACGTGCATGAGCCCAAACTTCAGAGCGAATAAAGAGTGAGATCGTGAAGGCTGGTGTTTGGAGCGGGTGTAGATGATTTTAGGCCTCCGGGTCACCCGGCTTTCGCTGACCACACGGGAACGCGTGGGAACGAGATGGTATTACTGACTTCCTGAAGGCCGGCCGGACTGGACGCTGTCGGACTGACCGGACCGGACTGGACATCATCGCACTGGACACTGTTGGACTGACAGCACCGGACTGGACATCATTGAACTCACTGTACCAGACTGGACATCATTGGACTGATCGCACCAGACTGGACGCCGTCAAACTGACTGCACCACAACGGACTGGACCCTCTGGGCACTGACCGGACAGAACTGGACACCACCGGACTGACCGCATTAGACTAACCTCACAATCTTTACCTTAAAAGTCAATCAGGGGATCCACCCACTACCTTTACATTAAAAATGTAAAAAAATTACGTTAAAAAACACGTTAAAAAAAAGAGAAATTACATAAAAAAACGGGGGGTTCCACTCTGGAATCTTGTTTAAAACTGACCATTATAACGTTTTTTTATTATAACGACAGTGAGATCCACCCACAATCTTTTTAACAAGCAGACAAATGATGTTGAAAATGGGACAAACAGTTTAACGAGGGGATCCTCGCGCAATATCTTCAGTTAAAGCAAACCAAAAATAAATGGAATAAATTACGAAAAGGTGACCATAATCAGAAAAATGACTTATCGCTCCGAAAACGAGACAAACCACGTTAGAAACTGAATGCTGATCTTTTCGTAAACGAGGACAGATTACGTTATTTGTGTTTATTGTAAACGGACTAAATCTTTTGCCGACCTTGATATCAAACCTTTTGTTTTTCTTAAGAGCGCACGTCAACGTGAATGAGCTGGAATGTAACCTTGGTTTAAAAACAGCAGTTTTTGTTTATTTATGTTTTATTTATTTAGGATATTTTAAAAATGTCCTGTTTTGTCAGAATATTATTAATAATTAGAAGCTTATTGCTCTTTAAAATGGGATCATTTCATTATGCTATTATAATCATTTCAGGAAAAATTGGTCTTAAAATGATATTGCAATAATTCATGGGAAAATGCATCGTCCAAACGAATTTAGGTATTGTGACCGGCCGTTCCGGGACAAGTCGAACTGTCCCGAGTTAAAACTGAACAGGTGTCAACCCCACGGGACGAGGTCTTACTAAGTGGTTCCCACAGCTTACTGGGCACAGTTTAGTAAGGGTTGCCAATTCCCACTGACCTTTCACACCAAAAACAGACCAATTACTTTCAAAACCAGGACACACGTCCTGAAAAAGACTGTCCCAACAGGCGTCAACCCTACAGGAATGCGGTTTTACCAAGTCGTTCCCACACCTTTGTGAGTCGTGGCCACAACGTATTTTTTATTTATGTGGGATGTCAACAGTGGGGCTCCGTAGGTTTTAAGTGTTCTGGAGAAGAAAACGAAACTCCCCCAGATAACATGTCCATGTGGGGCGTTTAATGGGTAGCCCAACTGGGAACCAAGTTTTGACCAGGGGTTCCAGTTTCATGTTGGATCCTAGATGGGACTCATGAGATTAAGGTGGGCTTTAACGACGAGCCCCAACTGGGAACCAAGTTTCCTCCAGGGGTTCCCATGTATGGATGCCTACAACAGGGGTTAAACTGGGGCCTGTCTGGGTTGTCAACTGCACAATGGGTCCTCGATGGGACGGGATGAAGGTGGGCTGTAACGATGAGGCCCGTTTGAGGATGTCGCCCAACTGGAACCCACCTGGCCCAGGTTTCACCCGCGTGAGCCCCACGTGAGCATGCTGTCTGGGTCCTTACCCACTAAACCCCCTCCAACTGTTCTTAGTGTGCGTATGAACTCAAACGGGCGTACAGTATTACTTAAAAAACAGAAAAGAGAAAAAAAAAAGACAAGATTGTGTGCTTGTGGTGTGTTACCATAACGGACAGAAGACCAGCATCGATTACAAAGACATGGATTCCGTTGAAAGCCGATCCAGGAGGCTTGTTTATGCTAATGTATTTATCTTAGTTTGGCTCAAACGAGCAAATTTGATCAAAAGTCGTAAGTTGGGGAAAACGTCGGGACTCTTTGGTGCGGTTCGAGCCTCCGCTCGGACACTTGCAGTATATAAAGCCACAAAAACGTGGAACAGCTCAACCAGAAAGGTGCTATGAGACTCTCACCACCTCCCTTAAGCATCAGCAGAGGTTTCGTACATGTTCTCTTTTTAAATTCTTGTTTTCTCTCGTCAGGAAAGACCAGGACAGACCAGGAGTCAGACCTGTACTAGGGACGGAAGTACATGAGTACGTACTAAATTACCGGACGATGTGCTTACAGAGATGGTGGGCGATTGGTAAAGCACTCCGAGCCTGTAAAGTTGGCCGTAACCTATGCTGATTCAGAAGATACTGGCGCCACCTTGCTCTTAAGTTGCGAAGGTTGGCACGGATACTGGGTTTCATTGTTTAAAGGGAACGCCATTGGCCTAATTTGGAATTCAAGATCAGTCTTCGATCAATTGTCAAAAAATTAGAATATATAGTGAGTATATAGTGAGTGCTTTCAGGCATTAACTGGAAAGAGATGAGATTAAACTTAAAAACACCCAGCAGGGGTTAAAGACTTATTTTTAAAAATGATATACAGAAATATATATATATACATACATATATATATATATATATATATAGAAATATATTTATATATAGGAATATAGAATCAGTTATAAATGCTTCCTGAACAGGCTTATTTAAACAAATCTCGGATGCAATTATCCGGTGGGATTTTTCGTGCTGTTTCTGTAACGTTTACTATGTTCCTTATGGATTAAAGGCCATAAGAATAGAAGTTCTAGAACACGGAATATAGACACAATATTTAAGACGCTTTGAATTCAGTTTAGTTTCTATCATGTGTCTCTGCCAGCAGATTGATTTGTCACTTTAACCCCCCAAAGACGACATCGTTATTTTTGCCATTTTTGTTACTTGTATTGCTGCAGTCACGAGACGTTTGACCTCCCAGAACAGCCCATCACCACCAGTCCGCTGCTCTTTTCCGTGGTATATTAAAATGCATGCCTGTTCCAGTTTACAGCCACCCTTCCGGTCCCTTTTTTACCTGTTCCGATGACCGTATGATACGATCATGTTTCATTTCTCTCTCGAGGAAAAAAAGGAGCAAGCTGTTGCCTGTTTGACTAAATGTGACCCTTTTCATTCTCACGTTTGTCAGAACCGATGTGTGAAACCTTCCTTGATCCTATTCCTTTTGGTTTTTCGGTTTCAAGCCCTCGAAACAGCAAAGAGTTTGTCATAATCCACACCACCGGGGAGCAATAGTAATTTTCTACTACTTTTAAAATCTGTTTGAGTTTTGACGTCTTTTCTGTACCGTGTCCTGTGACAAAGGCAGCTGTTCAGTCGAGATGGTTCTGCTGTACCTGATACTCCACAGACCTTTCAACAATAAATAAAAATTCTTTGCTGAGGAAATGACTCTCATTTGAGGTGGGGGAGGGTGGACGGTAAATGAACGATCAGAGTCGGAAATTTGAACAGGAACGCCCCCACGTTCAGATTTCCTACTCGGAACGTTGGGAGGGTGTCACTTGTGCTATAATAGAGTTAATGGTTTTATATTCACTCATCAGTTACTCCCAGAAGAGCAATAAATGCATGGAGGTGTAGAGGTTCCTAATGGTGTCCTGTGATGATCCATCCCATGCAGCTTGAATGTTCTCACTCAGTTCTGCAGATGGTGTGGTAGGGGTGGAGCGTTGATAGAGCGTCCAATAGCATCCCACACATTGTCAATCAGGGACAGGTCTGGAGATGAGACCGACCACGGCGTAGTATCTGTGTCTTCAAGACGAGATCTCGAGACGGCAGCAGTGTGTGGACGAGCGTCGTCCTGTTGGAATAGAGCACCGGAGTGTGTGTTCAGAAAAGGTAGAACCACTGGTTGCAGAACCGCATTAATGTGACGTTGCCTCCACAGAGACAAAAGTGGGGAAATGCTGCCGTTCTGAGTGACTACCATGTCTGGTACAACACCTTTGAGATTGATTGCTTCCTTCTGGGTGCAACTATTCCTGATGAGTGTATTTGAATCTCATTAAATCCATCCTTCTTATTTAGATTTTGGTTAAACTTACAATAAAAACTGGATCACTTGAACTAACCTTTTAGGGGATGTTTATAAAATCACTCGAAGAACCATTCACAGTATCTTCATTTTAGGAGTACAGGTGTGCTGAAAGCATCAATGTTCTGGAAGCAGCATCTGTTTGACCGCGAAATGCGTTTTAATAGGTTTTGATATGTGACCATCCCAAAATACCGCGCACCACTGTAACTGGGTCTTGCACACTTCCAGTTAGGACCTGATGTGCTACAGTATGCAGGTGCTCTTCGTCTAGGGGAGGTTGTTGAATTTTGTCCAGGGGGAGGGCGCCGTTCGTTTTCATTTCGTCTGTGGGTCGTGGTCAGATCGCTCGGGGTGTAGGAGATGAGGAGGGGGTTGATATGAGGTCCGGGGCTTTTTAAAAAATTCAGGGTTATAATCCAAGACTGGGCAATACCCCTGTCCTCCGTGACTCAGACCGCCACACCAAGGACACATGTAACATGTGGACTCTACAGCGATTCTGCTGTATTGCTGATTACGTTACAGTGTGGCTCTCGGCTTATCTACAATGGAAACTTGTGCTTTTTGCATTTTCACCTACAGCGTGATGATCCAATTTCACAGAAAATGAAAAAGTATGACCAATAAAATTTAAGCGGGGAGCAACAGGGACTGGTGTCCATTTTCATGCTCTAATAGACCAGGCAAGGCCTCCACTGATATTTGCTGGTATATTTTAGATGCAATCATTGTTGCAGATGCAGAAAAAAGGGCCAAACCATGATACTACCACCCCTATGTTTGACAGATGGGATATTTTATGCCGAAATGCTGTGTCTTTCTTTCTATAAACATAACGCTTCTCATTTAAAACCAAAATATATATTTAGGTCTCGTTCCTCCACAAATCATCGTTCTGTCGTCTGGCTGTGATCTCTCCCAAACGTCTCCCAAACATACATGTGGTAGGTGAACTGGCCGAGCTAAATTGGCCCTTAGTTTGTGTGTGTGTGTGTGTGTGTGTGTGTGTGTGTGTGTGTGTGATACCCTGAGATGGACTGGCGCCCTGTCTAGGGGCTATTCTTGCCTTGCACCTGATGACCCCAGGATCCACTGTGACCCTATTCAGGAAGAAGCTGCTAAGATTATGACTGACTAACATGAACGTTTTGGTGCCCTTTGAATGCAACAATGATACAAATACACTTTAAACACCCAACCATCAATATTGGGTTACACAAAAAACACCTGCCAACACCTGAGCGACCCTCTGAGACACACCAAACACCAGGAATATCATTGCAAATACCTAGCGACCACTAAAACATCATGACAACTGCCTGAAATACCATAGCAATCACTTAAAACACTACAGCAGCAACCAACTTGGATACCATAGCAACCTAGTCTGTGTGATGTGGTAGAACAGGAGATATGCTCCTGAGGAATCATCAGGAATAGTCAGATCACGTTTCAAACGTCTTGTGGAATTCATGCCATGAAGAACCAAAGGAATGCCTTATCTAGCACTAGTTCTAAGTGTCAGGTGAAAATAGGTCCTCCTTTACTGTTATATAGAAAATATGATGGAGATCTTAATTATAATCACGTGTTTATTCCTTTTCATTCAGCAGTAAGAGCAACACCGCTTATTCTCCAGAGGAACCCAATGGTCTGCGTAATCTCCTCCACCGAGATGCTTCCACATTCAGAGGAGAGTGCAGTTACACGCCCACAAAGCATCCCATATCCACTGACCGAGCGGCTACAGGGGAGAGGACAGTTCAAGGGCATGTAATACCATCCTGGGCAGCGTGCCAGCGGCAGAGGAGATTATTTCACATTCTGTGGCCTCCCGCCGAGATGAGGATAAGATACGAACTGACCGGCACAGCTGTCACTTATTCGTTCATTCAGATACAGACCAGCGGCCCAGAGACCATCAGCAGAGCAGATCCAGGGTCAGGTCGCAACAACCACATTCAACGTTAAGCTTTAAATGAACACTACAGACTGTACCTGATGAATCTGCAGCATTCGGTCACTTTTTAATCTTTTATTGTCCTCCTGAGCGACATATATACAATAAAACGTAACGGGGTGGTGGTGTGGCGAGGTGAGTGATCTCACCGTCATGTTGATCACGTGGTCAAGTTCCCGACCTTCGCTTTAATACGGTAAAAATGTGAAGGGTAGCCGTTTAGCACTGCCTCCTTTCCCCCACTCCTTCAGGGTTCAGGAATGGACGCTGGTCATCATGATGTGATCGTGAGCAGGTCAATGTACAGAAAGACTGTAGCCAAACAGTGTAAAATTAGTGAGTTATCATTGATCATGGATCAAACATCATTATCATGCTGCCTATAGACCTCATCCAACATTGCTTCCATGTGATGGGCTGGACAGGGCGGAGTCATGGAACAATCAAGAAGCAAATCATTGTTACAGGTAAGATCACGTTAGTTAAAGGTTCTGAAAGTCGTTTTGGTTCATTTTCAATTCATTGCCCAGTCGGAATTAAGCTAACACCAACAGCGTTTAGCCCTGTCCCCTGTGTGCCGTTTATGGGCTTTGTCCAAATTTCGGTGCAAAATTATGCACACACAGCTTGTCTAGTCCCGTACAGATGTAGAGACGTACTGCCAATAGAATAGGACTCTCTGGAGAAGAAAAACAAACATGAAACTATGGGTACCATACCTAATCCCGGGAGTGGGAGTTCAGCTGAGGAGCAGGGGAACTGTATTCTGGAACGATGGAGCTCCAGGCAGTACTTTTGATACTGGATTAGTTGGGGAGGATAATTTGAGGTGGTGATCAACCAACATCTCATCATCGAATGCAACCAAATCCTCAAAGCAATGCTTCAGAATCTAGTAGAAAGCCTTTGCTGTGCAGCAGCGACAGGCGATTGTCCCAATACTTCTGTCCGGGTTTAAGCTTCAGAAACACATTGTGGCACATTGTGCTTGATGAATCTCAACAAGCATTGAAGATGCAAGTGGTGTTTTGTGGCACGACTGTGAAGATCACTGGGCTGAAGCTACACAATTCTATTCATTATTAATGAGTTTCAATCAATAGATTTTCTCAAAAGAGCTGCTAGTAGTGGTTTAAGCTTTATGCTGAAAGGGCTCAAAGGTTCCAATTCAGCAACAAAGCCTGAACCTTCATGTAAAATCAGGACAAATGACAAAAATAAAGAAACTGATTACAGAGTGGCGTTTGAGTTAACTCAGCTTAGACCTTGTCCACATGCGTTCCTATATTTCTTCCGCACAAACACTAAGTTTTAGTAGATCATTTTTAGTTTTTAGTACATTTTTAGTAAATGTAAAGTGTTTTTTTATCAAAACAAGGTCAAAATCCTCTTCACTAGAGGAGTCCTGGATCTCCTGAAAATAATATCTGTAATGTGTGTCTCCTATAAATACTTTTGTAATGTTTTGGTGAATAAAAGTACGTCAAAATACAAAAACATCCCGCAAATTTGGCCTGGAGCTCTAAAGCTTAAAACTGCAGCCCTGTTGTTACTTAGAATGTGAGTAAGAACGTTAGGATTGACTAAACTAAGCTGGGTTCCCCCACAGTCGCTCTTTAATCAGACACTTCCAGTATTGCTCAGCAGCAATTTCTGGGACTCATTTCAGTCTTAAAACCAAATCGCTTAGAAGAGCCTTTCCAAAGGAGTTGTAATAGATGAGGGTGAACAGCTACGTTCACATTACCGGGTTGAAGTGACGCAAATCCGATATCTTGCCATAATGTGACCCAGATTTTGTGTCAAATCCAATTCAGATTTTTTCAAATCAGATTTAAGCCACTTTCATATGTGGTCCTAGATCGGATATGACTCACGGATATGAACAGATTTGGATTTCATGTATCTTTTTTTGTACGTTAAAAATGGCTCAAATCCGAACTTTTTTGTCATGTGACCCAGATGTTTAATTTGTGTGTTAGCGTGAACAGCAAGCGCACTGAATCAATTGATTTTCGATTCTGATTTGGGACGTTTTCACATGTAACACTGAAATCCAATCCATTTTGGATTCACAGCAATGTGACTCCAGAGCAGATTTCATGCAACTTTTACGTCAGTCGGATTTCTCAGAAAGGAGAAGAGATGGGAAAAAGGATGACTGCCGGTGGCGGTGGCTTCAGTGTAAACTGAAGGTCTGATTACCTTTTCAAAAGCATATTTTACATCAATGATAAAATCTGACAAAACTAACTTGTAGTGTTAGCTGTTGGATTTGTTCTGGATATTCATATTCATATTGAACCATGTCTGCTTTATCCATAAACAAACCCCATTTTATACCCTATGAACACACCAGTGACCAGTTTCCTCATTTATAACGTCTCTGCGGAGGCACTGAGCATAAGCATACAAAATCTGGGCTGAGCAAAAATTTGGAATTGAGGAACGAGGCCTGTAATGTGAACGTAGCTGAAATTCTAAGCACAGCAGATCAGAATTGAGTGTTCTGAACTGAAGAATGAGTTCCTGTCGTGCTCTACTGAGCTGGTGTACGAGGGTAACTGATGGTAATCTCATATTTACACCACATTACAAATTATTATGCAATTAGTAATATTTTAATAGTAATTAGACAGTCAGTATACTTTTTTAGTTTGTTAGAGTTTAATAAATCAAACTTTAGTATTATTGTTATTTATATGATAATAATCTTTTGCTTGAGGAAATTCCAAAGGTTCTCAAGGTTCTCTTGACACAGAGATATCTGTGCATCTCATGCATGAAAAAAGTGGTCAGTTAGAAAGAGGTTGTTTTCACACCTTCAGGGACCCTAAAAACATGACATGACCAACAGCAAGCCTCTGGAGGGTCCTACACCTTCGGGTTTGTGGGACTCCAGAGGCACCAGCAGCTTCAAAGAGCACATCTGTGCTATGAATCAGCCACAAATCTCTTCACAGTACGAAGATCAAGCTTCAATTTTCATGAAATATCAAATGTTTTCATACCTTGTCTGCTTTTCAGCAGCTTGAAACCTGTGGCTTAATAATGTGGGACATCCTTTAAAAGCAGTTTTCCTTTAATTGGGGTCACCTGGCAAACTCACTGGTGTCTGATTTCAGTGATCCAGAGAGACCTGAGACACAATACCATCCACGAGTTTAATTAAAAAGCATCAAATGTAATCTTTATGACACTTAAATGTGCGTAATGTGGAACGTGGTGTAATGATGACTGTCTGTGGAGAGAAAGGTCTGGACTCGTCGATTGTGGGAAGCTGTTCGTTTCAGTGGAGCGACTGAAAGAGCAGAGAAGTTTCCCTGCTGAGTCGTTTGTGTTTCTCCCCCAATTACTGCTCATATAAATCTAAATCTACCCACGGCAACAAGGTCACCAATCTGCACTGAGAGAGAGAGAGAGAGAGAGAGAGAGAGAGAGAGAGAGAGAGAGAGAGAGTGACACAGAGAGACAGAAAAACAGACAGAGAGAGACAGAGAGAGAGAGAGACAGAGAGAGAGAGACAGAAAAACAGACAGAGAGAAAGAGAGAGAGACAGAGAGAGAGAGAGAGAGAGACAGACAGACACAGAGAGAGAGACACAGAGAGACAGAAAAACAGACAGAGAGAGAAAGAGAGAGAGAGAGAGACAGAGAGAGAGAGAGTGAGAGAGAGAGAGAGTGACACAGAGAGTGACACAGAGAGACAGAAAAACAGAAAAACAGACAGAGAGAGAGACAGAGAGAGAGAGAGACAGAGAGAGAGAGACAGAAAAACAGACAGAGAGAAAGAGAGAGAGACAGAGAGAGAGAGAGAGAGAGACAGACAGACACAGAGAGAGAGACACAGAGAGACAGAAAAACAGACAGAGAGAGAAAGAGAGAGAGAGAGACAGAGAGAGAGAGAGAGATACAGAGAGACAGAAAAACAGAGAGAGAGAAAGAGAGAGACAGAGAGAGAGAGACAGAGAGAGAGACACAGAGAGACAGAAAAACAGACAGAGAGAGAGACACACACAGAGAGAGACAGAGAGAGAGAGAGAGAGACAGAGAGAGAGAGAGAGAGAGAGAGAGACAGACAGACAGACAGACAGAGAGAGAGAGAGAGCGAGAGACAGAGAGAGAGAGAGAGAGAGAATGAAGAATGATGAAGGATGTTGTGTGGAGAAGCAGGGGGCGCCAGAGGGAGATTCTGCCTGGCAGTTAGTTTTGGGGAGGGGGCACATAGAGAGAGAGAGAGAGAGAGAGAGAGAGAGAGAGAGAGAGAGTGTTCCTGTGCTATATTTAGCATCAGTGTTGCCATGTTGCCATAGGAAGTTAAAGATATGCCCATGTGTTCACACACACACACACACACACACACACATATATGTGGAGGAGGAAGCAGATAACCCCCTTTCCTACGTAAAGCAGAGGAAGACACCAGTCACAAGCAGCACACACACACACACACACACACACACACACACACACAGAGTCCTGTTAAATGATATTTTTATTTTACCATACACACAAAACAAAGGGTAATACTGTAACTATATCTGCATTGTTTAATACATTCACATAAACATACGTTAAAAAAATAAATATACACACAGTTCACTGGGCTGTATCCTCCACCTCCCACACATCTCCACCATCCTTCACACAAATATACACATCACATTTAGTAACAGTTCAGATGTCAGAGACACGAGCACAGATATCCAACATCAATTACAGTGATTCATTACCATCAACATCATGGATGAGCCTGTTCAATTTAAACCTCACACATTAGTTTGGTTTGCTCTTGATTGTTAAACATTCGTGGTGTTTAGCAGACGCTCTTATCCAGAGCGACTTACAGGGTTATCCATTTTACAGAGGAGGGCCAGAGTAGTGTTAGGAGTCTTGCCCAAGGACTCTTATTGGTGTGGCACAGCACAGTTGTCCAGACTGGGAATCGAGTCCCAGTCTCCCACATGGGGTGGTGGCTCACTGGTGGTTTTATCCATTGTGCCACACCAACCACTCCGTTCAAGCTAAGAAAGGTATTCGGCAAACAATCAATACGGTGTCTTTGACCATCGATACAGTGCAAAACATAACATCACGATATTTTCTTGCGATATTTTCATGATCGACTCTTAACTGGATTAAGGAGGTTTCCAAATCCAGTAAACAGGGCAAACCAGCAGGGACTCCGCCTTCTTCCCACCTCATTTACATTCCTCTTTCATCCCTCTTTCATCCCTCTTTCATCCTTGCACTCAGGATCAACCAGTTGCAACTTTTTCTTCTCCACGTTCTTTGTGTTGAATTTTTGGCGTATTTTTAGTATAATGTGTTACTTTTCCCTCCTGATCTACTTTATATACTGTACTTTATGCGCTGTGTTACACATATTGTATTATTATTAGCATGTATGTATATAGCTACCAGTTTTTAAACCTTAAAAGAAGGCGGGGTTACACTTAGGGATATTTACAAGGGGCGAACGCAGACGTCTGCTTTCGGAAGGCCGGGGGTTTGGTTTGGTCTAGTCCCGCTTCTGGTCACTACTGTACACTCATTTTTATAGACTTACAGTCATTACTTATAGAGATTACAGTCATTGGTGAGAAATGGGTGCAACTATTTAGTCGAGTCATCTATGTAAACACTTCTCTTTCAAGTGCACTTAAACCTGCACTAATCTCACAGTTATTAAAGGCTTATGAGTGCACTCCTGTTTTCCTTTCAGTTTTAAGTGAGTACACTCGCTGACCACAAAAATTCCAGCCAGACAGATGAGTCAGATTGTGTGTGTGTGTGTGTGTGTGTGTGTGTGTGTGTGTGTGTGTGTGTGTGTGTGTGTGTTTATATATCAGGTAGATATGTAAATAATTACAGGCAGGGTCTGATAAGATATTGGGTCTAGTATCCAGGATCCTAGAGCCAACTTTCATTGCATTCACACAGGTAGAAGTTCTCCTGGAAGTTCTCCTCGTGTATTCGTTCTGGTCAGTGAGTGTACGTGCAACTGTTTATTACTGTCCCTCTTTGGCCTACTTTCTATCAGTAAGCATATACACACATATAAATGCAGACACCTAAAGCAGCTTTAAAGCAGGTTGTAAACACATCTGCAGGCTATCCTACATCAATCCATATCCATAGAAAGTAGAAAGGAAAGTGAGCAGAAGCTCTATCGTAAGTCCAGTAGGTCTACTTGGTTGCAGGTTAGGTGTTCTGAGGAGCAGCGTAAATACTGGTTGTTCAGATAATGACGTTGCCTGGTTACATGTAAAGAACAATGAATTTGGGTTAAATTGGGGAAAATCTTGAAATCAGTTTGCATGTCCTCATTGTATAATTCCTTTTACAACTGAATTGGAGCATTCTTTCTGGGCGGGAATCGCTTTTAGATTTGGATCGGAGCATTCTTTCTGGGCGGGAATCGCTTTTAGATTTGGATCGGAGCATTCTTTCTGGACGGGGATCGCTTTGAGATTTGGATCGGAGCATTCTTTCTGAACGGGAATCGCTTTGAGATTTGGATCGGAGCATTCTTTCTGGGCGGGAATCGCTTTTAGATTTGGATCGGAGCATTCTTTCTGGGCAGGAATTGCCTTCAAAATTGAATCTGAGCATACTTTGTGGGAGGGAATTTCTTCCAGAATTGAATCTGAGCATACTTTGTGGGAGGAAATTGCTTTCAGAATTGAATTTGAGCATACTTTGTGGGAGGGAATTTTTAGGCTTGAATATGAACATAGTTTCAGATGAGGTACTGAGACTGAGAGCGTTGTTGCAGACGGACAGGTACTTGCTGGGTTCTGCCACAGACGTCACCCTGTCCCAGTGTTCCAGGTTTTGTGTGTAATCACACCTGAACAGGAACTTCTTGTCAAACTTGGAATCTTTCAGTTGTTCAAGCTTTTCAGATGGAGAAAAGAAAAAGAAGGTTAAAAGATGTCATGAGCACTATTTCAATATGAATATGGAAGCATTATTATGAAAATGTGCATTTTAAGCAACTCATTAATGTTCAGCCACAGGTTGAAACCACAGCGGTACTTCTAGGGGTCCGTTGGACAAAAATAACATCAATTCTACTGTTTTGCAAAGTCAAGCTCTGTACAGTAAATGTTGTACAGTAAATGTAGAAATTTCAACACACATAATTTAAGATGCGACATATTACGAAAATTAGGGGTTTACAAAAATTCTTTTCACCAAAATACTTAACGTTCACATTATGGTCACATGATAACAGCATGGTCTGGCAGCTGTTACTGTGGGATGACTGGGTGAGAAAACGTGTTAAATGGTCATTTTCACACTGAGCTCAAAGCTGGTGGAACAGCTTTGTTTTGGGTTGATTTGATCCCACAAAATCAGCCTGACTCCTTTTGTAATGAACAGCGTGAATGGCGCTGCTATTTCAGCACTGCAGATCGAGGAGCTGAAGTTCGAATCTGGAATTGGATTGAGACCTTGTGGATTGTAATCTAACTGATTAGGCAAATCTGTGTCGATACCCAGCTCTAATGTAAATGATAGCGTCCACTGTGTCTCTGACTGACCAAACCAGGCACAATCCAAACGAAGGAAATACAGCAGTGAGTGTCTGCAGTGTCTTCTAAATTGTGGAGGAACAGAGAATAAATGACATAATTTCCATAATGATATTTCCATTTCGGAGTACACTAAGCATTCGAGATCGATGCAGCAGGTGCTGAAAATATTAAGGGATAAATTTTGGATATTGTAAAAAATAAATAAATAAATAAATAAATTGCTATTAAATTTGCAACAGTGACCAATCCATATAACATATAGATCAAAAACGACTGTAGTGTAAAGAGACACATCAAAATATGCGTATTTAGGTACTAAATCCCAGCGGTGACGCATAGAATTTGTCGATTAAGTTGGCCTTGACTTGCAAAACAGTTGAGATCCTGTGTAACAGATGTATTTTACATCTGTCTGCTTAATTCCGTTATTCAGATGCACCGTAACAGTAATTTTGTGTCAGTTAATTCATTGTAGGACCTGCACAAAAGTTCCAACAGCAATTAAACCCAAAGAGAAATAAAATGAAGCATCAGAGATCGAAATTACCTGGATTTCGGATGTTTCTCTGTTCACCGCAGCCAAATACTTCTGGTCTTTACTTTCAAAGCAGAAGGACAAGTACACTTTTTTATCGTCCAACGTCCACATCCACAAATGGACTGAGGAAAAGGACAAAACAATACGATTACTTGCGTGTTATAAATGTGTTATAAAATGTGTAAACTATGCATATCATAGTTTTCTGGATTTACTGCTGCTTATTTTTGCCATAATAAATAAATAAATAAATAAATAAAGCAATTACACCCATTTTAAGAACAGTTAACTTTTAATTATTAAGAAAATCCAGACACTGTTGGAAGACTGAAATATAATATAGTTTAAATATTCTAAATAAATAAAACCTATAACATTAAAACACTGTTTACAAGCAAAACCGACAGACTGGATCATACAGGTTAATGAACTCTCTTTGCTAAAAAATACATTATGATCAATATCGAGGTCATCAAGCGAATTAAGAGGTTATGTCTGTTCATTATATTAGGCCATAATGTAATTATCTACACACCCTGCAGGCATTTATAGCCCAATCTTCCTTGTGCAGCACCATCTGAAGGAGCCGGAATTTACCACCACGCAAGGTGTGTTATTTTCTGTTACAGCAGCTAAGTGTTATTGGCAGTGTATCAGGATTGGTGCCAATCCAAGCACGTTTTAATGGAAGGAGTATTGGCTTTTTAAATCCCGATCCAGTTCTAGGTGTTCAGTGCACCACCTTGTGTTTGCATGGCACAATTAACCAGGGCAGCTTGCCATCACTAATGGGCGACTTCTGACAACAGCGTGTAACTACAGGCAAAGGCATGGATCTCGAGTTCAGATCGGAGCATGGGCAAAAGGACTTGATCATTGGAACATCACTAGCTATTGATTTACATGCAGCCTGAAGAACTCTTGCCTCATCGTTCTTTAATCATTACACAAATCTAAAGACAGCATTCCAAATGCAGCAGTTATACTTGTGGGAGCACATCCTGCTGACAGCTGACATCCTCCTGAAGCTATTTCAGGGATTTTTCTGTCACGTATGCCAGATTTCTGGAGCATATTCTAGGAAAGAAATGAAGTGTGAACCACTCACCTTTGGAGCCATTTCCATTCGTTTTAATGACGATTTGGTGAGACAACTTTCCTGACCATTCTATCTTGGCATACCCGGATGGGGTTTTCAAAAGGCCCTCCATTTTCTGATCAGGGTTCATGCTTTCAGGGGTCTAGAAGAGCAGATGACTAACAGTTAACTTGTATTTACCGTCATACCCTGTAGGTTTTTCATCCAAAATGATCTCAATAAAAGAACCCCGTCTACCAATCATCAATGCATGCAGTAATGCTTGAACGTTTGCAAATCATTTATAATTTTCTATAGTTCTACATAAACCTCAGCCAAAACATCAGATTTTCCAAAAGTCCTAAAAATAGATATGGAACCAAATTAGACAGAAATATTACACTGATCATTTATTTTCTATTGAATATGAAATTCAAGACTATTATTAGCCTCCAACAAAGATCACACCAAGAGCAAGGTGTGTAACAGTCCACCAGCTCACAAAGGAACCCAAGAGAACCTCTAAGAAACTTTCTCACATTGGCTAATGTTAATGTTCATGAGTCCACCATCAGGAGAACCCTGAACAACTGGTGTTCATGCCAAGCTGCTGCTCTCCAAAAAGAACATTGCTGCCTGTCTTCCAAAAGACTAGGAACAATGTTTTGCATGCATGAGAACACAGTAAAACACTGCCGTCCAGCATAAAACCATAAAACATGATGATGGTATCTCACAGCTTGGGTCTGTTTTGCTGAATCTGGTCCAGGACGGCTTGCCATCGTTGATGGATCAACTAACAAACTCTAATGGAAAATATCAGGACATCTGTCTGATATATTTCCCAATAAAAAAAATGATCTGTGTAATATGTTGGTCTCATTTGTCTAATTTGGTTCTTTAAGGATCTGAAAATGTGATGAGAGCAGAACTCTAGAAAGTGCTAAAGGCTCTCCATCACTAATGATGAAAGAAGGATCAACTGTAGATTATTTCTGTCCACTTTGAGTCACTGCACTGACCAAACAGTAAAGCTTTAGAGACAGAATCCTGAATCAGCAGATTAACACTATTTCATCCCACAGCTCAGCTTCAGTACTCACCACGCTTCCAGGACCAGCAGAGGAGGTCTGTTCTTCAGAAATTCAGGCTTCACTTTCTCAGGCAGTAACCCTGGACTGGGCTGGGCTGGACTGGGCTGGGCTGGACTCGACTGGACTCTCAGGAGGAGATCTATCTGCACTGAGCTCAGGGGGCAGCTTTCCCTTTTTATGGTCCTGCAGTGAAGTGCACACACCTCCAAGGAGGCAGGGCTTAAAGCAACTCTGACCCACTTCTAATAAATGTTTTCGTAAAGGGTTTAGGAAGTTTATTATATAACACATCAAGACATTGAACAAAAAGGCAAAGACTGGAACTTTTCCTAGCAATGACAAATGGATTAAGTGGGAAAAGTGGGCATTTGTGGTGGGAAGGAGTACTGTTCACACTTCCCAGTAAAGCAGTCAACACTGGTTTGTCTAATCAACCGTCACTCAACATCAGGTGTTTGAAAATGTAAGATCAAAGGCACCATTTAACTCTTTGAAGTATCTTCATTGATTCATGCGTTGATACTTAGTTGATGCATAATATTTTATAAACACACACATTCTTGTGTCCAGTGAGCACTGATGAAGGACTAGAGGATGACCAGCACTAGGCAGGAATGTCTAATAGAGTGAACAATTAGTGGGCACAGAGTTTCAGCAGTCCAGCAGCACTGCTGCATCTGATGAACTCCACCACCATGTCAGTGTGACTGCAGTGCTGACCATGACCCACCACCCACATAACAGCTGCTCTGTGGTGGTCCTGTGGGGTCCTGAGCATTGAAGATCAGGGTGAAGTGTGGAAGCACCGTGGACAGTTGTCACACCTCACACATCCAGAAGGCCTGGTTTCATTGTGTGCCCCCTGGTGGTTGTGGAGCAGGGGTTTCCTGGTTGAGTGGAGTTAGTAAGTTGGATATATACGGTAGACATAGGCCAGGTCGCACAGCCACTAACGTCTAAAGGAACCACAGCGTGAAGCTTGGAAGTCGAGAAGATTAGAATGTGAGGAGCAGTAATCTGACACAGCAGGTCATTCGTCTTTACAACTTCTTGCTGATTGGACAGGGCTCTGCACTGACATATTGTCAAATTAGAGAAGTGAGGGCAGCTGTCAAAAGCCCCTTGAAATGATTGAGACGGTGGACAGGGCTGTCGGGACTCACAGTGGCTGACAGTGACTTTAAATCACATCTCAGAGTGTCTGTCAACTTTGCAACGGAGAAAGGACCGTTTGAGAGACTTTACTGGACCAGAAGATTAGTTGCAAAATGGACACTGCTCTGTCCTAGCCAAAATATTCTTGTTATCAGCGATTCGGCTCCCCTATCAGCTCTGAATTTGGCTGGAAAGTTCTCCCAGAGGACAGCGCTCTGGAACGCTCCCTCCCCTTTCCTTACCACCCGCTGATTGTAGACTCTGACTGGCTGCTCAAGGCTGTTTTCAGGGGTTTGCTGAGCTTTGTTATCTGCGAACTGGGTCATTGTCTCCATTGCGACTGCTGGAGCTCACCTCTGGCTCTGGACAGGACGCTTTCTTCAGGAGGCCGCAGGCCTTCGCAGCTCATCTCCCTCTGTGGCAAGAAGCGTCTGCAAATCGGCCGGCAGCTGGACAGGACATGCTTGTCTCACCTGACCCCTCACTCCCTAGTCTGTGTTGAATTATGTGTGCTTTAAATGCTTGGATTTGTTTTTTTAATCTACCTAAATTATGCTCTTCCTGGAACGTAGTCTGGGTGTGTTTTTTTTTCCTTCCTTACTGCATGTAATTTTTCACTGAAGGAACCCTCCCAAGGGATCAAAAAAGCTCTATTCTATTCTATTCTATTCTATTCTGTACACTGCCATTGTTTTTTCCAATGAATTTCCCTCCAAGGGATCAATAAAGTATATATCAATCAATCAATCAATCAATCCATCAAAAGTACGTACAGATTTAAAAGTCTTCGATTTTTTGCGCAAAACACTTGAAGGCAACTTGGAGTATAAAGGGGTTCAACGATGTAGATGCACACTGGTTGCTGGGGGAAGGAGGTTGGATGAACTAGTGGAATTACAGTTGAATTTTGCGTTACATTCATCGCCAGACGTTACAATCCCATGTGAGGCTTTACCAGCCATGGCAGGTCCTACTGGAATCGTGTGGGAAATGTATCAGGTTTATTTATAATTTATTTACACTGGCATTACGTTGCATTTTGGAACATGCTTTGTCCAGGCAGCTCACTGAGCCTGGTGCACTTTAGTTCATGCTCAGCTGAAGCAGGTCGCCTGGTTTGGGCGGTCTGCGTGCTGTGTTTGATCTTTATCCACTGATGCCTAATAGAAGATCATAAACTAGGAGGAAAGTCAGAAGGTAAACTTGACAACGTGAGCGCTCTGCATTGATGTCCTCTGTTACACCAGCGCAGAGAGAGAGGTGAAGAGATTAGATTAGAAATGTTCTCAATGATTAGAGTAAAAACACTGTTCATGCAAAATGCAAAGGCTGCCATGACCTGCTGGAGTTTCTACCATCCCTAAAAGACCAACGTGCCAGACCACGACTGAATAGGCAGGGCTGATCGAAGCCACACTGCATGTTTGAAAGTTTGAGGACACATCTTCTACTGGACACATTACGTACAACAGTCAACCAAATGAACTGATGTGAAGAGACCTGTCCACTCCTGTTCAACCAAACATCCAGGGCTGAATTAAGTGACCAGCCCTGTTCCAATCAAAGACAACTCCAACCAAAGCAGGTTGAACTCTCTAATACCCTTGATTTCAGAAGAATCAAGGAAATGAGCAGGTGTCCTAATACATTTGTCACAAACATTTAAATGAGAGCACATTTTTTCAAAAATACTTCCACATAATGTATCAAGTCATATTGCTGTTAGGCTCTTCAGAGTGTGGCAGAAAGAAACCCCTTGTTCAGAGAGGTCAACAGAGCATGGTCAGACTGGTTGGAGCTGACCAGAACAGAGGGCCAAAAAAAAAAAAAAGTTATTGTTTGGTTTCATCCATCCACAAAACATCCTTCTGACTGGTCCATGTGATCTTCAGTAACCTGCAGAGGGTTCTGTAACTTTTTCCAGCCTGATGTGCAGCAACAACTCTTCTTCTGTGCTCCTCAGGAATCTCTTTTGTAGGTGCAATGATGCACTTCAACAAACCTGTTGTGGAGGTCAGACTTTGACAGATCCCTGTTCTTTAAATAAAACTGGCCACGCCCACTCACGCCTGATTACTTTTACCCTCACAGATACATAATATGGGATGTCATATACTGTTCTCTGTTGTGTGATCAGTGCTTTTAGGACTTTGGCTCAAGTTTGTGCAGAAATATACAAAAACTCTAAAGGGTTCACAAACGTTCAAGCACCACATACGAACTGAAGACCTGTGGACTGTGTTCTTTCATTGGGCTCATTGTGGAGCAACGCGAGCAGCAGCAAATCCTGGAACTGTACACTCAAGCAAACCATCAGTCTTCCGATTTTCTGACAGAGCACGACTCCTGTGACCTCTTTGAGGATCAGATGGAACACAACCAGATAAGCCAAATGTGAAGAGTCCAGAAGGCCAAACACATCCGTTCGTGAGCTGAATTCCAAGAGAACGTGGGTCATGCAGACAACGACGCTATGTTTAGTTGCAGTTATTTCTGCACATGGGGGGGGGGGGGTTCACATACTTTTGCCTTCACAGATACGTCGTTTTGGAGCGATTTCCTCAGTAAACGTGTCCGCTCGTCTACTTTTAGGACTTTTAGCTCAAATTAACAGACTTTAGTAGTACTCTGAGCAATGCCTTAGGGGTGTAGCGGTTCATAGGGTTGACTTTTCCTCTCAGCATAAGCTAAAAATTGGTGTTATATGGTAGAGCAAGCATCACTTTATACACTCTCTCTCTCTCTCTAATATGATTTGAATGTATGAAGCCATTGAGAAAGTGAACTAGGTGTCAGAATGTGATCATCCATATTATCAGTGTTTTTCAGGGTTGGGTTTACTACCAGAATACATCTAACAGCATTACGTAATCAGGGTAAAAAAAAAAAGACAGTGACTGTAATCTGTGGGGTGTGCACAATATATCGCAATGAGGGATGTACAATAGTCACAGTGCAGGATAAAAACGTCATGTAAGGCAAACTCAAGTATGAACTTTTGCAGTTGCTTGACGGCAAAGAAAAAATTGCAATGTTCTGATGACATGTCGGATCACCGATTTCTGGTGAAGGCCGGTTGAGGTTCCTAATATCGCAATATGTTTTGCAGAATAAAGAACTGCAATATCAGTTCTTTAAACATTGTACTCCCATTTCATCATCAGTGGACCAACAGAAATCATTCCTTCAAACGTGAAATAACATTGAAAATCAGATTCCTTCCTCCCTAAAAACTTCCCATCAGAGATCAGAGCTGTTTCTCAATATCCATTCCTGTGTCGCGTTCCAATATGCGTTTACAGAGAACCTCAAAAGATCCTGGAGGTTTTGTAGTTATGCACCAGTTACGGAATTGCTGTCAAAAACGTACGGGAAAACCCTGAATTCTGTGATGTTGTACGATTTTACGCACTACTGTGTACACTGGTCCTCCATCCTCGTGTGTCTTTATGAAGACAAGAATTCCGAAAAGTGACAGTAATCAGCAATACGCCCTAAAACTTCGGAGCTCAGCGATCTGCTGCTTTAGTGTAAATGACAGTGAAGGCCACTTCCCGACTGCGTGTGCAGGCCTGGAGTGAAAATAAATACCAGATGACGCTCGAATTTAAACCTACTTTAAAACACATTAGTCACGTTAAATGGCCAAGCTATCAATCTTGAGGATCACAGGAGAACCATGTCTATCCTGGATGTTTGAGTTGTCCATGACCGGAAAATCGGTCGACTGTTTTCCAGGACGCACCACGTAATAGCTGCTCTGTGGTGGTCCTGCTGTGGGGTCCTGATCATTGAAGATCAGGGTGAAAGGAGGAGAAAAAAGTCTGCAGAGAAACAGATGAACGACTCTCTGCAGTTACAGAACTAAAGTGCGCCTGTGAGGTCAGAGGGGCTGATAGAACAGAAGCGAGGGTGGTCATAATGTTATGGCTGGTGTGTGCACATATGGAGTAAAAGAAACCGTCAGGAAATGCATCAGACGAAACTATTTGGTTCTGCTCTGAGGCAGAAAACAGACGCTGGATCATGGATGCATGTCAAAACCCGCTGTTCCACGTACCCAAGTATTGCATAAGCGATGGAATCATCAGCAGAGTTCTGTCATTTGGAGGACTTTGGTTCAAATTAGAAGCAGGAGGACGACCACCTACTCAGAAATATGAAGACAAGGAAACGAGAAAGAGATAAAAGGGCCAGTTAATAAGAGCAGGGGAGGCTGACGTACCCTTTCCCAGATGTTTCTTCATACAATCATGCCTCTGAGGTCTTTAGACTTCATGGCTCGGTTTGTGCTCTGACACACTGTCTACTACGTTACCTTATATGAGCAGGACTTTTTCCAAATCCTGGACAACTGATCAACTGAACTGACCACCAGTGTCCGATCAAGCTGTAGAGAACTCAATTTTTAGTGTCATGGCAAAGGCTGTTTAAGAGCCCAAGGACTCTTATTGGTGTAGGACAGTATAGTTGGCCAGACTGGGAATCGGACCCCAGTCTCTCACAGGAAGTGGTGGCTAACTGGTGGTGTTAACTATTGCACCACACCAACCACCTCCGAAGCGTAACCTCGATTTCTTATGACTTTGAAGAACAACTTTAAGAAAAAACAGTAAACAAAGTTGAATTAGATAGTGAAGATGAATGAGAGAACATCGTCATCCCACTGAAATGCAAGGGAAGGGGCGGAGGGAGCCGCTATACTGAAACCAGTGATGACTTCACTGTCGAAAGTTGCGGTGCTGTCCAAAAATGCGTCATAAAACCAGCTGCAATATCGACGGCGTTTCACTTTTCACACTCACTGACTGATTCATTTTATTCAGTCCTGGCCGTTTTCGTCATCCGTTTCTTCATCCGTTTGTTTTTTCCCTGGAAAACGTTCCTCTCGGTTAATGCAGTCACACAATCAGACTGAAAAACGGATGTTTTTAATGGACAGAAATCAACTCCAAAGAACAATTGTTGATTAAAAAAAGGGTTTATTTATTATTGAGTGTCCTGTACTCAGCACAACAAGAACGGTAAACACTAATTATCATAACACAGTTATCAATGTCCATTCACAATGCACTCTCTCCTTCATCCCGTCCTGTTCTAGGTAAAGCATATCTAGGACATATGTCCATACAATCATACGTTTAATGTTTCATCTACAGGGCGGGTCTTCGTCTGCAGCCGAATGCAGAACGTTACGCCGTGAAACATTAACAGGTCAAATAAATATCTAAAGCCCTTTTCCGGCTGCATTTTTGCCTGCAGGAAACACTCCGACCATAAAAACATCACCGATGAGCAGTGAAGCAAGAGCCCTCCGAGTGCTTCACAAAGCGATTGCTCAAAGCAATGTGTAGTAAACAGTCACACCTCCGCCTGCTCATAAACCAGTTCGATTGCCACACGCTCCTTCAGGGCCTCGTTTTCACGGTACACGTAGAGGTGGGCCTCCTTCGGTTCTGATGTGCGCGTGCCGCCCACCTCACCGTCGCCCTCTTTCAGAAGGTCTGGGAGGGCGCTCACGCAGGGGTCGTGCTCCCGCAGGGCTGCTGGGTAACGAGGAGCCTGTTTCTCGATTCGCAGCGAGCGGCGGACAGGAGTAAAGAAGTGAAGATCGTGGCCGTTGACTCTGCCCGATTTCTCCCTCTGCTGACTCCGTTTCCCTCTGGTATAAACAGACAAGCAGAACAGTAATGACTTCACATGATGCAATGTTTTGGCTGTATTCAGTCTCCAGGAAATGAGGAGAACAACCCCGTGCAGGACCAGGACCAGGAGAATAAAAGCTTACTCATTCTTTTAGTTCAAATATAAACATTAGTCAGTGTTGCTCTGCTTTATCTCAGTACGGTGTCGATGGAGGGTATAACGTAATGGAGTGTCGATAGAGCGTCCAGTAACATCCCACACATTTTCAATCAGGGACCGGTCTGGAGATGAGACCGACCACGGCGTAGTATCTGTGTCTTCAAGGTGAGATCTCGAGACGGCAGCGGTGTGGACGAGCGTCTTCCTTTTGGCGTTTGGAATCGTCCGTTTGGAGTGTGTGTTCAGGAAAGGTAGAACCACTGGTTGCAGAACCTCGTTAATGTAACGTTGGTCTGTTAAAGTGTCTGTAATGAAGACCGAAGGTGATCTGACAGTGGGGTAGGACAGGCTTGGGTGCTGGGCTCTTTCTGCCCTTTGTTGTGTGACCTTCCCTCTGGGATTAATATCTGTCCATCTGTCCATCTATCTGTCTACCCAAATTGAGAACACAGACAGATCCAAGACCACCTAATCCATTCTTTTTTAAAGCGAAGGGTTGGTTCCGTCAGAAGTGGCCACATGATCGCTCTGCCGTGTCGAATCCGGGGGTGCAGTGAAGAGTCGAGCCAAGATTAACTTCAAGCATCTGTCGAGTCAGAACCAAATGCTTGTCCTCTGGGATTCTGAATTATGGAGGGACTGCTGAGTATAAATAAGTGGACCTTTGGATTGCTGTTCTCGTCACTGATCGATGATTGATTATCACAACTGCTCTCCTGTACCTGTGGACAAAATGTCCATCTATGCAACGTTAAAGCCTCATTTTTTACATTCATTTAATGTAAAATGGAAACAAAGCAAAACATTAAGATGTCAAAACAAAAAGACTTCAAATTGGACACCAAAGTGTAATGCAATAAAAAAACCTTCACGATATTCTGACTGGTTTCAGATAAAGGGGTATAAAAATAAATTTAGGAAGACAGGATTCCAATTAGATGACGCAGAGATTGACTTAACACCCCCACAGAGCTGACGGTGAATCAGTGGAGTGTAATAAAATACACTGTTATTATTATTGTGTAATATTTACCTGCCTCACCTCAGCCATCAAACCGGCATCTCTCAACCTGAGGTTCCTCAATCTAATCTTCACTTGAAACAGTCAGCATGACTGTTTGCCCTCCAAGCAGTGTCTCCACCTGTGCACATCCTGCACACCACCCCAGGAACCATTAAACAAAGCAAAAAAAGCTAAGATGTGGCAGGGGTGCCTCCAGGACCAGGGCTGAGAAACACTGATCTAGTACAATCAGCCGATTCTAGATATCGAGGTTAAGGCTGGAAGCCACTTCATTACTTGGTACTTTATTATTGTGCTTCTTCAAAGTTCTGTGTTTCGCAGCGATGTGGTTCCAGTGCCAAAATCACAGATGGTTCCATGTTTTTCCAGTGAAAAATCAAAGACACTCCAGATAAACAGTTGCTGTTCTGACCCCGTAAACTTGCTCTTCTAGAAAACATTGGACCGATGATGCAAGAAGGTTGCGTAAACGTTGTCCACTCACCTCAATGATGTTTCCAACGAATGAATAAATAAGATACATGAGGATTTGTTGCTTTACGGAATAAGCAAACAATCGACGGGAATGAAACTTGGTGGGTTTGTTTGACGTGGTGAAAACAGGCGAATGGTTCAAGTTTAAGGCACCAATGTAAACAAGGACGAGCCACTGTGTATGGTAGAAGTGACGGTAAGGATCTGGAGGCTGTACGAGAACCACAGAGAGGGACAACCGATGAATTTGAAGTTCGGTGGACATTTAGTGAGCAGTGATGCCCCCCACGAGTCATCCTGTTAGTGGCAGGCGGCTGTACGACGCAGGACGACATGCCTGCAGACTGTTACGATGACTACCTCGAACACCGCGTCAATGTCACCAATGACAGCAATAGTGTCGTATCAGATGGTGTCACTCAGTGGCGGTGTAATCTCTGTTTACAAGCACAGAAGTGGTTGATTGCCTTCTAATGGTGCCATCTGGCACTGTAAAGTGACCTCAGAATTGCATTTCCGGTCTGAAAACTGTCCTTCTATTGATCTATTTCTACTTCAAACCCTCAGACAGTCAGACAGTTCTTCACACATCTCCATTAAACATGGTTCTTCATGCAAACTAAAGCAGTTCCTCTGGTCTTTGCTTGAGAACTATGTGGATCAAGTGATCTGGATCAATAGACTACAAAGAGAATACGCACCCTGGAGTTGTCGTGATCTTGTATTTTATCACAGACGAGTTTCCCGTTGCCCCTCGTATCAGTGCTCCGATAGGTTTTGGGGTGTGCATGTCACCCGGGTGCGTTCCCTCCTCCTCTCCGTCTACTTCCTCCAGTGGCTCCATACAAGTGGAAGCAGGGCCTTTTTATTTATACATAAAAAAATTACATACATTTACATTTACGACAGATAAAAGGTTTGTTTCAAGGTACATCTAACTGAAAATCTGCCAATAACCACGCCAACGCAAAAAATGAATTTACCTTTTGCTTCTTTCTTTTTCAGGATCTCGAACACCACAGCACGCAGATCGTCCAAAGGCTACAAGAAGCAATGAGGTATGAACATGGTTATTCATGCTGCTCTATGACAGACCATTTGGCGTGGTTCAATTCAGGGTCATTATATATATATATATATATATATATATATACATACACACACACACACTGGTTTGAGGAATTAATGCAGCGTAAATGTGTTTAACAGACACACACACTACTAGTCCCTGTAGTACTGCCAATAGAATAGGACTCTCTGGAACAGAAACGTTCATGAACCTACGGTCACTGTGTCTAATACCACTAGCAGTGGAACCGTGTTCTCTGGAATGATGGAGCTCCATACAGTACTTTTGGGAGGCATGAGGGGGTAGTTGGGGTGGTAATCATCCAATATCCTGACCTCCCTAATGCACTTGTTGCTGAATGCAATCAAATCCTCACAGCAATGCCCCAGAACCTATGAGGAAGCCTTCCTGGACAGTAGAAACCGTTCTTTTTAATACACTTGTAGGACAAGCAGCAACAAGACAGCAGGTCATGTGAACCTGGAGTGAACTCTGTAAAGAGGAAAGCAAAAAGCTTGTAAAACGAGGAGTTTAACAAATCACTTACCAGAAGAGTAAAATCATGACAGCACTGAACGGCCAATATAAACATCTGCACAAGGACGCCACTTTGAAAGCTAAAGAAAAAGACTTTACAAAGCCAAGCAGCCATAAACAGCCATAAAAGCGATGTCAGTGAAGCAATAAAATGAGGACACGTGTTGTGTGTTATTGTAAAATAAAATTCGCCTTTATCTCGAGTGTTACACTGCATTCAAGGTTAGGAATATAACTAACGTAAACAACAAACTGAGCCACGAGTGTCGTGTTAAATACTGTGTGTTTTAATGTTAGCATGTCCTTCTGCAGAATTATACTAACTAGCACCTTGTTGCTCCAATCAGAACTTCACTCCCTCACTGCACAGCCTGCAGCTCCTTATACACCAACACATTAAACTCCACTGTTCATCTTTAATCAAGGTTTCTCAATTATTGTGTATTGTGTTTTCTTTTACTCAGGGCATTTACGCTACTACAACAGTTTCTGCCATTGTTTACTTAACAGTGCCATTCTATGAACTAGCCGGTATTAAAGATCAGCAGCAGTGTAGTTACTGAAACTGTATCAGAAACACAGTCCGGTAGCCGCTATTAAAGATCAGTAACAGTGTAGTTACTGAAACTGTATCAAACACAGTCGGTAGCGGTATTAAGATCGGCAGTGTAGTTACTGAAACTGTATCCAGAAACACGATCCGGTAGCGGTGTAAAGATCAACGGTGTAGTTGCACAAACTGTATCAGGAAACGGTCTATGGCGATTATTAAAGATCAGCAGTGTAGTTACTGAGCATCGAAACACGGTCCTGTAGCGGTATTAAAGATCGGCAGCAGTGTAGTTACTGAAGCAGTGTCAAAGTACAGTCGATCGGCGGTATTAAGATCAGCAGCAATTGGTTTACTGAAACCCGTATCAAACTGATCCGGTAACGATTCAATGAAGATCAGCAGCAGTGTAGTTACTGAAACTGTATCAGAAACACAGTCGGTAGCGGTATATTAAAGATCAGCAGCAGTTTACTGAAGCATATCAGAAACGCAGTCCGGTAGCGGTATTAAGATCGGCAACGGTACGAGATTTACTGGGCATATCAGAAACACGATCCGGTGGCGATGACCAAGATCAGCAGCAGTGTAGTTACTGAAACTGTATGAAGAAACACAGTCCGGTGGCGATATTAAAGATCAGCAGTGTAGTTGCGAAACTGTATGAAACACAGTCCGGTAGCGGTATTAAAGATCAGCAGTGTAGTTACTGAGAACTGTATGAAACACAGTCCAGTAGCAGCTGTAAAGATGGTAACAGTGTAGTTACTGAAACTATCAGAAACACAGTCCGGTGGCGGTATTAAAGATCAGCAACGGTGTAGTTGCACAGAGCAGTATCAGCACAGTCAGTAGCGGTATTAAAGATCCTTAACGTTGTAGTTGCGAGCAAGTATCAAACACAGTCCGGTGGCGGTAGTAAAGATCAGCATGATGCGTTCACTGAAACGTATAGAAACACAGTCGGTGGCGGTATTAGATCAGCAGCGATGCGTTGCTGAAACCGTGCGCTCAAACACAGTCCGGTGGCAGTATTAAAGATCAGCAACAGTGTAGATTGCAAAAACCGTATCAAACACGATCCGGTGGCGGTATTAAAGATCAGCAGCAGTGTAGTTACTGAAACGTATCAGAAACACGATCCGGTAGCGGTATTAAAGATCAGCAGCAGTGTGAATTTACTGAAACCGTATCAAACGCAGTCCGGTAGCGGTATTAAAGATCCCAGCAGCAGTGTAGTTGCTGAAACCGTATCAGAAACACAGTCCATTAGCGGTATTAAAGTGACGGTGTAGTTACAGAGCCATTATCAGAAACGCAGTCCGGTAGCGGTATTAAGATCAGTATCAGTGCCAGTTACTGAAACACGTCATCAAACACAGTCGGTGGCGGTATTAGATCAGCAGCAGTGTAGTTGCTGACACTAACCTTGAAACACAGTCCGGTAGCCCAGTATTAAAGATCAGCAGCGGTGTAGTTACTGAAACTGTATCAGAAACACAGTCCGGTAGCCGGTATTAAAGATCAGTATCAGTGTAGTTGCTGAACTGTATCGAAACACAGTCCGGTGGCGGTATTAAAGATGCGGCGGCAGTGTAGTTGCTGAAACTGTATCCAAACTGATCCGGTAGCGGTGTAAGATCGACAGCCCAGTGTAGTTACTGAAACTGTATCAGAAACACGATTACGGTGCTTGGTATTAAAGATCAGCAGCAGTGTAGTTACACCAAACTGCTTATCAGAAGCACAGTCCGGTGGCCCGGTATTAAAGATCAACGGTGTAGTTACTGAAACTGTATCGAAACACAGTCCGGTAGCCGGTATTAAAGATCAGCAGCAGTGTAGTTACTGAAACTGTATCGAAACACGGTCGGTAACGGTATTAAAGATCGGCAGCAGTGTAGTTACTGACACTGTATCAGAAACACAGTCCGGTAGCCGGTATTAAAGATCGGAAGCAGTGTAGTTACTGAAACTGTATTAGAATCTGCTCTCTCTCAGAGCAGCACTCTTGATACTGATATCTTTGGCAACAGTACAGCATTCATTCTGTAATCTTAAATGCACCACCATATAAATACTGACAATAAAGACTGGATTGTAAACTTAAACACAATGGTGTCTTCAGAAAACATCCCGTTGCAGCTTCAGATAAAGAGACCAGTGAGACTTAAGGACTCAGTGGGGTAGAAGCGTCGGAAGAAAATACTCCCGTCTATTATAAGTAGGGTGTAGGGGGGCTCGAGTTCCCAGCAGTTCCAGGCCTGATGCCATAACGGAAAGGCAGGAGGAAAATAGCAGCTGTGGTTGTGATTCCAAACAGCAATGGTCACGCAGTTCGATTTTAGGTCTGTGAGAATGCACCACGTCAGTCATTCTAACCAACTCTGCAACAATTCCAGACCATTTTACAGCCTGTAAAGTAAAGCAAAAATAAAAATGTCAGGTTATATTAGTCGCGTGTCAATCGAGACGGTAGAATATCACACCATATCCAGTTAAATACTCTGTCAGTACTGGGGTGTTAAGTTCCGTTGTGCATGATAAGAGACACCCTGGGTTGTTCCGCACTACTCGCTGGAAGTGGATTGGTCCGCATCGAGTTTAACGTAGCGTTCAAACGTAACTAGTGTCATGTGATTGGTTCGGGTTTTCACGTCCTGCAGTAGAGATCCTTTACTCCGCCTCGCAGGTAAAAGTCATCCCGTCCGAACAGGGCTTTTAGACACATCAGCCTGGTGGTTCTCCTGCCATCAGGCGTATAAAGACCAGTGATAATAGCACCATCAGTGAGCCACCACACTATATGGGCAACTGGGGTCTGATTCCCAGTCTGGGCAACTGCACTGTGCTCCAATAAGAGTCCTTGGGTTCCAGATACAGCTCTGCGGAATATCTCCAGGGCCAGTCTGTCACGATTTTCTGTCGATGAGTTTAATTTTATTTGTCAATATCACGCAGCCTGGCGCGAGCACAAATGTGGAGGCTCAGCAGAAGCCTGCGCCTTCAGGCCCTCCGAATTGTTGGTCTGACATTACAGTCCTAACGCTCAAGACTTTCAAATCTGCAGAGACCTGAAAGAGAGCGCTGAAGGCGATGCGGTGTCTTTATGAGAAGGATGAATGAAGGATGAAACAGGAAAAACTCAGAGCGTACCTCTCGGACCACGCGGACGGCTTCCTGAAACGTTGGCAGAACATCGAGGTTTCCCGCTCCATCAGTCGACCTGGCAGATCCAGTATTTGGAGAACTTCCGTGCCATTGAACTGAACAAAACCTCTCAAATGTGATCTACCAGGGCAGCCTGACCAGAAACACATCAACACAGGCGAAAAAGGTTACTGGCATGCTGACCTGTTTAGACATCCAGCTAAACCGCCTACCATGAGGCACTTTGTAGTATATATATATATATAAAAATAAAAATACACATATACCGTTATACTTAAGTGATGTTTATGGTGGTGGTGTGGTGTATGTTGCTGGTGCAGTGGATCAGACAGTGTTGACCTCAGTGTCACGTGGACACAGAACAGTCCGCACAACCAGAAAGCGATCAGCCGACAGCGTCTGTGAGCGGCGTCCTGTGAGCACTGATGAAGGACTGAGGGCGACCAACTGGAAACTGTGCAAACTGTGGACAGGCATGCTGCTGGGTGTTTCAACACGTGTCCCTTGTACCAGTACACACAATAACACTCACCACTGTCGTTGTAACATCTGTGGTGAGTGCAATACGATGAAGATCAGGGTGAATAAAGGGTGAAGTGTGCGACAAAAGAAGCCAAACTTAGTTCGGCCTAAAGAGGTGGTCTCGTAAGCCAATATCTGGGTCAGTGAGGTCATTAGCGCGTCCTGAGCTGGGTTCCCAACTGGCCAGTTCATCCTACAGCGATACAGAATCGAAGCCTTCCAAACCACACGTAACTTTTGGTGATGGTGTGTAATGTATATCAGAAGTTTGTCTACAGTCATTTGTTGGCTGGTCTACAGCACAGACAAATGTGGACCTGCAGTCATCTTTTCCCATGTTCCATTGGCTCTGAGGAACTGCAGCTGTAGTCTTCCTCTCATTGGCTTAACAGGCATCGGAGGGCAGCTTATGCTATACCTTGATTCTGCATACTCCTGGGGTTGCATACTGTTACGATGGGAGAAGTGGCCTGTTAGTACTTACCGCTTTTAACAAAGGATGCGGTAGTCACTCTTTGTGGTTCTATCATTCAGACTGTAGATCATCTGTTTCTCTGGAGACTTTATTCTCTAACCACCTGATCTTAATGATCAGGACCCCTGGAACCACCACAGAGCAGATATGATGGTGGTGGTCATTCTCAACTGCAGTCACACTGACATGGTGGTGGTGTGTTAGTGTGTGTTGGTGTTAGTGGATCAGATGCAGCAGGGCTGCTGGAGTGTTTAAACACTGTCCACTCACTGTCCTCCTTAGACCTCCCCTGCAGTGTCTCACGCTGTAGATGTAAAGTCGAGACAGAAGCTCATCTGTTTCTGCACAGTTTGTGTTGGTCGTCCTGTGTCCTTCATCAGTGCTCCTGGTAACGCCATTTGGGACATTTCTGGTGAGTGGACTGTTCTAAGTGTGACTGCAGTGCCGGTGACCACCACCACACAATTATACTCTATGTAGTGGTCTGAGAGTCCTGATGCTGAAGATCAAGCTGAAAGGAGGAGAGTAAGTACCTTTTCTCTTGTAAGACCATTATTTCTGGATAATATTTGGTGGGATGAGTTATAATCTTAAATCTGAAAGCAACCCTTCATTGACATAGATGAACAACCAAACAGAATCTGACATCACTCACATTCTCTCCTCCTGAGGCAGCATTTTGTGTTTGTTTCCATCAAGAGGGACAGATCCTAACACCCTGGGTCCTGGTTGAACCCTGGCTGGGGTTTTAAGCTGCACCGATCGAGCCTGGCTGAAGCTCTTGACGCTGTAGAGCCAACGACCCTGAAGCAGTGCAGTTAGGGGGTATTTTAACTGTGGGACGCTGTAGCTGTGGAAGTGTACTTTTATTGCCAGCTGCTGCTGCTACTTAAGTCTTTTAGAAACAGTCACGGTTTTGAAACAGCTGATGAAGAGACAATGTAGCTGAGATGCGTACAGCAGAACCTCTTTGCACATTATGGAGACCGATTTAATTCAGGTTCTTTAACTGGAAGAAGTAGTTCATTCCGAGTTGGTTGGGATTTGACCTTTTCTGGATGTGGGTTCCTGTTCTGAGATTTTGTAATCTGAGTGGCATCACTGCATGCTTTGCTTACAGGTCTAGTCTGTGTATTAGTCAGAGCTTTCACCTCGTCCTAAGGACACAGCCTGTTGTCTCGATGCTGGAGCGAACAATGCAGATCGGAAACCGATTTCCATTTGAGTTGTATTCCTTTCCTTTGACTGGCTCGTCTAACCACATCAGTGTTCTTGTTTGCTTTCTAGAAGAAGAAGCGCTGCAATGTTTTCCGCGCTGACTGTTGAAAGCGATTTACTGTCAGATTGTTTGGAATGTCCAACACCTGTTTGGAGAGGTTTTGTCTTCTGATCTTTAACGCAGACATTTCGAAAAGTGGTTGTTAATTTCGAGTGTGATCTACAGGGTTGGGGGACTGTTTGGGACACAGCTGGTTTGAGCACTGGGTGCCGAAGGCTGGCAGAAGCTGCTCTGGATAAAGTTCTCAACTCCCCTTTTTGAAATTGGTAATTGTTTGTGTTATTCTCAGACGTTACATCTACTGTCTTAGCGTTATTTCCCATTTCTCATTTGTGCTGTTCTCCCCTTTCCTTTGACTGCCTGAGGAGCACCCAAACATCTAAATGTTAGCTGAGGTGCTGGTGTCCTGTGGTTTTCCGCTGCAGGGCCGATGGGTTCTAACGAGTAACGTTTATTAATATCTTCCCACACAAAAGACCAGAGTTCGGCACAGAACCCTTACAAACTGTTCCTGAGACCAGACCTCAGCGAGGTGAGATAGCCATATTCTTTGGAAAACCCAAGAACTGTTCATTGTGAACTTAGCCACGCTGATCAATGTTTGAAGGGTTCACAGGCTGACGATATCTCAATATTTATATATATAAGGATAAGCAGAAGCGGGATACAGGCTGGCGATATATCAATATTTATATCTATATAAGGATATAAACAGAAGCGGATCTGGGCTGTTAATATATTAATGTTATATTTATATCTATAGGTGTCAAACTGAGCGGAATCACAGGCTGGCTGACCTATCGATATTGCTATCTATCGAATGTAAGGCGGAGATGCAGGCTGAAGCGATATATCGATAGCTATATCTATATCGGGATGTAAACAGAAGCGGGATGGGCTGGCGATAAATGTTATATCTATATGGGATGTAAACAGAGCGGGATCTGGGCTGGCGTCTCCGATATTTATATCTATATCCGGGATGTAAATGAAGGCGGGACTGGGCTGAAGCGATATATCGATATTTATATCTATATCGGGATGTAAACAGAGCGGGATACGGGCTGAGCGATATATCGATATTTATATCTATATCGGGATGTAAACAGAGCGGGATCTGGGCTGAGCGATATATCGATATTTATATCTATATCGGGATGTAAACAGAAGCGGGATACGGGCTGAGCGATATATCGATATTTATATCTATGTCGGGATATAAACAGAGCGGGATACGGGCTGAGCGATATATCGATATTTATATCTATATCGGGATGTAAACAGAAGTGGGATACTGAGCTCTGATATATCGATATTTATATCTATATCGGGATATAAACAGAAGAGCGGGATCTGGGCTACAGGCGATATATCGATATTTATATCTATATCGGGATGTAAACAGAGCGGGATACGGGCTGAGCGATATATCGATGTTTATATCTATATCGGGATGTAAACAGAGCGGGATCTGGGCTGAGCGATATATCGATATTTATATCTATATCGGGATGTAAACAGAGCGGGATACGGGCTGAAAGCGATATGAAATATTTATATCTATAGGGATGTAAACGAATGGGATCTCTGGGCTGACTGATATATCGATATTTATATCTATATCGGGATGTAAGCAAGCGGATCACGGGCTGAAGCGATATGTCGATATTTATATCTATATCCGGGATAAACAGAGCGGGATACGGGCTGAGTGATATATCGATATTTATATCTATCAGGATGTAAACAGAGCGGGATACAGGCTGAGCGATATATCGATATTTATATCTATATCAGGATGTAAACAGAGCAGGATACTGGCTGAGTGATGTACAGTTCACTGATTGTTAGATCTCTATCAGGATATAAACCATGATTAATCCACACAGCAAACGGAAACGGCTGTAACTGGTCTAATTGGTCGTACTGGTGTGGAACAGTATGGCACAGCCTCAGGAACCATCTGGCGGCTTAACGGAAAACATCACATGAATGAAAGCTAAAACTTACAGGCTGGTCTCTGTATGAAGTTCTTCAGATGTACACAGTCCTTGAGATAAGGCCTTGAGGAGACAAGTGATAATCGTTGACTGGAGTGACACGTGTCCAGGCACTGGTCTCAAAGTGAGACCTGAAAAATCACTCTCAGAAAGGTTTTCAATGACTTACTTTGAATTTGGTGGTTTTAATCTGCCTTTTGCTGCCAAGTACTCTGCAAGTTTCTGCTTGCGTAACTCTGTAATTTATCAGCATCATATATATATATACATACATACACATTTTATATATATATATATATATATATATATATATATATATATATATATATATATAAATAAATAATAAACACATTTAGACAGTATTAAGCAGAGCTTTATCAGGTTTCGGGTCCAGTGACGGAACTCCACTCCGCGATTTGGCTCCGACCGGTTCTCCGGCTCCACTGCAGCCCGGTTTGTATAGAGTCCACCGGCCGGTCGAAGCCAAATCCCGGAGTGGAGTTCCGTCACTGGACCCGAAACCTGATAAAGCTCTGATATTGAGCTCCAGTGCGTCTTTAAACCCCGAACAGCCTAAAGTCAGCTCTCATCTCGGTTAAAACCAACCAGAAACTAAGTTTATCTGCCTTAAGTAACTAAATAATACACAAAACATACCTGTGCGCGATAGTTTGGATGCGTCTTCGCCCGTTAAAGGTCCCGTCATCGTCCTGAAATCAGCCTCTTATTTTTAAAACCGTGTTTTTATTATAACCAGAAGACGCGCGATTAAAAAGCCCAGATCACACGTCCAATTTCACAAACACTCGCCCAAACAAACGCACACCGTGGCTTGAATGTCGCGGGGGTCACGCCTCCTTCGCTCTGATTGGTCCGTTCAAAGATTTGAAAATTACGGCCGACCAATCAGATGAGGCCGGGGCGGGGCGGGGCAGGCTGATCTGCTGTAGATGGGTATCTCATATACTAGTGCATTGTTTCTCAAGCCTGGTCCTGGAGGCACCCCACCCCCTAAATAAATAAATAGATCACGAACACAACAAATCCAGAATCTCAAAACATTATAAAATTACAATTAAAATGAGAAAAAAATCGGTTTAAAAAGCTTGAAATGTATCACTTTAAATGTGTTGCCCCAAAATCCACTCTTCAGTAGTGATCTGTTTATTTCGTTTATCCAAAATGAGAACACATAAAATAAAGAAAGACTGAATTAGGATGACAAACAATTAATTTAGCAATAAAAAAGATTTTTTATTTGATTTGTTTTGATGGTTCTGATGGTTAGGAGATCAAACCTGTGACTGTAAACGTTGCTGGTAATTTTTCTTTAGTCAAACTGTAAATTCTTCAGCGTATTTTGCAACTATGAGTATTTGCAGGGGCTTCACATAGAAGTACTCGCAGGTAACTTCAGACCTTCTATGATCTGCCTGGAGCTTTGATCTTCTGGCTATTCTTTGATCCCTCTGGATTGGTAGTTTTCCATTTTCTTTCACGCCTTCGTGCTTTCGTTTGCGATCATTTGAGATCATTTTCGATGAGCAGCCGATCATCAGCCGATGTTTTCCCCTCTTGTTCAGCGTTTAAGACAATGTACACATCTGGATCCACCCATTTGAACCAGTTCCTGCACATCTGCTGCTTTCATCCTTTAATAAACACTCACTAGTTTTTTTACGGAATGACCTCACTAACTGAACAGCTGTCCTTTTGAACACGCCCCTTTTAGTTAATTATTCAATTACACAGAATCACGCGTATCACGATCAGTAGTTGGACTGTATATATTTCTATGTATATATTTCATATGTACAATAATTCTATATACGCCAAGCAGACATACAGTAAACCGAGCCTAATATGAAATAAATATATATACATTTTTGATCCAATCACATTATATCACGGTGTATCTCCGTTTTCATCCATGTTCGTCCAATACTTTTGCCGTCTCCTTTAAAGTGACCATTTTGGAGATGTTTTCCATACATACAGTCCTGCCATGAGAAGTGGCACATGGCCACAGGACGTCCTGCACATTGCTGACCTGTTAGTATCCCTTCTATCACTACTAGGGGCGGCCGACCGTCGCATGCAATGCTCCCCTGTAGTGAATGCAGATGTCAAACCCGCAACCTTGTGTAACATTGAGGACACTTCAGAGAATGCATTTAGTTAGAACCTAGAACCCTCATTGAGTCCAAGAAAGGATTGGTCTTATAAACTGATTTAATAAATAGTGTCATTATATTTTTCCAACCAAATACGTCCATCCAGAAAAAAAAAAACAGACACAACCAAGCAAACAAAGACACCGATGGGTGAAAGGGAGAAACGGTCCATATTAAAGACAACAGGCATCGTCCAGGAACCATTCGTATAAACGATCTGTATGAGTGAAAGGTACAGAACCATGCACCCGAAGCTCTAGCAGCGTCTCTCTACAGAACACACATTCAGTCGGCCCAAGTTCCAGAAATGCACAGTGAAACCCTTTCCCATGGAGTTATTTGGCTGATCTTGCTGTGATTTGAAAAAGGCGGATTTCTGCATCAATTAAAACACTCTTCACCTGCGTTCGGTTCTTTAAGGGTGACGTTCCCGATTTGGTATAAAGCAAAAATAAAAGTCCTCACAGTGGAAAAGAGCAGAGCAAACTGAGGACAAAGGAAAGAGGAAAAGCATAAAACCTCCAAGGACCCCCGCCTTATTTCACATCCTGTACACTCATCACTAACAAATAGTGGCACAAATGTTTGCACCCAGAAGGAAGTGCGGTGATACGATACACTGATACGATAAATATCTATTGATCTACTCGTACAGAAGTGGTGTCTCTCAGTTCGGCGTCGGGTTTAACGCAACACGCCAGGCGTCTCTGCATGGAGGTGTAGAGGTTCCTAATGGTGTCCTGTGATGATCCATCCCATGCAGCTTGAATGTTCTCACTCAGTTCTGCAGATGGTGTGGTAGGGGTGGAGTGTTGATAGAGCGTCCAATAGCGTCCACACATTTTCAATCAGGGACAGGTCTGGAGATGAGACCGACCACGGCATAGTATCTGTGTCTTCAAGACGAGATCTTGAGACGGCAGCAGTGTGTGGACGAGCGTCATCCTGTTGGAATAGAGCACCGGAGTGTGTGTTCAGAACAGGTAGAACCACTGGTTGCAGAACCTCATTAATGTAACGTTGGTCTGTTAAAGTGTCTGTAATGAAAACACCCACACCAGGACACCTTCTCGACAACATAATCATCTCTACTAAGACAAAAGTGGGTCTGGTGAGACACCCCTGCAGTCGGGAGATTCCTCCTGGGTGCAACTATTTTTTGATGATGAGTGTAAGTGGGGTCCTACTTTGGCTTTGAGGAAACTACAGATTGTCTTAAAACTGGAGCACATTCTTGCACATCCATAAATCAGTACCGTGACTCGCTGCTTGATTCGAAATGGAATCAGAGATACAAAACACGGACAAATAAAGGTACATTTCACAAAAGACCTCAAAAATATGCAACTCGAATCTTATGCAAAATAAATACAGTATTTCTATTTTCTTCTGGTTGGTTCGCTTCAAGGCCAGAAACCGGGGAACCACAAACAGTCTTAAAGCTCGTTCATACACAAGCAAACATGTCCATCCGAAGCAGTGGAGATGTCCACTTCCACACGTGACTGCCCTCCCGAGAACGGCTTCTTCACTTTGGGGTCGAAGAAAAGTGACCATAAGTCACTGCATAACGACTACACACAGGCCCACACGTACACAGAGTCACATGAGCATGACTGCACAGAAAACCAGTGGAGGCCGAAAACATCATATCTGTCTCACGATAATAATACATGGAATTAATATGCTACGTCTGTCTCTAGGTCTTGATACGAGATGAAATTTTGTATAAATTGCACAACGACATGCTGCAGTTTCTGTCTCTTTTGGTCACTTGTCCTCTTGTACATTTATGCACGGGTCATTCCAGCGTGTGGTTTGTTGTGTATGGTGCTCAGTGTCTCCCTGAGATGAGTCGTACTCTCTTAAAAATAAAGGGGCTACAAAGGGTTCTTAGCGTGACGCTACAAACCCCAGACCCAGATCTTCAAATCTACAACCTGAATCCTGAATACAGTTCTGGACTATGTTCTGTGTGTAGCTACACTGCTGCTGATCTTTAATACCGGCTACCGGACTGTGTTTCTGATACAGTTTCAGTAACTACACTGCTGCTGATCTTTAATACCGGCTACCGGACTGTGTTTCTGATACAGTATCAGTAACTACACTGTTACTGATCTTTAAGGAAACAGTTAACGTAAATGATTGGCCATGTAGTGTCACATATAGCAAGTTATACAATGTCCAGGACTGGAAACTGGACTCAAGGTCCTGATTTGAAGACCTTTGCCATAGACTAACCATTTTTGGCTTCACAAATAAGCATTTCTGTACATGTTGTGCAGAACCTTTTCAAGAACGTTGAAAGAAGTGGATGTAAAGATTCTTCAACACGTACATCTCATTAATTACAGAGGATTTGCTCACAGAACCCTTTGTAGCATCTTCATATGTAAGAGTGTAATGTGACAAAATGCAACCAATCTGTGGATTCTTTCAATCGGAGTGCTCTCAACTAATTAACTTCTTGATTTCACTGTAAGAACTTGATTCGACTCACTGTCACTCCAACACCCACTTATACCGCCTTCAAGTACTCCTTGGGAAGGTCTACTTCAACACTCGTGTTTAAACACTTGTGAGTCATGTTCAAATAATTTTTGGTCAAAACACAATGAAAACCCTGTGAAAAAAAGCTTTGGCATAAAAGTGAAGAAGTCTTGGGACATTAGTGGGTAAACTGATTACGAAGTGGTGTTACCGCAGTGGACGGCTTGGGGACGCCCACACCTTTAAGTGAGGTGTTGTCTGGTGAGTGAGGTTGAACACATGCCAGCGCTCTCATGGTAAGGTGACGTGAATTATCGGAGTTTGAACGAGGCATGAAAGAGGGTAACATTTCCCGTACCAAGGTGTCACGTGTGTCCTGGAAATCCACAATTGAAGGCATTACCATGGCAACTTGCCTGGGCTTGTGAGGTTGCCAACTGGACCCTAGAGGACTCGCAAAATGTGCCGTGGTCTGACGGGTCACGGCAGCAATTCTTTGATGATGGTAGGGTTCGTGTATGGTGCAGACCACGTGACCCCGGTTGTCAACAAGGCATCCTTTGTGCCCCTAAGTACGTAAGTGACTGTGCCGTTACGTTTCACTGCTGACCATGTGCAGCCCTTCATGGACTTCATGTACCCACACAATGATGGGAGCAGGATAATGCTCCGTGCCATTTGACACAAGTTGTCCAAAACTGGTTCTAAGACGTTTTATCAGTACAAACGGGACACTGTGGTCCGAGGAACGTTACATGCCCGTGCTTTGGAAATGGAATGTCCCATCCATCTACCACTATCATGCCTCACTTATTCCCATCACCTTGCCATGAGCATGCTCACTCACATGAGAACACCTCTCAAGCAGTCCCTTGAGGTGTCACCCCCCCATGTGATTTTCAGCACTATGTTCTACAATTAATTGTAGTTCATCAAGTTTGATACAACCAGTTTACAACAGTATGAGCAGCAGCAGAATTGTTTATGTCCTTTAAGCTGATTCTCCCACTAGTAAATTAGATTTTTGATATTTTTGACTTGAAGGCAGCATTGTTCTGCATCTCTTGCCCCGATAAGTACATTTGAAAGTATGATTCAAAACAACAGCTTGGCGAAAAAATGACAGTTTCCCCAAATGTAGTCAATTCGAGGGACATGTTCTTAATCTGAGGTTTGCAGCTTTCATTTTTCAATGGAGCAACAAGGTTAATGTCCATGATCCATTAAACCATGTCAAATCATTTTATATTGGAAATGGACCGGAGGACCGTGTACAGACAATAGACATGGTGCCGTCCTTCTGTCCCAGTTGAGCGTGAGGCCACAGGCTGGCAATTACTGATGTTTAATATTACCAGGGACATGTGGACATATGCAATAGCCACATGTATTTAAATACAAAAGGTTAATTAACACTTTTAGGGCCTGGTGATTTCTGTGATGGAGCATATTGTGAATAAGAGGGACGTATAAGAAAAGTTTAAAGTGCCTGATCAGACAAAAACATGGTGGGACACAGCTGGTCAATTGCGGTTGGTTTGGACACTTTCACACCATGCTCACCCAGAACTGTCTGGTGCATTTGCACTCCCAAATAACGTATAAGGTGGGCGTAATTGGGGCACACATCATAGCTAGTAGATAGTAAATGATGCAGTGCCACATCCCGGGAGCCGACCTCATCTAAAGCTTCTTGCAAAACTGCATTGGAAGCAAACTTATAATATTTCCAGAGCAATTTCACACTTTTCTTCAAAAACAAATCATGATTGGACCCAACAGTGAAGGATTTGTATGAAAACCTGGCTAGAGACTCACTTAAACTCCTGATTACGGATGGCTGGGGCATCACTGGGGATCAAACTGGTAATCTCCAATGATTCAGCTAATGGTTAGACAGGGTGGAGAACCGAGGAACGGACAGTTTGCTGATTTCCCTTCTCCAACCAACCATCTACAGCTGGCAGGTAACTGGTGAGTTGCGTCAGGTGAGATTGACCAGGAAAAGCATAAAACTCTCATAAAGCCCTCCAGGATCAGAGTCCCTGTCCCTGACTTAGACAAAAACGTTTAATATTGGTTGACAATAGCTTGTGTGTTCAGTACGAAACTGAAGAAACAAACTTTAACACCAGCGATGGTGAATTGACCACATTTGGGCAACAGCAAAACTGATTCTTCTGCAAAACTGTTGCTTTAATACCAATTAAATCTCAAACACACTGATTCAGTGAGCATTCGTTCCATAAAAACATGACCATAAAACATCAAAATTTTGGTTTCAAAAGAAACATCTCCCACAATCTGTGCAATCCATCAAACTCCCCACGAAACAGATGCTGGGAGCAGGAACTCTTGTGTTTGGAGCTTGAACACGTCATCTCTTCCAAGAACCAGACAACGAATCAGTCTTACACAGAAAGCTTGTTCTCCTAACAGCTTTTGGCAGATTTAAGGGTGCAGAGCCTGAACCTTACGTGACTGGAGTCATCTCTACTGGAGAGCATCCAGAGGCAGTTCAATGTATGTGTGTGTGTGTGTGTGTGTGTGTGTGTGTGTATACACAACTGTGTCTAGATCCGTCACGTTGCAGACCGGTTGTGTATCTCACCTACTATTATTGATGCCAGGCTTACAGGTGTTTGTGTGTCAGTCTGTTAGACGTGTGTTTGTGTACACAAGTGTGTGTCAGATGGAGCCATCGTTGTGTGTGTTGTGGTTGGCCTGGCGGGAAGGCAGACAGTTCTGCTCGTTCAGGAGGGAGGTGTGTTCGTCCGGGGGGGTGTCCGTCAGGGGCAGTGTGAGTGTGTTTTCTGAAGGGAACTGAGGCACTGTGTTTGATATGTTCTCTATTGGCATGTTCTGGTCCACGTGTGTGTGTCCGCTGTCTGGAGACTGGGGGGAGCTGTCCAATCTAGACGCCATAAGACCATTCTGATACTGCGCTCGGGTGATCTGAGAGGGAGACATAAAAGAGAGAGAGTTAGTTAAGGTACAGACTGTGCTGAACCATTTTGTGCCCGTCTGTAAGCGGTCCAGGCTGAACTGTGACCAGTTGTGTTGTGCTGGTAGGAGTGGATCAGACGCAGCAGTGCTGCTGAGGGGTTTAAACCCTGTGTCCACTCACTGTCCACTCTATTAGACACTCCTACCAAGTGTCTCCACCTTGTAGATGTAAAGTCTGAGACAGAAGCTCATCTGTTTCTGCACAGCTTGTGTTGGTCGTCCTCTAGTCCTTCATCAGTGCTCACAGGACGCTGCCCACAGGATGCTGTCGGCTGGACATTTCTGGTCGGTGGACTGTTCTTAGCAGTGATGAAATGTTGGATTAGAAGATCCTCAGAACATACGGTATTACGAAATAAAGCCGAGAACAAACATGGATTATGCTTTATGGATGAGTAACCGGGAAGTGCATAGAACCTGCATTAGTCAAGACCACTTCCAGGACAAGGCTAGTCATTATAAACAAATTGGACTAGATATCAGAAAGAACATCAGTAATGAACTTTAAATGTGTGATCAGTTGCTTTGTCTGACCAAAGAGGTTTAGAATGAGTATGTGACGCATTACCCGTCTTCATGGTGGTGACCAACTCCAGTCCAGTACAGTGAGGATCAGAACACTAACCTGATCCACTCTGAGCAACATTTTTTACACAAATGTTCATCAGAATTGATCATTCAGAGTGTTTTTAGCCCCGCCCCCTCTCTCTGATCAGTCGGAGTCTGTATGCAGGTTGATCATCAGCCCCGCCCCCTCTCTCTGATCAGTCTGTAAGTTACTCTGCCCCCAAGTTCCGAAGCCTAAAAAACAGCACGTTACTGCCTGCAAAGAGCAGATCTACGGTTCCAGGAGTTTTATGAATGTTTGGTTCTAAAGAGATGAAGCAAGGTTGGAATAGTGTTTTGTAAAATGAATTGCGTCTGTCTTCCTAAGTGGACGTCCCCAGTACGGATGAAGCGGCACAGAAATTAAATGGCAAGTAGAAATTCTTTCATCCAGGCCGAAACGTTCATTCTCACCTTGACGATCTGCAGGTCCATCAGCGCACGCACATTAAAGTCAGGGATGTACTGCGGCAAGGAGGTGCTGTTAAGCTGTGTATTGCTGCCGCTGATGGACTGTGACTCTGTGCGGTCAGTGTAGTTCAGGGACGCTGAACGGTTCAAACCGCTGAGATGAGACGGGGACCGGAACTCTGAAATACATGCACATACAGGCAGGAATAAACACCTGTAATGTCAGGAACAACAACAACAACAACAACAACAACAACAATAACAACAACCTATAAATGCCTATAAAGGTTGGGAACACACACTCATCCAAACAACAGTTGCACCCAGAAGGAATCAACCGACAGCAGCCGAAATTGGCCGTGTTCTCTGGTTAATGCCAGTGCATCAGAGCTGGGGACTGGGTGCTCTTCACCAAGGCATTGGACGAGGCATGTGCTCAGGTAGCGGCATCACACCATCTCCAGAACTGAGTGAGAACATTCAAGCTCCATGAGATGGATCATCACAGGACACCATTAGGAACCTCTACACCTCCATGCAGAGACATCTGGCATGTTGTGTTAAACCCGACGCCGTACTGAGAGACACCACTTCTGTACGAGTAGATCAATAAATATTGATCAGATCAGTCTACAGTTTAACTTACAAACTTCATCTTCCTTCCCAACAGCACTGCAATCCCACACGTCCTTCTGGGTGCAACCTTTTAAATAAATACACATGCAAACAGCGTCCAAAACACTTCCACATACAGACGTAAACACCGTATGAGTGAGTAAGACTTCTCAACTTTATAAACACACTCTAATATGCAATAAGCCATAACAAAACACAGCCGAAGCACGAGTGAAGAGACAATCCAGAGTGTAAGATCATGTGATTGATTAACGCAATAAGACCATTAGCTCAAGACAGGCAAAATCAAAACCACGTACAACTTAGTTATTTACACACGTCCTACAAGTAGATAAGAACAACAATGATCAGTGATTATATCTGTGAGGGTAAAAGTATGTGACTCTGCTTTCAGTATCTGCTGTGTCTCCTCTTTGTGCAGCAATAACTGTATCTAAACGTTTCCGTAACGGTTGATCAGTCCTGCGCTAATTTGAGTCCGTTCCTCCACAAACCAGCTTCAGCTCTGTTACGTTGGTGGGTTTCCTCCATCAACTGCTGCTTCAGGTCCTTCACGACATCTCTACTGGATTAAGGTCATTCCAGAACATTACCTTTATCCTTCTTTAAACATTCTTTAGTAGAACGATGTGTTCTAGGGTCGTTGTCTTGTTGCATGATCCACGTTCTCTTGGGATTCAGCTTGTGGACAGAATTTATTGTTCAAGGCGAGCTGTCCTGGTCCAGATGCAACAAAAAAGGCCCCCGACCATCATACTACCAACATCATGTTTCATAGCCGGGACGTTTTAATGCAGTGTTGTCCTGTCTCTTAACATAAAACCAAATCCAGTATAAACCAAAAATATCGACTGGTATTTTAGAGTCAAATTCATGTAGAAATATAGAACATTTTAAAGGGTTCTCAAACTTTCACCACCTGCAGACCCTGACGTCACATCATAAAGCTGGGAAAAAGAAATATGAGCTGTAAGTCCATAAATTTGCAAAGTGCACATGCAGAGCAGCACTGACCCAGAACAGGCAAATCCTTACATAACACAACCGCACACAGTCCATTATATGGGCATAAGTATTGGGACACCTGCTCATTTATTCTCTCTTTTTAATCGCAGCTATCAAAAAAGAATTTGTCCTGTTTTTGTTTGGAGTAACTGTCTCTACGGTCCAGGGAAGGCTGTCTACTAGATTCTGGAACAATGCTGTGAAAATCTGATTGCAATGTTCCTATTCTATTGGCAGTACTTCTCTACAGGGACTAGACAAGCTGTGTGTGCATTTGCACATCTGTGTCAGTAATGGGTTCGACTTAAAGTAGCTGAATAAGGTGGGGTATCCACAAACATATGGACATATAGACATATCTTAATTACGTTATCCATCAAATCATCAGCTTTCCTCCGTATCTCAGGTAACTATGTAACACAGTAAACTGGCTCCCCCTACAGGCAGAGTCGGTGGTCTTGACCAGGGCAGAGGCCTGTCAAACTCATCCACAGATGAAGTCTATTTATGGGTCAGGAGGAGGATGACTGGTCAGTCAGATAGTATGTTCCACAGTTCTAGACGACAGAACAGTCCTGTTCACGGTGTTCTGTCCAATCTCATCATAAAGCACCGGTTAATGATAGTCATGTGCAAAAGTTTGGGCATCTCTGGTCCGTTTACAGAACAACACGCTTACATGCAGATAATGAAGATAATGATCAACTCTGGGTTCAGATTTCCAGCCAGTAGTTGGACTGTAATCAGATTTCTAGACCTTAATATTAACCTGACTGTTAATATATACAAATAATAATATATTAATCAAATAATATTAAAAATATAATAATAAAAGTCATCAGCATAATCAGATAATGGTAATCAGCTTACATGAGCACTCAAAAAATCAGATAATTATCAGTTTACATGACCATACAAACAATCAGGAATAAAATATTAATAATAATAATGATAATAATAATGATAATAATAATAATAATAATATCAGATCATAGTAATAATTATATATTAGATAATGGTCAGCTTACATGTCCACTTGAATCAGACAAAATATCAGAAAATAATAATATAAGAATCATAAAAGAATAATAATATAATAATCAAATAATAATCAATAGTCATATAATAATCAGATAATAATCAGATAATCAATAGTAATATAATAATCAATAGTAATATAATAATCAGATAATGGTAATCATCTTGAATAATCAGATAATCAGATAAATAGAGAAATCAGATTAAGATCATGTCACGAAAAGGCCATATGTCATATTCTAAAGCATGAAAACTGTTTATGTGTTTAGTTTAACAAATCGGGGACAGAAACTCGCAGTAAGTAATTCAGAAAAGTAATTGAGACTGAAATGAGGAGAGAAATACCAGAAATACCATCAGCAGAGGATCCAATCCCTCACTGTCAGTCGGGGTAAAGGGTGCCCAAACTTTTGCACAGGGCTGAATGTAAATGACATTAACCTCCTGCTGCAGAGAAGTGAAGATTACAACTCAGTGTAGGTTAGAGGACGCTGTTCTAGCAGGACGCTGTTCTAGCAGGACGTTTATGAGGACGTCCCGCATTGAGACACTATTTCAGTAGTTATTTTCGGTCACGTGGACTTTATGCTTTATTCCCATTCGGTGTTTAAAGAGCCACTTCGGCGACTCTCTATCGTGTCCCAGTGTTACGGTTAAGACGGGGGACAGCCTGGGGTTAGAGTGACTCTACATGCCGAGGGTTACCTGGGAAACGGGAGAAGAGAGAGAGCCTCTTTAGAGAGAAATGACGAGGACGAGAGACTTTCACTGCTTTGGGGGGTGAATGAAGGTGGAGCCATAAGGGAGGATGGAGAGAGAGAGAGAGAGAGAGAGAGAGAGAGAGAGAGAGAGAGAGAGAGAGAGTGTCTATATGAACAGATATGAACACTGCGAGGGTTTATGTGATTGACAGACAATGAGAGGGACACAGACAGACAGACAGACGGACACAGGCAAACAGACAGAACACTGAGTTTTGTACGTTTAAATGTTCAGGGTTATTTAAATTTTATGGGCATCACTATTACTTCACTATTACTTCACTATTACTTCACTCTTACTTCACTGTTACTTCACTGTTACTTCACTGTTACTTCACTATTAAATCAGTATTTTACCCTGATTTCCAACCACCCATATCAAACAAACAAACAAATGTGTGAAAAGTCAGGACACCCCAGAAACACTTCTGACACATGTGGACACTTGATCTTCAGTGTAAGATGGAGTGTAAGTGAGAGATGGAGGTGATTTATCTAAACACACACAACTGAAGAAACGTCTTTAAACATCATTTATAAAAACAATTATTTGAATTCTTTTCTAAACATTATCTTAATTCTTTTCTAAAATCAGAATCAGGTGCAGAACATCAGCTTCTAATGATCAGACCATCATCAGAGAGGACTTTGGAGGAGACTGTCTTATTTAAACCTCAGACATTAGTGTGGTTTGCTCTTGATTGTTGAAGTGAGTGTGATCACCACGACCAGATCCACAGAGCTGACTGAGGTCTTCAGAGAGAAGGTTGTAGATGCAGATGAGTCTGAGAAGGGATTTAAAAAGGGTGTGGAGATCTCTCCATCATAGAAACCACTGAGATCTTTATTGTATCAGAGGGGGTTTGAGGAGAACGGAAGAGCGTCTGTACAAAGACTGACGCCGAAACATCACAGAGCTGAACGAATTCCTCATGGAGGAGTGGGAACGTCTTACAGCTCTGTTAATTACAGTTGAAAAATGAAGTTCACTTCCATCTCAGTAGAGTTAAAATGAAGATCTGTGCATATGTCTAAATGCTGAAGGTGTTGATGCCCTAACGTTTTTCATACGACTGTAGGTAACGGGGTTCAGGGGATTCATAACTGAACATTACTCACTGTTTATAAATGAGTATCGAGCTACCCAGGAACTGAGGAACAACTCCAAACAGGGCTGCAATACTGAAGCAGCACCACTAGGCGGCAGTAAAACAGCAGATATAAATGAGACCTGTGTGCTTCTGTCCTCCTTCCCAGGCTGCGGCTGGGTGGCCTCTGAATGCATGACAGATGGATTACAGCAGAAAATGACTGTTGTAGGTTGATCTTGGCAATATTGACATAAGATTTAACGCCTACATGAAAATCTGTCTGAGGGTCTTTTAGGATGCTGGGAATCGGTGGTGGACCGGGCCAACATCTGACGTAGACTTTCAGAAACTGTCCGATCACAGGACGATTACACTTCAAACAGTGTTTTATGTAAACGTCCTGTAATTACAGAAGAGCAGTGATTTTAGTTTCACTGAGGTCTAAACAAAGCCATTCATGGTGGTTTGATGCAGAAGATAAGAACAGTCTGATTACTCAACGTCAGAAATCCAGAACCTCGGATTATTACAATATTTCACCTCCAGTTGGAATGAATGACTAATCAGACAGAATCAACATTACAACAGAAATATGTCCCTTTTAATGTAATGAATATAGAATATGACAGTTCATTTTTTAAATTAATTTTCATTAAAATCCTATTTTTTTTATTTAGGGTTTTGTTCTATTATATTGCCTTAACTCATGTAGTAACACTGTAGTATCGGTGTAGTAAAGCATAGCTCGGTGAGTAGCTTGTTCTGTTTTTGTTGGAATTTTCCAATTCCACCTTAAGAGGTACAGCAGTTGCTGCCTGAGGCTGCATCGTTTAAGGTGGAACAGGACAATTCCATCCAGAAAATGGAATATATGAGCTGACTTCCGCTGTGTCCTCTTTACAGCGTTTTGGGAGGATTGACGCATTTTTACGAGGATCAGAAATGATATCAAGGGTAATACGGTAGTTACATCGCAGTACACCTCTCCAGACACATGACCTTAGACAGAGCAGAACAGTCACTGCAACTGTTAAAGCAGCATTATGTCAGAATTAGCCCCGCCCACAGTTATGCAGATTCACCTTCGACCCACCGCTGTAAATACAAATCATACTCTGAGCTCCCCCTTGTGGACAGCTAGTGAAAGACGCATGTGGACTGAGGTGTTGGAGTCATATCACCGAATCTTATACAAATAAAATATGACTCCTGGCGGGAGGTCTCGTGCAGCTCCACCAAACGTCCACGGTGCCGTGTCGGCGGTCCGACCCAGAGCGGGAACGGCGGAGATGCCATCCTCCTCATTACAGTCAGTGGAGCTTCAACATGACTCTGAAGATGCTATTTTAAGGTGGAATTGCTATAAATGATAACTGGGATAACTGGGAGTGTATATACTGGTGTATCTTACCTAGGGTGGGCGCACTGAGTGCCATGACACCATAGTAGGAGAAGGGACCCGTCTCAAACTTCATGTTTTCATTACCGGCCTCCACTTCCACACGACCCTGTGACCACCCAGAAACACACAGAGCACTATTTATCACAAAATACTGATTATATTTCAGAAAAAAATGAGTCATCAAGTACATACGCAGAAAAAAACAAAGAAATATTACACTTATTTATTCCTTCATTGAGGAAAAAGATCCAACATTACATATCTGTGAGGGCAAACGTATGTGAGCAGATTATGACCATCAAAGATCACGCCAGATCACAAAGGAACCCAAGGGAACTAAAGGCTGGGTGAGCAGGACAGGGTTGCAAGGAGAAAGCTGCTGCTCTCCAAACAGAACATTATGATAAAGATCACATGGAGAAGCTAGGAGGCGTTACGTTTGGAGAAAGGTAAACACTGCATTCCTGCATAAGAACCTTATCCTCCCTGTGAAACATGGTGGTGGTAGTATCATGGTACGTTCTGCTGCATCTGGGCGTGGAAGGCTGAGCATCATTAATGGAACAATGAATTTTGAATTCTCTAAAGGAATTTGTCTGTGAGCTGAATCTCAGAGAAGGCGGGTCATGCAGAAAGGGTGTGTGTGGGTCGGTGTGTGTGTGTGGGTTGGTGTGTGTGTGTGTGGGTCGGTGGGTGTGTGAGTCGGTGGGTGTGTGTGTGAGTCGGTGGGTGTGTGTGGGTGGGTCGGTGGGTGTGTGTGTGTGGGTCGGTGGGTGGGTGTGTGTGTGTGGGTCGGTGGGTGGGTGTGTGAGTCGGTGGGTGTGTGTGGGTGTCGGTGGGTGTGTGTGGGTGGGTCGGTGGGTGTGTGTGGGTGGGTCGGTGGGTGTGTGTGGGTCGGTGTGTGTGTGTGTGGGTCGGTGGGTGTGTGTGTAATTCACTGAGAATGGATTGTGAGAACTGCATCCAGGAATGTGAGAACTGCAGCATCAACATAGCACAGCTAATCCTTACTGAGACAACACAGTGCACTAAACACACACGCACGCACGCACACACACACACACACACACACACACACACACACACACACACACACACACACACACACGGAATGATCTATTCGCTGCTGATAAAGAACTGACCACTGCATTCTTAAGCACATACAAGCACAAGATTTGCCTCTCACACACACACACACACACACACACACACACACACACACACACACACACACACACACACACACAGGGTGAGTTTTGATACAGACCTCTGAAGCAGGTGTGATTTATATGCATTACATTGAATTTTTGTTATTTTCAATTCCCACCCTGTAGATAAGACTCCACCATGTGACCAGCACTGAGACGTCTAGAACATGTGCTTTCTCTGAATCACACAAAGCCCACCACATCTGAGACACATCACTGGACATGCGGACACTTCCGCTGACACATCATTAGACAGCTCAACGTGTTACTGTAGATGGCCTACATTTCCAATTCCCACCCAGTAGATAGGACTCCTACTGTTACTCAATGTAACTGGACTCCCACAATTTCTAGAACTGAGCTGATTCCTATGATTCCATAGTGCATTACACTGGCAGTTCTGGACCATCCAGAAGATCTCTACTGTTCTGACCCACCAGACGCTTAACACTACAGTCTCGTATCCCCACAGGCCTTGATGTAGTGCTGCGAGTGTGTGTGTGTGTCCTTCAGGTATTTGGTGCGTCACTTCAGTCTGCGTGTCCCAATGTCACAGCATGTCAACTGCCCATCAGTCAGTGTCGTAAACAACACCAGGTCCAGAGGGTGCCAGACACACTCAGGGAACCAGACTGTTTGTGTTCTTGTTTGTGGGCATAACATGAACTGTTATATCAGCTATGACATCACAGATTTGGAAGCATACTGAATATCACGTCCACTCTGAACATACGTTTGACCTTCGCGACCTTTACGTTTGACAATACTGAGAGATAAAGATAACGTACACTTATCGTCAAAAAAGTAGTCGCGCCCAGAATGAAGCATTCGACAGGAATGAGACACACTCGGCCGTGCTTGAGACATAAGCAAGGATGGCCGTATCGCCGGACCTGATGTCGTCTCATTGCGTGAGCTTTCCATTCTGACTCGTGCTGTTGTGTTGGTAGCGTCCTTCCTAATCGAAGAATCCCTCGAAGAAGAGCTCAAAAGCAATTCCAGCAGTCGGAGGAGTTTGAGAGGGGTCGCATGGTAGGCCTCTGAGAAGTATGATGGTCTTATCGACATACCAGTCGTGCAGATAGTACCACAGAACGCTGTTAGATGGAAGAAGGCACGCATCAGTCACACGAAGAAGCTCTCGACTTTCTGGAGTAGGAAATCTGACTTATGGGGGTGTTGCACGAAGAAGCTCTCGACTTTCTGGAGTAGGAAATCTGACTTACGGGGGTGTTGTTCATTCCTAATTGGCACTTGAACTTCAAATGATGGTTTCGAGATGGTTAGAGAGGACGTTGAAGGAGGCTGACATTTAAACCTCAGACATTAGTTTGGTTTGCTCTCGATTGTTGAAGTGAGTGGGATCACCATGACCAGATCCAAAGAGCTCTCTGAGGTCAGAAAGAAGGTTGTAGATGCGGATGAATCTGGGAAGGAACTCTCCTACAAGTGCAGAGCATTTAAAACAACTGCCCTCACGACCAGATCAGACCGTCTTAGCCAGTTCAGCCCAAGAGCAGAACCACAACATGAGTAAAGAAGATCCAACAATCCTAAAACATCATCACGGTAGCAGGTAACTCTCACCACAGTTGATGTCAAAGTGCAGTTTCTACCATCTGAAAGAGAACGTTTGTAGGACGTCTAAAGGATCACTGGGGTAAGATGGAATTTGAGCTCGCTCTTTAAGGCCAGTGTGTGTTTATGTGTCCATGTCAGCGATGTGTTTTCCCATGCTTTTTATACAAGCACCACAAATATATACTGCCATAATAAAAGCCTTAACAGGCCAATAACCTCTACATCAAGCTTAATATGCAGAATGCCAATGTCTCTCTCCCTCTTCTCTCTCTCTCTCTCTCTCCCCGTCTTCTCATTCTTCTCTCCCTCCCTCATTCTCCATTCTCTTTCCACTTCTGAATGCCATTAAAGGTCAGTGTGAGAGGTTATTAAAACTCCAGAGAAACACTGCTGGGAGCTGCTGCTGCTAAGCTCCTCAGCTCTCCACTCGTTTTTCCTCCCCATCCCTCGCTCAGTTCTTTCATCCCACATCCCATCACATTACCACTACCAACGAGAGCTACAGCCCTCATCCAAGACACAAGCACAGCATTAACTATGGTGGTGTTGGTCCTCGTCCAGAATTGCTTCTTAGGGTTATTGTCTCCTCCAACACTGTTTTCATTGCCCAAGTTCCTGTAATGAAGACCAAAGGTGATCTGGCATCATGATACCAGACCTTCTGGACATGTGACAAACTGTTAGCCACACACAGATTCGTTGGTCCTCTCCACCGAGACAGTGGGACTCGTCACTGAAAATGACCATTGCACCCAGTTGATTCCTTCTGGGTGATCCTTCAATGGATCCACAGTGTCCACTTCGTCACTGTTGTCATCATGGAAAATAATGTGGATTGAAGAACCTCGTGGTTAGTCCTAGAGCCTTGGAGCTCCTACAGGATCCCAAAGATGTTCAATGCCTGGGTTCAGTACAAAATCTGTTTATTAAGGTTCGGAGAGGAACCTGGTTTTCACACCAGCACTTATTGGTTCTATGGTTGTTGTGTAAGAACAATAATTGCACTTTGGTGTGGACCAAATCAACCACACGAGACCCTTTAGAGGAGGTGGTCTAAGTCTACTCCCAAACAAGATCAGAGTGGTTGGTTCGTGGTGAGAATGTAATCCGACCTTCATCCGACCTTCATCAGGTATACTGGGCAGGTTTGAGCTGAACGGCTCTGCAGGCGTAGTTTAAACTGGTAAACTGGTCAGATATTCACAGCTATGAACAAACACCATCTCTGCCGCTGCTCCAGTTAAACTGTACACTGGCCCGAATCACACCACCTTCTTCAGGGAGTTTACTTTCTTGCTCACACCCCAGACATGTCCAACCAATAAGATGAGACAAAAGTTCTCACATGGCTTGTTTTCCTAATGCTCCGAGTTCGGCCCAAAGCAAAGGAACTACAGGTATGAAAACACCTTAAATCTACGACATTTGGATCCGACTACGAGGAACTTCTTGACGTACAGTACCAGACCTCACCTGTTTCTTCTGAAATCAAGGGGATTATCCTGCTTTTGTTGGAGTAACTGTCTCTACTGTCCAGGGAAGACCACTCAACTAGATTCTGGAACATTGCTGTGAGGATCTGAAGGTCTGGTGCTGCATACAGGCCCTTATGCTTGTAAATCTCAATGTGTACTTAAGATAATATATCAAACACTAATAAAAGATATATTGTATGAACTAAAATGCAGTAGAAGAATTCTGAACTCTGGTTTATACAGTACTGGACCAAAGGTTTCCCTTTAAGCGTTGAAGGGTGTAGGTGTGTCCAAACATTTATCTGCAAAGATTTTTTCATTCAAGATACAGTACCAAAGACTGTCCATAACAAAAGGTTCTTCCAAGAACATCATCTTCAAGGTTTCACTTTGTTAAATGGACAAGATCCTTGAGGAACCTCTGGAGGTCCTTCAAAATGTACCATTCCTACCCCAAATCCCCCTTGCTCCATGCTTCATTCATCCCTCCACTCATTCATTTCACCCCCTTTCTTCCCCACAACCACATTCCTGCAATTCATTTTTCCGTTCCTCCTACGCTCTCCTTCGCTACTCTGCCAAACAGACCCATAAACATACACCTGAAAATGACGAATGCTGGAAATGATCGGTGGTGGAGGAGAGCGGTAATTACGGACGGTTCGGTCCATCGCAGTGCTTAATTCCAGCCGGCTCCCTTATTCAGGGTATCAGCGCATCAGCCAGAGGAAGTATTAAAACTCAGCGCTGCCTAAAATAAACATCAGCCGGGATCAATTTTCTCCTGCTGCTATTTTTGTTTGACTCCAAAATGCACTTCTGCTTTTGAAGAGAGGCTTCATTGACTCACAACCGCAGCACACTTGAAACAAGGAGTGAAAAATACTGGGGGGGGGAGAAAAACAGGTCTTCACCGGCGTTCAGCTTCAGTTTGATGGTTTCTAAAGATACAGTAGTAGGCTCTGCAGGCTCCTGTGCCAGGACTGGCACTATTAATTCATAAAGTTATAAAGTAATCTGCTTACTAATTTTGACAACTGAGTAATCAGACCTTTATTTTTAAGGAGGCCAAACCATAGAATGGACCTGCAATGTGTGCAAGTCGTCCTGGTCTTGGTCTCGGTGATCTCTGGCAAACTCTAGCCTCATCCTGATGCTGCACTTCGACACCAACTGTTGCGAGAGCTACCAGCTACCATGATGAAATTTTAGGATTGTTGGATCTTCTTCACCCAGTTTGTGGTTCTGCTCTTGGTCTGAACTTGCTGGGATGGTCTGATCTGGCCACGTGTGCAGTTGTTTTAAATGTTCTCCACTTGTAAATGATGTTCTGGACAGTGGAAGGGCTGATTTCTAATTCTCCTGAGATCTTTTTAAATCCCTCCTCAGACTCATCTGCGGCTACAACCTTTTTCCTGAAGGCCTCGGAGAGCTCTTTGGATTTCGCCATGGCTCTCCTCCAAAATGCTCTTTAACTATGGCCTCATTTCCACTGTGGGGCCAAAATGTTCTGAGCAAAGAAGGGGCTCGTTCCAGTAGTTTTCCACATGAACATGGAATGCTTACAAACTGCTGAGCCTTGGATTCTCAGCACACTTAACCATACATTTACATTTATGGCCTTTGGCAGACGCTCTTATCCAAAGCGATTTACAAAAGTGCTTTGCTGTTCACTCAGAAAATAGCCTTCACTACTCCTTAACTGTAGAGACTACAACCCTGAGATCCCTCAAGCTTAGATGCTGAAATACAAATGTCAGGCTGGAGACCTTGATACCAACAAGATTCAGTATCATTATACGCCTTTAATGAGTTAAATGTTCTGAAAGAGATGGTTTTCAGTCTGCATTTGAAGACAGCAAGTGACTCAGCTGTTTGAACCCCCAGGGGAAGTTTGCTCCACCACCTTGGTAGCAGGACAGAAGATAGTCTGGATGCTTATCTTCCATGCCTGTTGAGGGATGGTGGAAGGACTCGTACAGATCGGTTTTGACCATTGCCATCATTTATGGAAGGGCTGGTTCAGTTTTGGCTTTGTAGGTCAGCATTAAGGTTCTGAAACTGAGAGGAGTTACACGACTGAATTTGGGAACATTGAAGACGAGTCGTGCTGCCGGGTTCTGGATCAGTTGCAAGGGTCTGATGGTCCGCTTAGGAAGGCCAGCTAGAAGGGAGTTGAGGTGTTCTGGTCTTCAGAATTAGGACTTAAAGACGTAGGGAAGCACGCTTAGATGATATAACTGTATCCATCTGCATTTAACTCAGCAGTTCAGATAAAGAAAGGCATCAATCTTTCATGAAGGTCACTCCAGTAGAAAACAGCAAGCGAGCAAGGTAATTGTGTCCCTTGTCCCAGGGGGGACAGGAATAAACAACAGGAATTATATGCTATTACGATTACATGCTAATGACTATGTCGAAACCACTCTCGCATTCCTAACACGACCTCTGTAATAACAGTCTGTAACATACAATCAGGATCACTGCACCAAAAAGAGACATAAGGAACGATGTCGGCACCGATCGAATCCTATCAGGGCGTCACCTCGTGACTGGACGATGACTTCACCCTGTAAGCGATCAACAGATGGGCACGGCTCAGGGCAGACGTGATTGGCCCTGGGTGATCCGAGTTGCATGGGCACACAAATCGCGTACGTGTGTGAATCTTCGCCCGCCTGCGCAGGTCCGACCAGTTTACACTACCAGTGCTGCGGTGACGGGAGCTTTGCAACCATGTTATTAGCCTGTTGTGGGGTGTCTGTCTCTGGAATGTTTACATGTCAACAGCTCAGCCCCCTCCTCCAGAGTCTAAATGGAACACTTCGTCTGGGAGGTCTATAATTTGCCCCCAAGCTATGAGCAGACCACTAAAACCACTAAGGGGGTGGGGTGTTGTGCCTAATGAGTATTTATAGGGCAGTATTGGCATAACAAACCCAGGGTAGTCTGTCTCTCTCCCTCTCTCTCTCTCTCTCTCTCTGTTTTTTTTACATTTACGTAACTTCACAGATTAACCGTCTATTCTACGGTTTCCTCGCAAAGTCAGGGAGAACGAAAACAAACATACATACTATTACATCCCTTATTTATTGAGGAAAACGATCCATTATTCCAGATCAGTGAGGGAATCAGCAGATCATCTGAAGGTGCAATTAGATTCAGGTGTTTCCAATCAATGGGAGACACTCAGGTGTGAGTGGGCGTGGCCTTTTTCCCTTAAAGGAAGTCTGATCTTCACAACACTTTGTTAAGTGCATCACGGCGCCAACAAAGGAGATTCCCAAGCTGTTGATGCTCTTCAGGCTGGAACAGGATACAAAAACCAACTCTAGACAACAAAGATCACACCGAGAGCAAGGAGTGTATTGGTCCACCAGCTCACAGAGGGAAAGACCATCAGCCAGCAGTCTGTTTTGCTAATGAATTCTGAATTACACCAGCAAATTCACAACGTTTACCGTCAGTAAAAGTGAAAAATGGTAAATATAAAATCTACAAATGGATCCTTAACTTTCAATATGGACATGTTTTATCCCCAAAGACGGTTTCTGTTTCTGAAGAGCGTAAAGAGGAACTGATGATGGAGGCGCAGCCGCAGCAGCACAGCACACTCAAGGAAAAATAATTAGTGATTTATTTATTAGGCTCAGCGAGACCACAGCTGTTCGGTACCTACTGCAGGGCATTTAACAGCGGAAATGCCCCCTGTTTCTGCCCAGGCAGTCTGGCACTCAGGAAAGAGGGCAAACACTTCCTACAGGCTCAAACAGAGTCCCGAGGCCTGCACCTGATAGTCCCTGAACCTGCAGAGCAGTTCAAGAACCATTTGGGGAAAACAGAACGGATGTTTGGATCACGGTGCTTAACGGGCGAACACTGAGATGCGCAGTGTTTCGGCAGGACGACTGTGATGTTAACGGGGTAACAGCTGGTTCTGAATAACGTTAGCAGGATAGTATTTTTTTTCCTTTTAAAAATCCCAAAACCTGCTGCTAGGAAACTTCATCTTCAGGGCCTCAGTCGCTGGGAAATCTGCTGAGCCACAGTGTAAGGTTAACCCTCCACCTGGCCCCACGCCAGACCCTGTTTCTTAACCCATATGCTCAGGGTGTCTTGCTGCCTAACTGGCTCTGAAAGTTCTTCAGATGTTTGCTGGCAGTTCTAGGAGCAAGTCTTATTTAAGACCTTTATATTTACACTCGGCTCTTATGCAGTTAAGCCAATCTGAAGACCGAACATGCATGCTGACGCAAGACGTAAACATCCTCTGGAAAAGGTTCTTGGCTCTCGCACATCTCATTCATTAAAAGCCATATGTCCAGCACACCTTCTTATCCCCTTGGTCCCACCTGGAACCACTGGCTGACGGACAGGAATAGCCCCTGGAAAGGGCATTAGTCCACCTAAGGTGCCACACAACCTCTCACTCACAACTAGCGGGCAATTTAGAGTAGCCACACAGATACGGGGGGAATAAAGATTCTTTAGGGCAGAGGTTCTCAACCTTCTCCACCTCATGGCCCACCTTTTAACTTGACAGCTTAACAGCCAACAAAAAAAACAAAACTCAACTGTTTATGTAAAATTGATTTTGCCTTCTATTCTCAAGGGCTGACAACAAAAAACGTGAGAATTAGGGTCTGACCAACAGCTTAAAAATATCACGTCTTGATGAAAACACAGAGGCCCAGACCTCCTTGTCCAGCTCTTCCAGTGGGTTTCCAATGTGTTTCCAGGCCAGCTGAGAGACCTAATCTCTCCAGCATGTCCTCCCCGTCAGACATGCACAGAACATGCAAGCAAGGGAGACATCCAGGAGGCATCTGAACCAAACTCAGATAGCTCCTCTCGACGTGGAGGAGCACTGGCTCGACTCTGAGCCCTCCCGGATGACTGAACTCCTCATCCTGTCTCTGAGGGAGAGTCCAGCCACCCTGCAGAGAAAGCTCATCTCAGGATCTCATTCTACCGGTCACTACCCCAAAGCCCGTGGTCGTGGGTGAGGGTTGGAATGTAGATTGACCGGTAAATTGAGAGCCTTGCCCTTTAGCACAACAGACTGGATACAGAAACTGCACTGATCCTTTCACTCCATCTTTCCTTCGCTTGTGAGCAAAATCCCGAGGTACTTGAACTCCTCCACTTGAGGCAGGAACTCATTCCCCACCCAGAGAGGGCATTCCACCCCTTTTCGACGGAGCTATCAAGAGTAGTGGGCCTGCAGACCACTAATGACTGCTTCACAGCCCAAAAGCGGTGTGTCTAGATGTTGAAACCAGTTCTTGGTCCTAGATTTTGTAAAAGCTGGTTTAACTGGTATGTATGAGCCTATGAGGTGAACACAAAATCCAGGACTGGAAACTGGATTCAAGGTCTAGTCACACCACTTTTGGTTCCCTAAAGCAGGGTTAACCCTAGTGGACGCTGTAGCGCAGACATTCGTAGGGCTCTTCATCAGGCCAGAAGCTCCCTCCACCAAGCATTAGGTAAGGAGTGTGGGGACGTATTTGCATGCTGGTACCTGCAGTATGAGGACAAAGAAGTCCACGGCTTTGCCGCGCTGGTAGATGTAGTGATGGGGTGACCGTTTGTCGTTCTCGTTGAATTTGATCTCCTGGATCACGTCTGGGTGCTTCAAGATCCTCAACAGAACCTTCTCTGAGATCTGAGATTGGCTGAACAAATTCACCTCTGTGAGAGAGAGAGAGAGTGAGAGAGAGAGAGAGAGAGAGAGAGAGAGAGAGAGAGAGTGAGAGAGAGAGAGTGAGAGAGAGAGTGGAAAGAACGCATGGGTGGAAAATTTATTAATAAACATAGATCAATTAGCCGGAACAGATAGACGAATGGAAAAACAAGGGGTCAAGGGGGCAGTTCTTGGATGAGATATGAACAAGCGTAAGAATATGAGACACTTTGGGAAGAAACAAACAGTGATGTTCTAGACAACTGGGTCAGAACATCTCCAGAACACCAGGCAAGTCTTGTGGGGGTGTTGCCAGTGTTGCCAGTAACCAAAAGTGCTCCAAAAAAGGACAACCGGTGAACTGGCAGCTCAATGACGCTAATGGTCTTAAAGGCTCTGCTGTGATGTTAGTGCCACATACCACAGGACACCCTTCAGAGGAGTCCATGCCTCATTACACAATATTAAGCTGCCACTGGTGGGGTTTATCTGGCTGGCGGTTGGTATGGGGTGGGATCTACACAGTATTTGGCTGGTGGTCTTATTGTTATGGCTGTTTGAAGTCAACAAAAAGCCTTTTTTACTTTGTGCAACAGCACATCTTTTTTATACACCCTTCAGTCATGATGCTGACCTCATGCTTGTGACCTCCTCTGGACCACAGCGAGAGCCTTTTACCCACACTCCTCCCTCCTGCCTGCCAGTCCACTTTACTCAGCACCATGACTCCATCTAACAGACGGCTTGTTACTGCCAGCAGCCCACTAACCATCTAAAGCTCAGTTGGGGACGGCGCTGCATGGGAGCACCTCATAAGCAAAGGCCACAAATACCACAGTGCTGCTGTAGCACAGAAACGTCCCCTGGAAACTCCTATTTTCCCAGGGCCCAGGTCAGAACTCTGGCTTTAAAGAGCTCTTAACATGGAAAACGGAACCCAGAAGGAAGTGTGGAACTGCGGTGCTACTGGGAAGGAAGATAAAGGTGATCAGGATCAATCGGTTACTAAAAATCTAGACCAAAATGATTGAATATCTAATATTTATTGATCTACACACACAGAAGTGGTGTCTCTCAGTACGGCGTCGGGTTTAATGCAATTAAGACGTCTCTGCATGGAGTTGTAGAGGTTCCTAATGGTGTCCTGTGATGATCCATCCCATGCAGCTCAGTTCCTGCATCCAACAGCATCCCACATGTTTTCAATCAGGGAAAGGTCTGGCAATGCGACTGACCCCGACATAGTGTCCGTGCCTGAGATGGCAGCAGTACGTGGACGTCCTGTCTGAACACACTACTGAGATTTTATTTCTATGATGGCGTGTTTTTATCACAATTTTCCTAATTTTTTCAAAAAGAATCTCAGAATATCGTCAGTATTGAAAAATATCTCCACAATATATTGAATCGTAATCCCCGTATATCGATACGTATCATATTGCCTTGTTTTTTTTCCAAAACACAGCCTCAAAAACTATGCTATGAATAACACAACAGCATTACGATGAGTAACGTGGTTCGTTACTCACCTGTGGCTAGGAAGCGGTGGGCAGCCAGTAGAAGCTGAGGGGAAATCTTGACTTTAGATTCACTCTCGTGCTTGAAGGCGGAGAAATCTCGCTTGTTCTTATTGTGCGCCACCTTCTTCCTGGTGCGATTGTCAGCTAGAGTGTGAAAAGCACATTGATGTTTACTGAAGTCATAAACATAGAACCAAACCAAACAAATGAGACAAACATATTACACTCATTTATTAATTTAGGAAAATGATCCAATATTAAACATAATATTATGTTGGTGGCTTTCCTCCCACAAACTGCTTGCTTCAGATCCTTCCACAGCATTTCTTTTAGATAAAGGTCAGAACGTGTGTGCTTAGGGTCGTTGTCTTTCTGCATGACCCACATTCTCTTGAGATTCAGCTCTTGGACAGATTTCCAGACATTTTCCTTTAGAATTTGCTGAGATAGTTCAAAATTAATTGTCCTTCAATGAAGGCAAGCGGTCCTGGACCAGATGCAGCAACACAGGTCCAAACCGTGATACTGCCACCACCATGTTTTAACACTGTTTGAACTGCAGTGTTTTCCTTCCTCCACACATAACGATTCTCATCGAAACCAAAAGATCTATTTTGGTCTCCTCCGTCCATAAAACATTGTTCTGCCTTCTGGCTCGTCCATGTGATCATTAGCAAACTGTAGATGTGCAGCAGGGTTCTCAGCTTTAACCTTTACCAGCCTGATGAGCATCAACAACATCTCCTTTGTTCGTTCCGTGATGCACGTCCACAAATGTGTGTTGCGAAGATCAGACTTTGCCATGTTCCATGTTTGAAGGGTTGATAGAACATTGACCGAAGGTTTAATAGATGACTGACCACTGTCTGTAATGCTTCCCAAAACAGTTCGGTGTAAAATCGTTCACTAAGATTAAACTTTAATTTTAACTCGGTGGTTTAAAATTCCAGCAGCACCTTGCAGATGGTGTGAAACACAACGTACAATGGTCGAAGGTCTGTGGACCAAAGCATTTAGAGCAGCAGGACTGCGGTGTGTACGACTGTCCTGTGTGCACGTATGCGTGTATAAGCGCGGTCTGCTCACAATGACAAAGGGAATAACGCATGTCCTCTGAAACAGTTACTCACTGTAGAGGTCTGATTCATCCAGGATCTCCGACTTGATGATCTCCTCGATGACGTCCTCCAAAGTAACCAGCCCCAAAACCTCGTAGAATGGATCTCCCTCCCCCTCGTTATTCACCTTCTGAACGATGGCCAGGTGGGATTTACCTGTGACAAAAATAATGACACGTCTCTGGTCAGTTAAATCCATCGGTCAGTCTACAGAGTGCATCTAGTGTTCACTAAAGCGCACGATTCACTCTAATGAAACACTGGCTGTTTGGCTCGTATCTAAAGCCAGTGCTTTCACGACTGACCGGTGACAACACACCTGGTCAGGCCAAAACACAGGTTGTTATTTACAGGTAAGCCACAGATTTGACTCTGACATCGTTATTTATCATGAATCATTACTCAAGAGACAAGTTTCTCTGCAGACTTCAATCATCTTCAATGATCAGGACCCCACAGGACCACCACAGAGCAGCTACTATGTGGGTGGTGGGTCATTCTCAGCACTGCAGTACAAGAAGATCAGACACAGCAGAGCTGCTGGAGTGTTTAAACCCCTCAGTGTCACTGCTGGACTGAGAACAGCGTCCTGTGAGCAGCGTCCTGTGGGCACTGATGAAGGACTAGAGGACGACCAACACAAACTGTGCAGAAACAGATGAGCTTCTGTCTCTGACTTTACATCTACAAGGTGGAGACACTCGGTAGGAGTGTCTAATAGAGTGGACAGTGAGTGGACACAGGGTTTAAACACTCCAGCAGCTCTGCTGAGTCTGATCCACTCGTACCAGCAACACACACTAACACACCACCACCATGTCAGTGTGACTGCAGTGCTGAGAATGACCCACAACCCACATCATATCTGCTCTGTGGTGGTCCTGTGGGGTCCTGATCATTGAAGATCAGGGTGGAAGGAGGAGAATAAAGTCTGCAGAGAAACAGGTGGATGACAGTGATAAGAGGAGCCTGTACAGGTTCACTTTAAGTGCTGTATTCGTTATTAATGGTAGTTGCTGTTCTTGGACTTTGGCCGCTATTTGAAACTGTAAGGGCCTGATAAAGCAGAAATGCTCAATGCAACTCAGTGCCTGGTTATCAGGACTGGGTGACTCTGGCTGTAAACAAAGCCGCACACACACACACACACACACACACACACACACACACACACACACACACACACACACACCATATTCAGTAGCAGAATTAAGAAGGACAGGCTTTGAACTTGTGCAGGTGCACCAGACTGATCAATACTTTAAAAATAGAACCTCAGTTACACAACATCCCTTCACAAATCCAGAAAACAAACAAACTTATCAAATCTATTTAATTCAATTAAACATTTAGTTTTTGCCTTGTTTACACACCTCAATCCACTTAAATGACCTCACCATTTAAAACATCTTGCACCGAAACTGTGCAATGCCAAGGAAAACATGACCATGCACTATGGAGAACAGTCATTCAGACCATTATAACAGCCGTTTAAATGAGGCTCCACTGTCTGAAAACAATGTTTGCAAACAACCAGCACCAATTATCAACCCCCTCCACCCTCCTTCCACCTCCTAGAGCTAGTCTAGTCTACCTTCATTGTGCAACAACATGGAAACATCAGATTTCCCCGCTCACAAGTACTAAGTGGTGTGTGTTTAAACTGGAATCTTCAACACAGCTCATCATCTCCGTTAAGTGCAAAGTTTAAATATGACATCATCCAACTACTTCATTTCAAACCTGTAGTTACTGAAACTATATCAGAAACACAGTCCGGTAGCCGGTATTAAAGATCAGCAGTGTAGTTACTGAAACTATATCAGAAACACAGTCCGGTACCCGGTATTAAAGATCAGCAGCAGTGTAGTTACTGAAACTGTATCAGAAACACAGTCCGGTAGCCGGTATTAAAGATCAGTAACAGTGTAGTTACTGAAACTGTATCAGAAACACAGTCCGGTAGCCGGTATTAAAGATCAGCAGCAGTGGATCACTGAGTCACTAACAAGACGGTTGTGATTGGTCGAGAACCATAGTGTACTAAACCATACAAGCACGGTTTCTTCACAGGGCTCTCGCTGTGGTTCTATGCAACAATCAGCCCATGCCTTAACAAGCCTGCAAGCTGCAGGCCTGTGGTAACCGAGCGAGAGAGCAAGCAGTGACAGACAGAGAGAAACAGAGTGACAGAAACAGCACGACTCAAACCATGTAAATAACGATCCGGATACAATCCGATTTCGGGACTAATCCGATCATCATGTTTACATGCACTTGGTTAATCAGATCATTAGAAAACGCCGGGGTCACATGAGGTGAAGCAACTCAGTAGGAGTGTCTCATAGAGTGGACAGTGAGTGGACACAGTGTTTAAACACTCCAGCAGCACTGCTGTGTCTGATCCACTCGTACCAGCAACACACACTAACACACCACCACCATGTCAGTGTGACTGCAGTGCTGAGAACGACCCACCACCCACATCATATCTGCTCTGTGGTGGTCCTGTGGGGTCCTGATCATTGAAGATCAGGGTGAAAGGAGGAGAAAAAAAGTCTGCAGAGAAACAGATGAACTACAGTCTGGATTTATAGAACCACAAAGAGCTCCTGTGTGGTCAGAGGAGCTGATAGAGTGGACAGTGAGGGTAGATTTAAGGAGGTGGTCATAATAAAGGAATGGATTTGGGGGCAAAATCAACGTAACTGGGGCATCTTTAGTAACAGTTATCAAATATCATATAATGCAGGAAGCCAAGAGTCACGACTGGTTGTGGTGAAGAGGCTTCGGACAGCAGCCGCAGTGCCAGGCCTAATGCACACTACGCATCACGGGATGAGGCAACGTCCTGACAGCATTGCTGGCAAGCTTAGAGTGACTAAACACTGGGCCAGTGTAGATCTGATTCTCCCTCAGAGAGCCATTACTTCATCTCAGCACACACACACTGAATTCCCATTTGCATTCCCAGTGTTCCCACTCCTCCATGCGGAATTCTTTCAGCTCTGTGATGTTTCAGCGTCGGTCTTTGTACAGGCGCCCTTACGTTCTCCTCAAGCCCCCTCTGATACAATAAAGATCTCATAGTGGTTTCTATGATGGAGAGATCTCCACACCCTGCTGCAGCAGAGCACCACACTTCCACCACCATGCTTCACAGATGGTATGAGGTTCTCGTGCTCAAATCCTGGGTTTGATCTCCTTGACACATGATTTTCTGAACACTGGAACACTGGATTTCAAATTGTTCTATAATCCCAGACTAATGTGTATCTAGAACCTTCTTTCTAAAGACCTCCCGGAGCTCCCTGGATCTCACCATGGTGATCCCATTCACTTTAACAATCAAGAGCAAACCAGACTAATGTCTGAGGTTTAAATAAGACCACCTCCTCCTCCTTTCACATCACACACACACACACACATATACACACACACACACACACTCCCAGTCTTTTATACAGCAGATATGAGTCAGCCGTTTGAAAGTAACTGCTGATGCGAACTGATGTGAAGACGTGCACGCTCGGGTCACGTGCACACACTCACGCGCAGACACACACAAGCCAGTTTCCACAAGCCAATTCTCACCGACTCATCACTCCCTCCAGTTAAAACAATGTTGGTCTTTCTTCTCCCTCACACACACACACACACACACACACACACACACACACACACACACACACACACTTCCCCTGCGCCCTCCAGCAGAACCCACTCTGCCCTTCAGTGTGCACCCAAAGTGCTTTTCCTAGACATCTTCACCCACAACAACATTCGCTCACGCAGGCCGAATTCGGTTACGCTCCGTTGGGGTGGTCTTTATGATCCCACCAGAACTGATCACTGAATTTAATGACGCTGGTAATTCCCGTGATGCCGGTGGATGCTTTACGTTCTCCGAGTGATCTGACATGTTTATGTGGATCTGGAGACACTAAGTGTTTTATACCACAGGATTTAAAGACATCATATTTCCATTTACCCCATTAATTAGGACCCGTTTCATTATCCAGTTAGGTCTGAATATTTGATTAATACGTGTCACATGACTCTGTCTAACAATCAATAGTGAAGGTCAGAGCTACTACGCACAGAGCTACGGAAGCACCCGACTGGAATGACCAAAGCTGAGCTTTATACACACAAAAGGAAAACAAACCAGAGAGAAATTCATAGAGCAAATGACTTTATATGACATGTTTCAACATGAAACACTCTGTAGTTCATCTGTTTCTCTGCAGACTTTATTCTCCTCCTTCCACCCTGATCTTCAATGATCAGGACCCCACAGGACCACCACAGAGCAGATATGATGTGGGTGGTGGGTCATTCTCAGCACTGCAGTCACACTGACATGGTGGTGGTGTGTTAGTGTGTGTTGCTGGTACGAGTGGATCAGACACAGCAGTGCTGCTGGAGTGTTTAAACCCTGTGTCAACTCACTGTCCACTCTATCAGACACTCCTACCGAGTGTCTCCACCTTGTAGATGTAAAGTAAGAGACAGAAGCTCATCTGTTTCTGCACAGTTTGTGTTGGTCGTCCTCTAGTCCTTCATCAGTGCCCACAGGACCAGCAGTGACACGGAGGGGTTTAAACACTCCAGCAGCACTGCTGTGTCTGATCCACTGTCTAAGCTCTCATATGTACTTGTGTTTGTTCGTTCTGGGACCAATATGGTGGACAGCGTTCTCACCCCCACTGCCGGGGTTCACTTCCGGTCAGGGAATTTGTGGTTAGGGAACCAGTTTGTGACTGGGAGGTTGCTGGTTTGATTCACTGAAGCAAGGCACTTTTACTCCCCGGGCACCATGGATAGGGCTGCTGACCGCTCCGGGCACGTGTGCTCACTGCCCCCTAGGCTGTGAATTCACTAGATGGGATAAATATGGAGGACAAATTTCCCTGTGTGCACCCTACAACCCCACCCCCCAGCTGAAAAATGAACAGGGGGGGTCCTGACCAAACATCTGTACCCAGGGCCTGGACCTTGTGCTACCCTGACACTGTCATATTGCTCATTCCCAACAGAAACACTGAACAGCTGGGAGGAAGCTTTTGATTTCGCTGTAATTCCTCATCAGTTCTCACCGCCCGGCCGAACTTTGTGCCCCGGAGGACCAGGAAGGTTGAAGTTCTCCTCTGTATGGTTTGACAGACTGATCATTTGTGAGAAGGAGGTGAAAAGGGTTGACTTTTAAACCTGCTGGTCCAGTTACACAACTGCCATCACGGTTTAATGAATCACAACGGTCTGGAGTTTCTTAAGAACAAGTGTTTACTTCGGTTAAAGCGTAAACCCCGGCGTCAGTAACGGGAGCACTATGAAGCAGCTGATTCACTCGTTCTCTTCGGTGTATTTTGGGTTTGGTTGTTTTGCTGAGGCTTGGCGATATGGACGGAAATCTCGACATATTTTAGTTGAATGGCGACACACGATTATTACGAAATTTAAGACACACCACAAAATCCTGCCGTTTTTACATTTGTCTTATGTGTCCATGGTGTAAGTAATACAAGAGGGAACAGAGGGGAGCAGAGTAGAGGAGATGCTGAGAGCAGGGGCGGAGCCAAGCAGGGGCGGAGCTGAGCGAGAGAGCAAAACATTTTAACAGAACGTTATTTAAAAACAAAAAAATTAAAAACTCGATATAAACGATATTGCCTCAGCTCATATCCCGCTGTTTGTATCCCGAGCTTGTAAGGACAATAAAAACATGTCACAGCTGGGAAGTCTGGGTGGAAATTGATCATCCAGAGCAGCTGGAACACTGTAACGGAACCTTTAACGGAGCTCAGTCATATTCAGGTAAGATCGTAATATTACTCGCCTCGGTCCACCTTTTTCTTTCACTTCAGATGCTGCTTTTGTATTTCTCAACTCGTCCACAAATGCCTGTGTATAGTTTGTCCTTTAGAGGACCATCTGCTGCTTTACTGTGAATTATAGTGAATTCCCGACTGTAGGGGGAGCCCCGGAGCAAATCATTATTCTCACATACTTTGCTTTAGTCTGCTTTAAAAACGTTAGCTTGCTGTTCTCTGTTGACGATGGCCTAGAAGTTCATTCTTTTAACGTAATAACTGTTTATCGTCCTATCCACGGCACTTGGGGAGCAAGGAGTCGAGTGCCTTGCCTTGCTCCTATCAAACCGACAACCTTCCGGTCACAAGGCCGGTTCCCTAACCACCAGGCCACGTTTACGTGAGTTTTCCAGGACTGGAAAAAATCAGGTTTCCAGGATGCATTGGAACCCTTACCTTACTGAACTTTAAAGACGTCCCCCTGCTCTGAGCAAATAACGAATTACAAAGACCTTTATGCAAGAAATGGGAAGTACCACACGTTAACTCGTGTCCAACATGTGAGAATCAGGAGCTAAAAGTAAAAGAAATAACAATTATTCTAAGTTCTGAGTAAAGATTCACAACAGTGACATCAGCCTACTGATGGAAATCCGACCTCAAAGTCAGGAAATGAGACTGTCATTGATCTGTTGTTTAGGAGAAAAGGTCTAATCATTCTCCGCATTAAATGATTCCACCCGTCAGACGATTAACGTCACCATTCCCGTTTTGTATGTCTCCAAAAAGTGTCTAATATCATCATTCCGAATCCTAAATGCATGCCTAAGTGAATGCCGAGATCTAAAAGACTGAGAAATGACTGGACCTTCAGCACTGTTTACAACACCGTCCTTCCTGTCTTTGGCTGCGTCCCAACTGTGCACACTAATACCATAAGGTAGAGACCAGGGGATCCCAGTCTTTTGCAGCTCGCAGACCAGTTAACCCACCACAGAACGTTTCCACAGCCTCCACAAAAACGTAATCAACCTTTAATATCTAAACAAGTATAAGTTTATTACTTTAAATATTCACTAAATTCACCCAAGACTGAACTGAACAACCAGGGGTTGTAGTATGTTTGTCAGATGTGTCTCTGTGCATGTGATTTTAGATCTATACGCCATGTGGATGGGTCACGGTCCTCACTTTACAGACGGTCCCTTAGTGTCTTCAGGACCTGCTGCAGCGATTTTGTCAATTTCAGCCGAAGCAGAGACACAATGTTAATAATGATATAATAATAATAAAACGCTGATTATCCAATATTAATCTAACTGTACCGAGTTCACAGACTTACTGATCAGTGAGAGGGGGCGGAGTTATGGACATCACGGAGCCGGGAATTATGAATATTAGATATTATAGAGGAAAATGGGAAGGGAGGGGCTGTTGGCTCTCTTTCTTGGCTCACACAGTCTTCAAATTTCAAAATAAAAGTCCTGAGAACGGATAATACTGATATATACATAAAAATAATAAAGGACATTAAGGTTGATTTTAATTTTATTTGGAATCAAGTACATATAAATATCCTTGTTAAAAAAAAGATTAAAGGAAAACTAAAATGTTAAAAACTAAAAAATGTAAACGTTAAGTTTACCTGAATGTAGTTAATAAAAATACGTCAAAGTACAAAAACATCCAACAAAACTGAGTTAAGGAAAAATGCATCATCTAAAATTCATCATCCCGAGGATATGATATCAAAGGGCGGGTTTGGCAGTTGAAGTATCAGCTCTGATCTGTTTGTTCTCCTGCAGGTCATATGGCACGAGGCCTAGTGGTGCACCACAAATCACATGTATCTGCTGTCAGCACGCTAGAAACTGAGGCACGTGGGTGTGTGTGTGTGTGTGTGTGTGTGTGGTGTGTGTGTGTGTGCTTGTTTTCACAAAGACACAAGGTTTCTGCAAAGTCATTTAGATTAAAAGACACTGAAGACAATGAAGAACAATGCATTTTCAAATTACTCCAAAGATCTGACCTTTCCTCATCATTTCATAAGTGAGGTCAGGACGTTGGACGATCAACACACCCCACCTCATCCCAAAAGTGTTGGATGAAGCTCCCTCGTTCCAGAGAACAGGATCTGATTGGACCTTGGTGCTGTGCAAGACGGCTGCCTCTCCAGTAGCTCTCCTTAATTTCCCTGAAGGAACCCTCCCAAGGGATCAATAAAGTTCTATCTATTGGCAGTACAGGGACTAGACAAGCTGTGTGCATTTGCACATCTGTGTCAACAATGGGTGCAGCTTAAAGTAGCTCAATGCTAAATTAGACGGTGCTTTTCACGTCTTAACCCAGTTTAAATCGGTTGTCTCAAATATAACGGTGTCACATTGACTTCCATTGAAAAACGTTTTCACGTCATGACAATAATCATGTTTATATGCAGTTAATAATCCGATAATGGCCTAAAATCAGATTTCGTCAGTAATCCGATCAACACATTTACACGCACTTAAATAATCAGATCATGTGAAAACTCCGGGTTTACATGAGTCAGGCAACGATCAGATTTCTGTTCCGTGAGACTGTTTACATGCATTCAATAATCCGATGATCGTTGAATATCTGATCAGCAATCCGATCACTGCTTTTACATGCCCGTGGGCGCTGGTTTACATGCCCGTGGGCGCTGGTTTACATCGTAAGTTGGTGCTGCGTGCTCCCCCATTGATCATAGCTCGTCAGCAAGAGTGCATGCACAGACGGGGAAATCAGAGTATGAGTTATACGTGAGACATCTGATTACAGAGTAAAAGTCTCTTCATCTGATGAATCAAAACCTTGATCGGATTCCAATGCCTTACTCCCACCTCAGAAATCACAATATTGTGTCTGACTACTTGAATCATCACATACCTGCAGAAATTCGATTCAGATCGGACTGGCGTGCGTGCAAACGCACTCATTGTGCAAAAACAGGCCTCGCTGTGTGTACAAGTGCATGTCAGAGGAAGTCCGTCTGTGATATGACAGGCGGACGGCGCTTTGCGCTTGTCTTAGACAGCTGTCAATCACCCCTGCCTCCCCCTCCTTCAATCAGCTTTCAACTGTTCTTCCACTGACCTTTCCTCTCGCTCCGACTCGACATGCGGCGTCAGCACAGGAAAAGAGAAAAGGGAAGAGTGTGTTTGAGAAAACACTGCTGTGAAACACACACACACACACATCCTATTACACACTGAGAGGCTTAAGACACGATGGTCAGTAGGAATCCACTTAGCAGGACCATAAAAACAAACTAAACAGCCCTCTGGTCAGAGCAGTGGGCCGTCAGGTCTACTGGAAGCGCACAGCGGTGCCTGCAGTCGGCCGAAACAAACACAGATTTGGGGGAATTCGTTCACGAGTGCCATGTTATGTCTGCTCGGTGGGCGAATGCAGAGAAGAGCAGACGATGATGTAAAACGACAACAGGTCATTTCTCAAAACAAAGACAATAGGAGCATCTCGTAACATCAGATAACAATAGCCTGAAAACACCCAATCACCGTTCTCATCATGATAATGCACATTGTCTTCCGCACACAGTACGCGCCTGACAATAAAGGTGTTTAAACAATGCCAGAAAGAGACGCGAGTGGGTTGAGCATGGAGCGCCTTGGTCGAGTAAACTACATGTCCGAACGTTTGTAGACACCTCCTCCTCCCAGACCAGAGTAGCTCTGAAATCATGCAGAACTGCTGCGAAGTGTCCTCAATGAGGTTGATGCTGAAAATGCGTCAACATCGATATTTTAGAGACGCGTCATGTTCAGTCACGTTCTTCTTCAAATGACTAGGACCCCGCAGGACCACCACAGAGCAGAGCACCAACATGGTGGTGATGGTGTGTTAGGGTGTGTTGCTGGTACGAGTGGATCAGAGACAGCAGTGCTGCTGGAGTGTTTGAACACTGTGTCCACTCACTGTCCACTCTATTAGACACTCCTACCTCCTAGTCCTTCATCAGTGCTCACAGGACGCTGCCCACGGGACTGGATATTTCTGGTTGGTGGACTGTTCTCGGTCCAGCAGTGAGGGGTTTAAACACTCCAGCAGCACTGCTGTGTCTGATCCACTCATACCAGCGCAACACACACCAACACACCACCACCATGTCAGTGTGACTGCAGTGCTGAGAATGACCCACCACCCACATAATAGCTGCTCTGTGGGGGTCCTGTGGGGTCTTCCTTCCTAACAGCACTGCAATCTGACACTTACTTCTGGGTGTACAAGTTCTATGAGTACTAAACGATTGTTAATCAACACGTCACACACTGAACTACACTAAATTCAATTACCTGGACTAATGCAGGGGTGGAGAACCAAGAGCACAGCTGATTTCACTGCACACCTATTAATCCTGACCAGTACCAGGTGAGCAGAAAGCCAGTCCTCCTGAACCAGACTTCCCAACCATGCTTTCCTGAAACATGGAGTCGAACAGGCATCTCATCGAACCACAAACGCCAAAGAACCATGATTTGGCTCTACTGCACATGTTCAAACAACCAGTTTAGCCCTATTTTTCCTCCAGTTTCCGTACAAAGTCAGGACATTATTGCCCTGAAAACCATGAAAACAAACACACACGTTACTGGAGTGACAGTCAGTCAACCCGTTCCTGGGTATGGACGTCAGTATTGCCACGGGTAGGTAGGAAGGGTAGAAACAGAGGACAAAAGGTGTCTGAATGAGGAGACAGCAGACGATAGAGCCAATCGGAACACCTTCAGATGCGAGGAGAGATTGCTCTGGAGACTCTGGACTTAACAACTCTGCCTCAGATCGTTCACTCGGCAGCCTACATCTAGAGCACTGTGTTGATCCAGGATCAGGTTTCTCTCTCCCACACAGAGCTCAATCAGTGTGCACTAAAGAAAGAAGCTGACCCAGAAACAAGGACATCAGCTTATTCAGATGATGCTGGAGTTGGTTCAAGGCTGCAAGGTGGAAGGTCACTTTCTTATGGTGGCCTTAAGGGATCAGTTAGATCCCCAGTAAAGGCTATTAAGTGTACTGCCTTCGTAAGCCAGACACATTCTTAAGGGTTAGAGGCAGAAATTGTCTGGATGTCTAAAAACAGAGATTTTCCTTCCTCCATTTTTGGGAACTATTCCATCCACACCAAGATAAAAATGCTTACAGAAGAACGCCATCCCTGTAGGGGGCGATATGAAGTACATCAATCTCAATCTAAAATTACGGACTACTCCCTATGTAGCGTATCTGGATCGCAATGGGAAAAACACGACCTGTACCAAGAGCCCTTCGAGCATCGAGTACAGCTTGGCTTGACCCACCATCCCTCAAGACGCATGGAAGTGCAAAGCATCAAAGTGGTGGAACGAACTTCCCCTGGGGGTCCGAACAGCTGAGTCACTCGCTGTCTTAAGACCATCTGTTTCAAGAGAACTTAACTCATTCAAGGTTTATAATTATACTGAATCTTGTTGGTATCCTGGTCCAATCTGACATTTGGATTTGGCAGCATCTACGCTTGAGGAATCTCTGGATTCTAGTCTCAAAAGACTAGTTATGGATATTTTCCGAGTGAACAGCAAAGCACTTTTTTAAGTCGCTCGGGACATTCTCTCAGCTCCTCTGACCCTACAGGAGCCCTGAGTTCTATAAATACAGACTGTAGTTCATCTGTTTTAGGGATTATGTGGAAAATGCATGTATTTTAATGAGATCTGATGCAGCAGGTTAATTTCATGTTCAACTTTTGTCCCTGCTCTGTCCATAGACTGAGTTTATGTATGTATGTGGGTTCGAATGAGGTTTATAACAATATTCTAATATATATAACTCAGGGTTGGACAATATATCGTAAACATTGATCGCTACCTATTTTGTATAATAGTTTGTGACATTTCTGGGGTAGGAAGAAGACTTTCCCCCGTCCTGCTGTTGGACTGAGAGATGAGGCTTTTGTTGAATTGAGTGTTTAGAGAGAACGTCCCTGCTATCTACGGTCATATGAACGAGTTGGGACACCCGATTAAACACAAACAACTGACAATTTATAAAACCTAATTATTACAAATGAAAACGTTAGGACACGCCCACATTTATTACAACAGATCATCAGCTGCCAATGATTAGACCATCATTACACGGGGCTTTGAAGGAGCCTGTCGTATTTAACGTTACGCAGACATTAGTTTGGTTTGCTCTTGATTGTTAAGTCGGTGGCATCACCATGGCAAGATCACTATTACTGCTCCAGCTGTTTGTAAACAGCGCTAGAAAATGCTTCGATTTCGCTTGTCACTGAACATCACTTCACAGATGACCTACAAGCAGGAAAAGCCGAAGCGTTACATAACCCACGGGGAAAGAGAACGAGGGATGAGAGAACATCAATACACCAACTCCAGCCTGCAGACACACGACAGAAGCACAGAGTGCTAATTACACTAATGTGCTGAAGTGTCGGATACCACGACAGACAGGTCACGGCCACGAGCTCTTCTTCTCGCAGATAAGAAACACAAAATTTCATTTCAGAAGGTCATTTAGATCATTCATCTGGGGTAACATTGGTTATTTGATGGTGCTTGTAAAACATTTTCAGAACATTTTGGGCTTAAACGCAGTCAAACATTCCCTGCCTAAGCAGAGTCAGAAGGACCTGACATGAGTGAGTGCACTGTCACCAAGGAGAACAATAACAAGAGCCGCCCGTAACGCCTGCGTCCCTCAGACAAAACGGTACCGTGGTCTACAGTCTTCATCTCTAAATACAGGTAAACAAACCACCTGATGGTTTCCAGTCTGATCCATATCTGCAGCATCTGTAGCTTAGTTGATGGTCACGGTCAGGAATCTCTAGGCCACTTTGGTCACTTATGGATCAGATAAGGGTCACATTTGGGACCTTCATTGCCATCAAGGGCTTCAAGTTCTTTCACTTACAATCCAATCAGTTGCTACCACAAATTACATCAACAAAGCCCTGCTTGCAAGAGAAAAGTGGACCATTAGTCCTCCACTAACAGGGACTGCTGTGGCCTGGTGGGAACCAGCCTCGTGACTGGAAGGTTGCCGGCTTTGTCAGTGGTCCACTGGTGGTCCACTGGGATTTTGTTCAGTGTTTTCTGAGTGGTTGATCAGATCTTCTTTCAGATATTTAAAAATATGTGTCTTAAATAATAATAATAATAATAATAATAATAATAATAATAATAATAATAATAATAAATCACGGCCACCTCATTTATCTCCAACTCATCCCAGTCCTCAAAAGTTCTGGATGAAGCTCCATCATTCCCTACAACACAGCTGAATGCTGGGGGTCTTTATACCCCTTTAACCCTCGCTTTGCATTTGGCATGAAGGCCTGTCACAATAATTATTTTTATTTGAGTGATATATTGTCCCAAAAATAACTGCAATAAATAGCATTATTCTAATTTTCTATCATCATTATAATAAGAGTATAATAACGCAAATCACCTCCTTTTAAAGATCACATTATTACGAATGTTCACGTTACAAAAATATAATGGGCATCATCACGGTCAGTTATTTAGATCATGTCCATAAACTGTGCAATAAATCGATAACATACATGCCCCAGAGTCAGGGGCTGTACTTCAACAGTTGTGTGCATTTGCACATCTGTGTCAGCAATGGGTGCAGTAAAACTAACCTTACGAAGTTTCTACGACATAATCTGAACAACACTGTACACTATAGACCCACTTATCGGAATTAAATCATACACAGACAGCAACCTGCATAACAGATGCGATACTGAGGTCTCGATATATCGATATATTGCCCGTCCCTAGAGTGAACAAATATTTGGACGTATAGTGCACGTATTTATTGTGTCTGTTTCGAAGCACAGGGGTCGCAATCGACCGCGCGCTACATATATCACACTGGAATTAGGGTGTAAGTACTCGAGGAGTCCTTTCCAGAAGTAAAATCAGTCACATGACTTCATTATCCTTTATGAAAAGACAAAAGACGGTGGTCTGCATGAGAACGAAGGGACGGGTAAAAGTAACCACAACACACGTGGTGCCAGTAACCCTAGGACACAGTAGGGCTTCGTTTTGTCAACCCATCGTTCAAACTAAGGCTACATGCCAGCGTGGAGTGAATTGGCTGCCACTGCCCTACTGTAAGCGTGGGTAGGGACGGCGAGGATGCCGCTGGCAGGTGTAGAGCACCAGGCCAAAGCCTGTTGACTGTAAACTGGTGCCCTTTGTTCACATATAATGGACTTAACCCCTTTACTGTGGGACAGGCCTGGCTGTAAAAGACAAGTAAAGCAGCCAAGTCCAAACAGTCGGGCAGGTTATAGAGATACATGATGTCCTCTTTGAAAGCAAAAGTGATCGTAACTTTGAATGGAGCTCAACGAGAAACTCAAATCCTTTTGAAGCTTTGGTTTATTTATCGTATAATTCTGTCAGATTCACATTATAGAGACGACTAAAAACGAAGATACGTGGTTTTCATTGGACATTGCGATGATGCATTACTTGGGCAATACATCGTAATTTCGATATATCGCTAATATTTTGAACAAGATACTATATTCGTAATACAGTACCACGATTTAGAAACAATGAGTGGATCATTTGTGTGGAAACGGTTGGGTTTCCCGGACGCGGTGGACAAGTTTGCGAAGACGTATGAAGAAGACTAACCAAGGTCCTACTGTTGGACTATGGTTTGTGTTTGAGTGTTACGACTAGTCCTTCCCTGCTAGGACACCCAATGAACACCTTTGACTTCAACATGATTAAACCCCAGACATTATTTTGGTATGATCTCGGTGGTTCTCACCAGGGTGAGATCCAAAGAGCTCTCTGAGGCCTTCAGAAAAAAGGCTGCAGATGCAGAGGAGTCTGGGAAGGGATTTACAAAGATCTCAGAACAACAGCTGAAAGAATTCGGCATGGAGGAGTGGGAACATCTACCAGATACTGGTAGACCACTATAGGAAACATCTAATTGGATGTCTGAATGTCAAAAGTGCTCACGGGGTGTCTGAATTTTTCTCATGACCATATGATGACGTGAGAACCCCCATTCACTTCCATGTGACTGGACCTCCCTGCAGATGTGTGCATCTTCAACCTGCACTGAACCCCCAGCCCAGACACTGCCGAGTGAACAGACCTTTCTTAAACTCCTCCAACATGGAGTCCAGCTTGGTGTCATGGAAAACAAAGTGGACCGGGTGGTTGTAGAACTTGGTGATGGTCTTGAGGGTGGTGCAGTCGTCCGGGTCCACGAAGGCCAGGTCCTTGACGAAGAGGATGTCGACGATGTTGGTGCGCTGGCCCTCGAACACTGGGATGCGAGTGTAGCCACTCTCCATGATCTCTGACATGGTGTTGAAGTCCAGCACGGCATCACTGTGGATCATAAAGCAGTTGCCGAGCGGCGTCATGACATCCTCCACGGTCTTCGTCCTGAGCTCCAGGGCGCCCTGGATCATGTTCAGCTCCTCCTTGACCAGGTCATTGTAAGGCTCCGTCACCTTCAGCATCTCTACCAGCTTCTCTCGGTTGTACACAGTGCCCATCTCCTGGCCCAGAACGCAGTCCAGCAGCTTGCTGACCGGGTAGGACAGGGGGAAAGTCAGCAGCATGAAGAACTTGGTGAGCAGGATGGTGTTTGCACCCACCGCCAAGCCGTGGCGAGAGCAGAGGGCCTGGGGCACAATCTCGCCAAATATGACAATGCCGATGGTGGAGAACACCACGGCGCCCAGGCCTGAGTTGGTCAGGTCATCCAGGAGGATGGTGAGGGTGGTGTTGACCAGGACATTGCCCAGGAGGAGGGAGCAGAGCAGATAGTTGCCTTCCCTGCGGATGGGCTCTATCTTGCGGGCATCCTTCTTCTCCTTTTCTGTTCCACAGCTCTGGACGATGCGCAGCTCCATGGGGTCCAGTGCCATCAGGCCCAGGTTCAGCCCACTGAACATCCCTGACAGCACCAGCAGACCAGCGATCAGGATCCCCTGCAGCCACGGGGGCAGCAGGGACTTCTTGTCCTCCACCACACGCAGCCTGCCGTCCTGCCCCCCCAGCAGGTGCCAGTCTCCGTCCTCGGCAGCGCGCGCGCACACGCCGTACTCCTTGCGCGCCACGCTCTTGCGCAGCACCTGGACCTGCACGCGCAGCACCGCGGACGTGCCCTGCCGGCTGACCCTCATGCTGTCCAGCGCGAACAGGTCGTTGGTGGTGTTGGCGCACGTGCCGTTCGGCGCCTCCTCGCCCGCGCGCAGGTCCACGAAACGCACGAGTGTGTCGTTGCGGAGCCGCAGCCCGTAGAAGCGCAGGGACACGCTGCTCTGCTCGGTCAGCTGGATGGCCCCGTCCTCGGCGGTCAGCGCGGGCTTGTCGCTGCCCTCCAGGCGGACGCCGAGGACGCGACTGTCCGGCGCGCTCGCGCACAGTCCGGCGCACAGTCCGGCGCACAGCAGCGCCAGCGCGCGCCCCGCTCCGCACCAGCCTGTCGCCATGTTTGTCGTCCGCACGCACTCTCTCACAGACACACACACACACACACACACGCGCTCTCATGTATGACGTCACCTACTCATGCAGCAGGACACGCCCCCTCGTTTGCATGCCGGCAATTCCGTCCCCGAGGCTGCTGGGCCCGCCTCCCTCATTTGCATACCACCAAACAGAGTCCTGTCCACGCCTACCTAATTTGCATACCACCAAACAGAGTACTGTTCACGCCCACTTCATTTGCATACCACCAAATAAACATCTAAAAAGTATGATGAGCTCTTACCTAAATCACAACCTAATCTGTCCTCTATTAAAATGCCACATTTTAAGGATGTTTGCAGGATTTAAGGAGCTCTTTAGAGGGATGGTTGTAGGTGGACCTCCAGCACTGAAAGCTGTATATCCAAACATGACACACCCTCACTTAATGATCATGTGCACTAGATAGGGTGTAGGGGGTAGGGAGTAATTTGTGGATTCAGAGCACAGCCTGCTCACTGTGTCTGTGACTCTGCATGCTCCACACAGGGTCAGAGTGGATGTCAGCAGTAAACTCCTCTACGTCTCAGCGCCCTCTAGTGGGGAAGGGTGGGAAGTGGGAGATTCAAGCTTCAATCATTTCTAATCTTTGGCAGGAAAGTGTTAGAAGTGGAATGAAGTTAGAAGTGGAAATTAATTTGTATGTATAAATGTACACAAGAAGGAAGGAAAATTACACAAACTGTAAATCATTTTTAATGTTTCCATTGACAGAGGAATAGGGGCTTACTGGTAAACTGGGATGCCCACGCAATGCACTTTCAAACTGGGGGTTGAGCTGGTTTCCAAAAACTATAAAGTAAAAGTTAACATCACATTATGTGTGACTGTCTTGCTAAGGTGCTGTCTTGGTACAGGTGTTGGTTGTTAAGATGCCCCCAAGCAACATCCTAAGGTGCTGTCTTGGTATAGGTGTTGGTTGACAGGGTGTTGCTTGGTGGTGTCTTAAGGTGCTGCCATGGTACAGGTGTTGGTTGACAGGGTGTTGCTTGGTGGCGTCCAGGGTGCTGCCATGGTAAAGGTGTTGGTTGACAGGGTGTTGCTTGGTGATGTCTTAAGATGCTGCCATGGTACAGGTGTTGGTTGTTAGGGTGTTGCTTGGTGGTTGCTAAAGAATTGGGTTGATTGCTATTGTAACAGGTTGGTTGATGATGTGTTTCTAGGTGGTTGCTAAGGGCTTACTAGGCTGATGGAAAGTTTGACCTTCCATTGTATCAAGTTCACATAAACAAAATATACAGACTCAAATTGTACTGCTCACATTTTAATATCAGCGTTTAATTAGTGAATGAATGATGTCATCTATATTAAGGCAATATCTGAGTTACAAGAACACAAGGGAAGATACACTGGACAGGTCGTAGGGTTTCAGGCGTTAGGCACTGATCTACTGGCCCTGTATGAAGGGCAATACTCAAGCATTTTATCTGCTGTGACATTAATAACAACTGTCATTAGAAACATAGATATAAACGTTTTCACTGTTGATCTGATTGCATTATGAGACCTGAGGTCAAAACGCCCGACACTGACAAACACTGACATCAGAACAGTAACATTCAATACAGTAAAAAAAACATTCCTTGTTGATTTCTCTGAACAAAAAAACAACAGCTTAAATAGATATAAATTAAACCTCCAGATTATTAAAAGAGCTGATTATGAACTGTGCGTATTGTAGCTAGTAAATAAAATCCATTCTGACAGCATCAGACAGTCTGATCTGAACTATGAGACGTCCACGTGTAGAGGTGGACTAAAAAACGCAAAGGTTACTTGTAGAATAATAAAACATCAAAGAAATAGTTGCACCCAGAAGGAAGTGTGGGACTGCAGTGCTGATCTGATCAATATTTATTGATCTACTCATACAGAAGTGGTGTCTCTCAGTTCGGCGTCAGGTTTAACGCAACACGCCAGACGTCTCTGCATGGAGGTGTAGAGGTTCCTAATGGTGTCCTGTGATGATCCATCCCATGCAGCTTGAATGTTCTCACTCAGTTCTGCAGATGGTGTGGTAGGGGTGGAGTGTTGATAGAGCATCCAATAGCGTCCCACACATTTTCAATCAGGGACAGGTCTGGAGATGAGACCGACCACGGCGTAGCATCTGTGTCTTCAAGACGAGATCTTGAGACGGCAGCAGTGTGTGGACGAGCGTCGTCCTGTTGGAATAGAACGCCGGAGTGTGTGTTCAGAAAAGGTGCAACCACTGGTTGTAGAACCTCATTAACGTAACGTTGGTCTAAAGGTGATCTGGCATCATACGAAACTGCACCCACACAACTCCAGACTCCAACTCTGATCTTGGTGCTGACCACGGTGCCTCCACAAGCGACCCCACTGCAGATGCTGATGTGTTGTTAAGGGCAGATGTTGAACGGGTCTGCACGCAAATAGTCCTGCATCATGCATCTGTCTGCCAATGGTGCTGACACAGGATGACTCATGGAGGGCATCACTGCTCGCTGAATGTCGGCAATCGTGGCTGTTGGATCACTCAGACGTCAGACAATCCACCAGTTCTCCCTCTCCATAGTTCGTGTAGATCTCCCAGATCCTTCGTGTTGCTGATGTCGCTTCTATCCACTGCCACCAACAGCCTGCTGTGGCAATAGTCGCACAACCAGTAGGACGTGCAATAAGATCATCCCTCTTCCCAGAGCTCTTCTGAAATCTTCTCAGAGATGCTCCAAAACAACGAGTCAGAATGGAAAGCCTGTGCTATTGGACGACCTAATTTCGTCAGTCAGGTACAGCGATGAGACCAGTCCTACATGTCACATGTCCAGCCGAGAAACTTGACTGATTGGCATGTCTCACAGTGCCAATCCTACCCACCAGGTTTCTTTCCTGTCGGTTGCCTCCTTCTGGGTGCAACTATTTATTTGACGATGTGTGTACGTGTCCAACTACGTGTCTGTGGACCATTCGTAATACTGTGCTTTGGGCAAGGAATGCCAGTGACTCGCTTCCAGTGTTCAAGTTATCAAGATCTCTTTGATAAACGAGTCCAAGCCGCTAGTTATATTTGTATATACTTTGATACTGGATGAACTGGGGAGTCCTGACATTCTTATCACTGAATGCAAGCAAATCCTCACAGCAATCTTCCAGAATCTAGTTGAAAGTCTTATCTGGACAGTAGAGACACTTACTTCTCCAGAAAAAGGACAAACTCTTTTTAATACCTTTGACTTCAGTAGAAACAGCAAATGAGCAGGTGTCCCAATACTTTTGTCCACATAGTGTAGATATATCAGTGAAAAGCTGCTTTTGGTCTGATGAACTAAACAGCTATTACAAGAGACGTGAACAGCATGAGCTGTAACCTCCTCGTTTCTAAATAAACACCCGCTAAAACCTCGTAACTGCCATGAAATGACTCCGGAATGTACTGATGGGAATTCTGTGATTCCGAGACTTGTGCAAATATTTATTGAAGCCGGATTAAAAAATAAATAAATACTTAAACTCATCAGAATTCTCCTCTTAAAAGCAGTGTTTCCATGTGTTCCATGCCGTTTCCATGACGGGCTACTGCAAGTGCTGGACACTTCGGTAAGTCTCTGACCGGTTGTCCTACAGACCACTGGGGGATTCTTGGCCCGACGCTTTGCCCGCTTTGGGCTGTGATTGGCTGTCATTGCTTGGTAGAAGAACTTCCACAGAGAAGCTGACTTTTTTGGATTGAAAGATGCTGTAAGTGTTGTCAAATCGTAGAACGTCTAGAGGAACAAAGAGGATCAGTTAGTAATTGAGTTCATGTGCAGATTAATCGTAATTCTATCTCAAATAAACATTTTTATACTAAAGTTATGCAACAAAAACACATTTATCAACGTTATATTTAATATATAATCATATATTAGTGCAGTCTGGTGCCTGTAGGTGGTGCACTGAAGGTGGAACGGGTAATTCCAAAAGCCAAGTATGAGAATAACTCCTGTTTGTAAAAATCATAATGAATAACGAGGGAAAAGGCATCACAGGAGTGTATGTTGAACACGGTGCTCAGAGCTTTCACTGGCACACAGTGCTTAAATGGGCAAGCGTGTGGCTGGTAGGACCAGCAAACACAATTAAGTTGCTTAGCTAACACAGGTGTTGGTATGTTGTAGGGGGCGCTGTGTGGTGGGGAAGCCAGGCTCTGACTGGTTCTTTGGCTGATCAGATGTCAGCTGCCCATCTTCAATCCAGCAGACAGACTGTCCACAGAAAAGGGAGTCGTGGAAATGAGGAGAGGGCTTGAAGACACTGTCCATTTCTCTTTTTTCTCTACTCACACACTCCTGCTTCTGCACAGGTGAGGGTTCCATCCTCAGGTACCAGGTGTGCATTGTAGCGCTGACTGGGCACCACCTCCTGCATCTGACCTGCCTTCATCCACTCCCCCAGTTTCTTCTTCAGGAAGACCCCAAAGCCTACGTCGGCTCCATCACAGCAGAACTGCCATCTGATGGGAGAAATGGGAAGAGAGAGAGAGATAACGAGGTTCTGTCCCAGGCACATGTAAATGACTACAGGTGTGGTCTGATTAGACACTGGGGTTTGGTCTGCTGCGACACACTGCGTCAACTGCTGGTGTTGTGATCTGGGGACAGTCGGTCACCCCTAGTATCGATACGAGGGACACTAACAGCTCAGCGATGTGCAGGACATCCTGCGGTCATGTTTCCTCTCACGGCACGGATAAGGCTCCCACACACACTTCCTTGACTGGCCTGACCGCTGGACTTATTACCAATCAAGCATTTATGGGAGCAGCTGGAGGCCAGCTTCAGCAACCCATGAGTGTGCAGGATCTACAGGACCAGCTTGTGCTTTACCCACAAAACTCACTTCGTTCAAATGAAGGATTCGTGCTTTTTATCTACTGTTAAACAGTTTCTAAACAATGACTGGTATGCCGTTATGTCCTCACCTGAGAACGCAGCCTGGTGCCAGGATCTCGTACTCCAGCTGGTGCGAGGACCCGCGGCTGATGGACACACTCTGGTCATACTGCACCTTAATGAACTCCCGAGCATAGTAAGACTTGGGCACCTGCCCTCCCTGTTTAATCTGCAGAGAAACAGATTAGAGCTTTAAAACGGAGAGGATTCAGCTCAATCCGAACGTATGAGTAAGGTGTTCATGGTAGGAAATGAAAAGAAGAGAAGACGAAACTTACTGAGAAGACAGGAAGATTAGTGGTAAAGACTGCTGTGGTAAATTTTGCAGATAATGTGTGTTGTGGATGAAATATACATTGTGTATGTTTACACTTGAAAATCCGCAGATCATAGTGTCTCCTCGGATCATATCATGATCTTTTTTCAACATGGAATTGGATTACTTTTCCTAAAGTGTCTCCAAGACTGGAAAAGTGAAAAATAACCATTGTTTATATTTCCATAAAAGCTGAGACAAAAATTGTCTTCGAGTCATTTTGGTAATTGTGAGTCTCTGCTGCAGCTGTGAAAGCTCAGCACAAGTCAGTGTAAAACTCAGACAAGCTATTTTATTTTAGGGGTTTAGTGAAGATGGGTCTTTCTGACCCTGAGGACATGGGGTGTATACAGAATATAGAGACAATACCAAGGTTAAAACTTGACTATTCTGTCCACAGGAACCAGCAGATACTGAATAAGCATATGCAGTAGCTGTTACAGTAGCTATTAAAAATCATCCTCCAATAATTTCTTTGCATATCAATATAACATGAGACGTTCAGTAACTATCAGTAACTGATTACCAGTATCGTCTAGACCTGGTCCTAGAGGCACCCCTGCCCTGCACATTTTAGCTGAACAGCCTGGCAGGTAACTCTGAGGAGCTAATTAGAAAAGACAGAGCCACAGACTGGTTTGAGGAACTAAAAACCAAAAAGGGAACAGTTTTCTTACCCAACTGAAAAACTGCCATCGACCAACTCTTCCACAACAGGAATATCAGAATTTGTAATCACTTAATGATGTTTGTGTGAGGTCCACTATGACCAAGTATGGGGACACCAACATCTGCACATTATATATGTAAACACTTGCAAATTAAGTATGGAGGACACCTACACATTGCATATGGGGACACCTACACATTAAGTATGGAGGACACCTACACATTAAATATGGGAACACCTACACATTCAATATGGGGACACCTACACATTAAGTATGGGGACAACTACACATTAAGTATGGGGACAGCTACACATAAAATATGGGGACACCATCACATTAAGTATGGAGGACACCTACACATTAAATATGGGGACACCTACACATTAAGTATGGGGACAACTACACATTAAGTATGGGGACAGCTACACATAAAATATGGAGGACACCTACACATTAAATATGGGAACACCTACACATTAAGTATGAAGGACACCTACACATTAAGTATGAGGGACACCTACACATTAAGTATGGGGGACACCTTCACATTAAGTGGACACCAACACATTAAGTATGAGGGACACCTACACAGTAAGGGGGACACCTGCACATTATGCTCCTCAGTACTCGGCGACCCGCTCTGTAATGTTACGTGGTCCAACACAGCGTCTGAGCTGCTGCGGTTCCTGTGATTTCAACAATACCACTCACAGCTGACATTCAACATTCAGATCTTCACCCTGCTGCTGTAAGCAGGGTCGGCTCGGGTGGGGTCTGCAAGACGCAATATCCAACTGGTTCCCACGTTCCTTTATTTTTAAATCTACAAGAAACCCTAAACAACTCACGAGATTAAACTGAAACCGAGAAAGTGTAAAGAACACGGTTGTAACTATGTGTAAAACAGTAAAGACAGACAGAAGGTTTGTGTGTAATAGTGGTGATACATTAATGATGGTAGATATACAGCCTTTTATCTCGCTCAGGAAATGGTTGTATTATATGATGATTATTTGCTGATGATGAATGAAATAAGTGGGGACACAAAAGCTGTCTACTCCTACATTTTCTTGCAGCAGATGAAAATACGTTAATAACACCGTTCACATGCTGTCTACAGATGCCTGAAGGAGCCCTTTTTGGCCGTTTATGGTCCTGGACGTCAAAAATCCCAGAAATAAGGGAGAGCTTTCCAATCTACAGTACCTCCAAGCAGTTTTCAACCGCCTGCATATTGTGCAGGTTTACACAGTCAGACTTTTACAATCTGGACAGTAGATGGTCATGGACACGTGACATGCACTGCAGAGGGTCAATAATTATTCAGCCCCTCAAACCACCAGAATTCTGTAGAGTTCCCCCAAGTATTAAGACGTTATTGAGATATTCTGACTATAAAAGCCCCGCAAACAAGCGAACAACTCTCGTATGGTCATCATGAGAAAGACTACGGAGCGTTCCAATCCAATCCGAGACAAGATCATGAAGGGTCACAAGGCTGGCAAGGGGTACAAAACCCTTTCCAAGGAGTTGGGCTTATTTGTCCGCACCGTTGGCAGCATCAGCCGAACATGGAAGGCTTATGGAAGCTACTGTTAACCTTCCACGACCTGGACAGCCTTTCAAAGGTTCCTCCCGTGCCAAGGCCAGGCTTGTCCAAAACGTCAAGGCTGACCAAAGGACAACAAGGAGGGAAGTCTGGGAAGATCTCATGGTGGTGGGAACACTGGTTTCATGCTGTAGGGCTTTTTCTGCATCTTCATCAATGTGATTTTGGCCATAAACCTTCGCTCCTTCGCTCCTCGATCAAGGATCTGAAGATGGGTCATCATTTCATCTTCCGACAGGAAAACGACTCAAGAAAACCAAGGCCTGGTTTAAGAGGGAAAAGATCAAGGTGTTGCAGTGGCCTAGTCCACAAGAGATGCCCAAAGAACCTAGACAAGTTGGAGAAGATCTAAATGGGGGAGTGGATCAAGATGGACCTGATCAGGTCTTATAAAAACGATGAAAAGCTGTAATTGCAAACAAGGGTTATTTTTGTTTGTTATATTTAGGAATCTGTTAATAAATGCGACTCTTGTTCAAAGTTTGAGCCTGCAGGGGGTTGAGTACTACTTGGAGATACTGTATAACGACAGACAAACCCAACATATCTTCAGAACTGGTACAGAAACTGCACAAATACTCAGAATTCATTTCTTCAGTAACTCAATTCTGAGCTCAAACATCAAATCTAAAAGGCCCAGCCGAACAGCTTTCCCACAAACACCAGCTTTCCTCTATCTAACTCATCTTCTTGTGGTGATGAAGGAAATGTGGAGGCCCCTGAAGAATCTGGATTACTGGTTGACCAACCCAGGAAACATTATGTACCTTTAACAAAGAACAGAGCTACACATATCTATACACACAGCTTACGAACACGGAGACCCTGCAGAGGAGCAATCATCTCTGCAGAGTCCAAAAAGTCTAACACTGGATTAATTCCAAGATTTTTTATCCGCTAAAATCCCAGTCCAACAAAAAGAGTCCAGTGGGGCTTCATAAAGACCTCTCCTCCTGTCCTGAAGACGGCAGCATCCTTACCTAAGTATGCACGGACAGACAACAGGTTAGTTCGTTACCAGGCCATGAAATATATTTAACAATGCTACTTTTGCGATGTCTAAGCTACCTCCTAACTACAGCAGCAAGCGTTTGCCCAGAAACTCACTGTAAAGCTGTTTTACCATCTTTGTGATGGTAGCTGCAGCGCTTGGATCTCAAATGTCCAACCGTCCAGTGAGAGCTACCTGCTACCATGATGACATGTTAGTATTGTTGGAGACCTCTTTACGTTTCTTGTGGTTTGCTCTTGGGATGTTAGTTCTGAGATCTTTTTAAACCCCTTCTCAGACTCATCTGCATCTCCAACCTTCTTTCTGAAGGCCTCAGAGAGCTCTTTGGATCTGGTCATGGTGATCCCACTCACTTCAACAATCGAGAGCAAAACAAACTAATGTCTGAGGTTTAAATAAGACAGTCTCCTCCAAAGTCCTGAGGCATTTTAAGTAGCAATAAATGTGTAACTTCCCTTACAGTGAAAAAAATTACATTGTACAAAATTTCATGATTGGTGTTGCCGCCGCAGTCATTGTACTGGTCGATGTACCGGTCCGTCGTGGCGAAGATTTACCGGTCAATCTACGTTCCTACCCTCAACTATGGTCATGACCGCGGGGTAGACCCAGGACATGCTGGAGGGACTATGTCTCTCGGCTGGCTTGGGAACACCTCGGGGGCCCTACCGGGGAGCTAGCTGAGGGGTCGGGGGAGAGGGAGGTCTGGGCATCCCTGCTCAGACTGCTGCCCCCGCGACCCGGCCCCGGATAAGCAGAAGAAGATGGACGGACGGACTGTTATTGTGATACACTGGCCACCAAATGCATATGGACCACTGCACATTAATTACATGTCCAGAACACATGACTATTGTACCTATTAAAGCAAGGGCATCAATGCAATCTATAACGCAGAGTGAAGCAACAAACTGGGCTCTGCTCCAGGCAACACCTCAATGCCTTCCATCTCACTGCATCTCCTACTGAAATGATAACATCACCCTTCTTTCTACTCTCACTCTCCATTCTAACAGCTCATCTTCTATAATTCCAGACTGTAGTTCATCTGTTTCTCTGCAGACTTTATTCTCCTCCTTCCACCCTGATCTTCAATGATCAGGACCCCACAGGACCACCACAGAGCAGCTATGATGTGGGTGGTGGGTCATTCTCAGCACTGCAGTCACACTGACATGGTGGTGGTGTGTTAGTGTGATCAGGCACAGCAGTGCTGCTGGAGTGTTTAAACATGTCCACTCACTGTCCACTCTATTAGACACTCCTACCTAATTGTCTTCTAGAGAACACCAGCAGGGCCCATATTCATGAAGCTTCTCAGAGTATGAGTTCTGATCAAGCCCAGGTTCTAGGTCTAATGAGAGTATTTCAGCAGTGGCATGGTGTTGCACAATCGGTGTGGTCTGTGTCAGGGGGAAGTATTATATCACCTAAGACAAATAAACTGCACACAGCTCACTACATCGATGAGGAAACAGCAGGAGTGTGAAAGTGCATTCGGGTACATCAAGCGTACTCTGATAAATGACCACCTCAACTGATAATGAAGAACCGTTCCTCACTAAGCTCGTTCCACCTACTTCTAGACCCACTACAGTACAGAACAGTACGTTTGCGACTTGTCCAGTGCAGGGAAGAACGGTTCTGAGCACAGACAGTAACTGCACAGACCAGGTTTGGCACCTCTAAATCTGAGAGCATGGTGCTCAGTCGGGAAAGGGTGGAATGACTTCTCCGGTTTGGGAAGGAGTTCCTGCCTCAAGTGGAGGAGCTGTTCCTCCATGTCAAGAGGAGCCAGCTGAGGTGGTTTGGGCATCTGGTTTGGATGCCTCCTGGGCGTCTCCCTTGTGAGGTGTTCCGGGCATGAGGCCGGGAGGAGGCCCGGGGAAGACTCAGGACACCCTGGAGAGGTTATATCTCTCAGCTGGCCTGGGTGCCATGGAATCCCCGAAGAAGCTGGAAGAGGTGGCTAGGGAGATAGAAATCTGGGGCTGCTGAGTGATGGATGATGGATGGAAGGATGGGTGGATGGTTAGGCTTGGAATGCTTACAAACCAGACTGAGCCCGGTTTCTCAAAACCCGTTCAGCGAGTTTAATGACAGATGGGTTTTAAAAAAACTAGTTTTCAATTCAAGTCAATCTGCGTTTGAATGATCCGATATCGAGTCACGCAACGCCGAGATTGACTGAACCCTCTGGGAGGGAACCGAGTGGGAACCCACCCAAATTGAGATGTTCATTTAACTGCAGGGTGCAGCAGAACTTACAATGAGGTGAGAAAACGTGTTATACTCCTATGAGGTTGTTTTCAAACTAAGTTCAGAGCTTGGATGGATTCTTCAATGGAAGTAGGTCACCTGTAGTTGACTGTGTGACTTTCAACAGAAGCCAAGCCCAGACCATCACCATCTCCAATAAAAATGGACTGTCGCCTCCTGAACATGGAGCAGTGCATGGCATCACACTATGACACTACATCTACACTCCCACAACTATGTTCTAGTTTGCTAACAAGCTGATGTCACTTCGGGCTGTGACCCTGTGTGACCTTTGAAATCTTCTTCACTTACCCTAGTTCTGCAGCGGGGGTCACCGTCAGGGTCAGTCAGTTTCCCCACATTAAATGGCTGGCAGCTCCTCGAGAATTCGATGTGCTTCCTTAAACCTCCTGCCAATGTTTGAGAAGAGACAGAACAATTATGAACCATAGTAGGGCTGAGCAGTACACTCATCACAAATATATACAGTCGGCCTTGGGGCGTGTGGGATAGCAGTGCTGTTGGGAAGGAAGTTGCATGGAGGTGCAGAGGTTCCTAATGGTGTCCTTTGACGATCCATCTCATGCTGCTTCAATGGTAATCTTGTCCAAGACTGATGGTCTTCGATTGGGCTCAAATCAGATGTACGCTGGAAGCGTTGGAGACGGGGATTTGCAGACAGCTGCCGCCAGGATTCTCAGGGGTTGGTGCAACTAGTTCTTCTGCAAATTTCCGAAGCCAATGATTCGGCCTAAAGACTGGGTTAAAATAAGCGATATGGCTCAACCACATGTTGACTCCAGCCATTTCCTGGAGGAAAGATCACTGGTTCAAGACCCCGAAACCCCAAAGCTAAATGATAAGCAGAGGCTGCCCACCTCGGTGGGTGTCTAACTGTGATGTGTGTGTGTCCCAACCAAATGGCAAACTGAATTGTCTGTGTCAATCAAGATTAGTAGAAACATCTCAAAGATGATCTAAGAAATTGGAGACCACCAGAACTAAATTTCAAGCTTCAAAGCTAAGGGTCTGGATATTCATGTAAATGCAAAATTGTAGAACACGTGCAGTAGAGCCAAATCAGCACAAGGTCTCGGCTGTATATCTGATCTAGAGCCGCATATGAAAGTCCTTGTCCGAGTCAGCCCGACTGATTTCACGATGCAGCTGAGGAATGTGTGTTCCACAGCAATCTGAACATGAGCTCAGAAGCACGGAAATGTTTATCTTGTCGAGAACCATGATCTTGCGCGTCAGTGTCTTCGCTGAGAAAGTGCTTGCAGATTATAAGGCCACAGGAAACAGCAGGAGCTGCAAAAAACAACAGAAACATTGCAATCGTAATCCATCAAACCGTAATTGCAATCAGTTCTGATGCAATTTTATGTACATGTTACATGAGTATCATTTGTCTATACGGTCATGTGGAAAAGTTATTGAGAGATGGGTGATCATCTAAACAACTGAAGAAATGTCTCTATGCATCATTACTTAAAGCGGTATGTGAATGTAGCCAGTTAAAGAGGAGCTGGTGCAGCTTTCTGTTCTCAATTAGATGTTTCAGGAAGAACGACGTTCCCACTCCTCCATGCGGAATTCTTTCAGCTCTGAAGAGCGTCAAGTCTTTGTACAGACGCTCTTACGTTCTCCTCAAGCCCCCTCTGATACAATAAAGATCTCATAGTGGTTTCTATGATGGAGAGATCTCCACACCCTGCTGCAGCAGAGCAGCTCCAAACCATCACACATCCACCACCATGCACTTCACAGATGCTATGAGGTCCCATGAACTTCAAACATGTAGTGTTGTTCTGGTGGTAGAAGCGCCGCACGCTGACATCAGCTGTGGTGAGAGCCTGTCAGTCAATGATGACAGTTAGGATTGTTAGATCTTCTGTACTCATCTTGTGGTTCTGCTCTTGGGATGAACAAGGATGGTCTGATCTGACCATGTGGGCAGCAGAACGGCTGATTTCTAATTGTTCTGAGATCTTTTAAATCCCTTCTCAGACTCATCTGCATCTACAACCTTCTTTCTGAAGACCTGAGAGAGCTCTTTGGATCGCCTGAAGATCCATGTCTGAGCCCCAAGCTAGCGGTCTAATCATCTCCAGTTCTATGTTCAGTTATGTCACCTCCGTCTCTCAATATAGTTAAAATGAAGATCAAGTGTCCATACGATTAAATATGTTAGTCAAAGTTCTTCAAGGGGTGTCCTAAATTTTCACATGACTGTAAACTGTGTGGTCTATTTATGAAGACTACCTTTTATTACGAATAACCTCTTGAGACCTTCTGGATAGTTGTCCTCAAACATGGTCAGGACCTATAAGAAACAAACATCTGATTGCTCAAGAGCAATGGGTCATGACCCCATTTGTAAATAGTTATACATGTTACTATCAGCAGAGGAAAGCAGAAGGTCAGGGTCACACACACACACACACACACATATCCTGGACACACAGGGACAGAAGTCCTACCTCTCCGTAGAGCTCTATAGCAGGCTTCTATAAATGCTTCAGGCCCAAACCCTCACAGTCATAGATCATGGTGATGGACTCTACGTTTTTCCCCAACTGATATAAAAGAGAGAAGAGCGTTTTGGATGAACAGACAGCAGATGACCAGGAGACATCTGGTACAGAAGCGTGACCACATGGGAAGTTATGGTCCTCAGTTTATCTAGTTGACTTAAAAATAGAGGAAGGACATTTTTCCTACAATAAAATTTCAGGAGGAAGCAGCAGCTACCAAACATATGTTTCCTCTCTTTTCTTCTGGTTATTTCTTAATGGTTATTAAGGCCTTGTCGTACTGCTCTGAGACGGTGTGGACACATTAGACCAGATATGTGGCTAAATCAGGACATCAGCCAACAGACGCGTGTGCTGACCTGCATCACAGTGGGAGTGATGGGAAATGAAGACCGTCTACCCAACCAGAGACAGAATGGCTGTTTGCCATCAGCATCTGGAGTCTGAGAAAGCAAAATTGACCATGCTGTGTGGGTGGGTGTCTCACCCAGTGCAATGCTGGTCAAACAAAGTAGCTTGTCAGCCGGTGTGTCCGAGCTGGGGACGCGGCACTTTTGTCCAAGTGCATTGGCTGCCCAGCAAAGTTAGAAAAGAGACGATGGTGGATACAAGCGCTTGTCATTCAATCAATAACAGTTTAGTTACATAATGCTTTAAACAATGGAAGCATCTTCAATCAAAGCAGCTCCACAGAGATGTGGGTCTGAGCTTCAGACTGGGAGGAAGAAACCTTGGGAGGAACCAAGACTCAAAATGGGAACCCATCCTCCTAGAGAGTGCAGTTCCTGCAGAAACTGCAAGTGTGACTGCAGTTCAGCGGTTTTGCTGTGATGTTGTGGTTGCTAAGGTGTTGCTATGGTATAGGAGTTGGCTGCTAACACGTTTCTCTGATATTGGTGTTGGTTGCTAAGGTGTGGCTAGGTGGTTGCTAAGGTGTTGCAGTGGTATAGTGGTTGGGTGCTAAAGTGTTCCTACAGCATAGGAGTTGGTTGCTAAGGTGATGCTAGATGGATGCTAACGGGTTGCTATGGGATCTAGTATGGTGTAAGTGAGCCAATGCAAGGATTCAAAGGAGGACAGCATCGCAGAGTGTCCCTCCAAGCATTGGAGGCATCCAGGCCAGTTCTCTGAGACCCTCAGAAGGTCCACATTATTGCTCTGTCCACGTCAATGAAGCACTGGTTTTGAAAGAGCCTGCGCGTTCACTCTGCAAATCGCACTCTTTCTGAAACCTCTACACTTGATCTCGGAACTGCATGATGAAGTCCTGTTTGGAAGCCGACAGCAGGAGACCTTTGGGGTCCACAGGTCCAATGACGTCGTACCACACGGGGCTGCCCTCTCGGTCCTCTGCCGCACTACCCCTGAGGTATTTATCGATCACCTGGGCAGGCAGAACAGCAGTGAAGGACAGCGTTTAACATCGTCGGTGGTTTACACCAGCACAATATAATCGTATAGCCGGACTCTAGTGCGGTGGTTCATTTGTCTTGAGTGTGAAAGTAGTAATCATACTCAGATCTGGACCTAAACAACCACGCAAGCCTTTTAGAAAAGGTGGTCTTGGTCCGGTCTCAAAAGAACCCGATCCGACCCAACTATCCGGTTTACTGGGCAGTGAATTTGTAAACTAGAGCAAACCAACTACAGGTGTGAAAACACCCTAAAACAGGAATGGCACTAGAGGGCGCTGAGATCAGGGGCTCAGGCACAGATGTTTGTTTCGTTCACCCGAAGGGAGTGTGTACGGTGACGTTCAACATGTCATTCTGGGGGTGTTGGGTGTGGGGGACACGAGTAGAGCGTCATCCCTCCGGAACCGAACCATTTCCATACAAACGACCCTCTTTTTTGGAATTAAATCGACTGAATCCTACATAACAGATGTGATATTACAATGTGGTCATTTTATTTATTGTACAAAATGTATCAAACATAGGAACATACATCGGTTCCTATACATCGGTCCGTCCATCCGTGTGTCCCCCAGCACCCGTCCCCCAGCACAAGGGCGAGACCATGAAACAGAAAATGCTGTCTCTTAAATACAACTTTTTCCCAGCGGGACTTCCATTATGTTCTACAGTGTCCATTACGTGCATATCATACCTCAGGAACCTTCCAGTCAGTTGTGATGGTGTCGGCTTTCATGTGTTTCCGGAACTCCAAATGCTGAAACAGAAAAGGAGACCACGTCTCAGATTAGAGTCCACAGTGTTCCAGCATCTGTACCAACTAAACCAAAGACAGTAGAAAGTACGATTGGAACAAAAAAGCAAAATAAAGGTGCAACAAAGGGTTCTGATGACATAGAAGAACCACTTTCCACTCAATATTAACTCAGCTGTACCAACTATCTCCAACTGTCTGTCTAGCTCAGTGGTTCTCAAACTGGTGGGACGCAAAGCATCCTAAGGTGGTCCGCCAGATCACCTGTGATTAACTCGGAACTATATTCATCATATCATACATCAGTTTGCTTATGCTTTCTTGAGTTCGTATAACATCTCGTATAACAACATATAACATCAGCTTTGGAACCTGCTATCTAGGCCATTCTGACCTACCATCAACCATTGGACTGGAACTGTCCTGTCTACAGCAACAAATCCAGGTTCTGTTTGGGATTTGACAACAGTCAGGTTCCAGAATGGGGACTCGATGGTGACAGCAGATCCTGCCCTTCCTGTGGAGTGACACACTGCCCCAACTACTGGTGAGATGATCTGGAGAACATCGCATAAGACAGTCGGTCTCCCCTAGTAGTGATACGAGGGACACTAACAGCTCAGATATGTGCAGGACATGCTGTGGTCACGTTTCCGACAGTTTCGGGCTGCCAACTGGCATTTTCCAGTGAGATAGTATACTCACTGGAGTCCATTCCAGAAACTCCTCAAAGAGGCTGTAGATCATTGTGAGGGTATCTGTGAGAGAAATGTTAAATTTCAATGTTAATGATTTTCTCAGAGGTTCCGTGTGTTGCTGGTACTATATGATCTGCATTCGAATTTGAACAGGAAATGTTGGAACACCTCTCTATTCACCGGAAAATGGACAAACAGCACATGATGTGAACCGTGGCTCCGGTCATTAATCTGTAACGTCTGTCACTCTGAACAACGTTTGTGGGTTTGTGTGTATTCACTCTACTGTGGTTGAAGCAAACATGTCGAGACTTGAGATAACTGCTGCAAATTGCTGGCATCAAGTTGTTGTTTCAATTGGCAACGTACTGTACGTCTGTTTCACCGCATACTTTCATCCTCCTTTCACCCTGATCTTCAACAGATCAGAGTCCTGCAGTCACACTGACATGGTGGTGGTGTGTTAGTGTGTGTTCTGGTACAAGTGGATCAGACGCAGCAGAGCTGCTGGAGTGTTTAAACACCGTGTCCACTCACTGTCCACTCCTGTGGGTACTCGAGTGTCTCACCTTGTAGATGTAAAGTCAGAGACAGAAGCTCATCTGTTTCTGCGGTTGTGTTGGTCGTCTCTGTTCCTGCTTCATCAATTTTCCAGGAGCGTCGGCTGGGTATTTCTGGTTGGTGGACTTTTCTCAGTCCAGCAGTGACACAGGGGTTTAAACACTCCAGCAGCACTGCTGTGTCTGATCCTCGTACCAGCAGCACACACTAACACCACCACCATGTCAGTGTGACTGCAGTGCTCCACCACCCACATCATAGCTACTCGTGGTGGTCTGTGGGGTCCTGATCATTGAAGATCAGGGTGAAAGGATTGCTGTGTGGTCAGAGGAGCTGATAAAATGGACAATGTGTGGTCATAATGTTATGGCTGATCTGTGAACACTTCTTGCAACGTTAGGTTTCTCAAACTTTTAATTAGGAGAACAATGTAGAGGTGAGTGACCTGCACATATGATATTAATGGAACTGGGAATACAGGCACGATAGGGTTCTACAGTCCAGTAGGAACTGCTGAATCAGCAGAATCAGGAACAGGGTCATGAGTGCTGCCAGCTTGTGGATAAATCTCTGACTCATGGAGCTCAGTGCATTACATGAAACTCATCCCACACTTCAGTTCCCACCACACCCCGAGAGCCGTCCCTGTTCGCAATAATTATACTGGTTTTATCCAGTAGATGACTGGTTCATTTGTAATTCTTAGAAAGTCAGAGAGGACTTCGGAGGAGACTGTCTCAGACATTGGTTAGTTTGCTCTTGATTGTTGAAGTGAGTGGGATCACCATGACCAGATCCAAAGAGCTCTCTGAGGCCTTCAGAAAGAAGGTTGGAGATGTCGATGAGTCTGAGAAGGGATTGAAAAAGATCTCAGAGTGAGCGAGACTAAAGTTCTCCAGAGAACATCTAGACAAAAACAGACTTCTGGAACAATATACTTTGGACAGATGAATCCAAAGTTTCATTAGTTGGACGCAGTAACAGAAGACATGTTTGGAGCAAACCAAACACAGCATTTGAGCAGAAGAGTCTCGTAGCAGTTGTGAAACATGGTGGTGGGAGTGTGATGGTTTGAAGCTGCTCTGCTGCAGCAGGGTGTGGAGATCTCTCCATCATAGAAACCACTATGAGATCTTTATTGTATCAGTGGGGTTTGAGAGAGCGTAGAGCATCTGTGTACAAGACTGGCTGAAAAATCACAGAGCTGAAGAATTCGCATGGAGGAGTGGGAGCGTCATTGTTCCAGTCGATGTTAGAGGCCAATTAAACGGTTCTAAAACATCTAAAATTGCATTATTTCAGACAAAGGAGAAGAAACCAGCTAATAGGACAGAGGGGGTCTGACGTTTCTGTTCATTACATTTTAAAAATGATGTTTAAAAGTCAGTTCCTCAGCCGTGTTTACTTAAATCATGAAGATCAGATGTCCAGATGATTAAATATGTTAGGTGTAAGGTGTACATTAGGGGACCACGGCTTGAGGAACGTTCGGAACCCCTTTTCTAAAGCATGTAATGTATAAAGAAACAGAACCAAGTGCTGTACCTTTCGTAGCATTGCTTCAGATTTCTGCACGTTGAAATTTCTGGCTGAAAAAGAGAAATGGAATGAAGAGGCAATGAGCAGAGCAGAGACGAGGAAAGAACATAAATAAAGACGCAACAACTGATTTTGAGATCTTTGCTGAGATTCTGAAGAACGTAAACTCATAAAATGCAGGGCTGTTTTTCAATATCTGCTACGTAAACGTGTTATCAGAACAAAACCTTGTATCTCCCACTGAAAAATACAGCTTGGGGCTGATGATCAGCCTGCATACAGACTCTGACCGGTCAGAGAGAGGGGGCGGGCCTGATGATCAACCTGCACACAGACTCTGACTGATCAGAGAGAGGGGGCGGGGCTGATGATCAACCTGCACACAGATGTTTGAAGTCAGAGAGAGGGGCAGGGCTGATGATCAAGCCTCGCCTGAACTCTGACTGATCAGAAGAGGCGGGGTGATGCTCAACCTGCACACAGACTCTGACTGATCAGAGAGAGAGCGGGGCTGATGATCAACCTGCACACAGACTCTGACTGATCAGAGAGAGGGGGCGGGGCTGATGACATCACATTGGGTTATAGAGGAAAGCGAGAAGGGAGGGGCTGTTTGCTCTGTCTTTGCTCACACGGTGTTCAAATTTCAGAATAAGAGTCCTGAGAAGGGATAACACTGATACGATACATAAATAATAAAAATGATAAAGACATTCAGGTTATGTTTTATTTTATTTGGACCGATATCAAGTAAAAAAAAAAAAGCCTTATTATTATAAATATCCTTGCCAATTGTATCAATACAAATAACTCATCATAAAAGTCCTCTGAACGACCAATTTCCAACAGGATTCTGAGATATAAAGTAAAAAAGAAGATCAAAACATGGACAATTATTTAATAAAGAAGCCAGGTTGTTCATGCTGAGTTGGTAAAGCTGATCACTAGCTGACCAGCATGGTCACGATAATCAAGCTGGTCAACCACCTTCTCTGGTGACTAGTTTGGTCAGGTTTGGCATGCTGGTAGACCAGCTAAACGAGAACACAGCCTATGCTGGTCAAGAGCTAAACTCTTGAGCTTGAGCTGGTCAGCATGGTCACGGACACCATCTGTGAACTGGATCCAGGAATGCTTTGGTAGCTTACGTGTAGTAATTGTGAGAGACCAGAAGAGTAAAGAGTTCAGCCAGCCTTGCATCGATAAGAAAACTGTGCTCTACTGATACTGAAAGAACGCTCAGTGTGGGCATTTTCATGGCTACCTTCTGTGGCCCTCAGTGGTTTCCAGTATTCGCTCAGCTGAGGTGCTCCTGCCCATGCAAACATGGTTCCCACAGTATTTGCATTGTCCCTGTATGTGTAGTTCAGTATATTAATGTCACCTCTGCAACACCTGTTCACACATGACTGAACCGACAGGTCTGATCCACAACCATCTGCACACCGTGTCTAAGAAGTGTCTAATACCTACAACGGAGATTATATTTTACAGCTGACAGTAGCGGTCACTGGGTTAAGACGGATCCGATGTCCACTTCCAACCAATCTCGGCTCACTTGAAAGGAATCAATGAGCCAGGAGAAGATTTTACTTTATCTCTGTGAAACACGGTAACGAAGCAGGAAGCACAACCACAACTCATATATACTATACACTAACACTCTATTGTTCAGCCAGTACCAAGATTGCACTGTAGTAACAGTAGACAAGGCTGCCAAGCAGCCCTACAAAGCTGTCCACGGGTCCATGAGTTTCTTTGCGGCGATGGTATTTGCTTTGGATTTAGATTTTAAACCTTTAAATCTAGATTACCTCTATAATAACCCATGGTTATCATATCATATATCCAAATATGACACGTGTTCAATAAAATGCTTTACAATGAAACAATTGTTGAGGAAGAACTCATTCATGTAGCGTGAAATCTGATATTCGGGAGAACGTAGGGGGTTATTTAACATTTTCACTAAATGGAATAAATGAATTAAATTAAATTAAATAAGACACATATTCATATGTTAAAATGTATTTTAATACATGACAACAATGAGATTTGTGTATTATTTATTTATACTAATGTTTATCTTAAAATGCCATGTGGCGTCAGCAATCAAGATAAACCTAACTTTAACTCTTAAATCTTAAGTGATAATAAACAAACATCAGTTACCTGATTCGCAAGTTTAATCTTATCTCTAATAAAACAAGATATAAGACAACTCATGGGAAAGATCACTGGCCCTGATGGATGTGCAGAACCTACAATAATGAGCCAGGTCCCCGCTGCCAAGATCGAAAAATCACCCTTAAAATAAGCAAAAATCAATTCACGTCCTTTATAAACTTGTAAAGCTATAAAAATAAATGGGATTTCAATTGTACAGAAAAAGCAATGTCATTTGGGGCAACTATAAATATTTAAATCTACAAAACCCATTGCCTTCCAATATCTATTAGTTTGAGTGATACTTTTAAAGTCCTAAGAAACTCCCTAGTAAAGATCAGCAGCAGTGTAGTTACTGAAACTGTATCAAACACAGTCCGGTGGCGATTAGTAAAGATCCAGTATCAGTGTAGTTACTGAAACTGTATCAGAAACACAGTCCGGTAGCCGCTATTAAAGATCAACAGCAGTGTAGTTACTGAAACTGTATCAGAAACACTTACAAGATCCGGTGGCGGTATTAAAATCAGTATCGAATTAGTTACTGAAACTGTATCGAAACACAATCCTGTAGCGGTATTAAAGATCAGCAACGGTGTAGTTACTGAAACTGTATCAGAAACACAGTCCAGGTAGCGAAAGATCAGTATCAGTGTAGTTACTGACATGTCAGAAACACGGTCGGTAGCCCGGTATTAAAGATCAGCAGCAGTGTAGTTACTGGAAACTGTATCAGAAACACAGTCCTGTAACCCGGTATTAAAGATCAGCAACGGTGTAGTTACTGAAACTGTATCAGAAACACAGTCGGTAGCGGTATTAAAGATCAGCAACAGTGTAGTTACTGAAACGCTGTATCAGAAGCACAGTCGGTGGCGGTGTAAAAAGATCAGCAACGATGTAGTTACTGAAACTGTATCAAACACGATCCGGTAGCGATATTAAGATCAGTAACAGTGTAGTTACTGAAACTGTATCAGAAACACAGACCCGGTGGCATTATTAAAGATCAACAGTGTAGTTACTTTGAGCTGTATCAGAAACACAGTCCATTGGCGGTATTAAAAGATGCGGCAGTGTAGTTACTGAAACTGTTATCAGAAACACAGTCCGGTAGCGGTATTAAAGATCAGTAACAGTGTAGTTACTGAAGAAGAGCTGTATCAAGCACAGTCCGGTAGCGGTATTAAAGTTCGGCGGCACTGTAGTTGCTGGCTTTATTATCAGAAACACAGTCCGAGTAGCGGTATTAAAGATCAGCAGTGTAGTTACTGAAACTGTATCAGAAACACAGTCCGGTAGCCGGTATTAAAGATCAGTAACAGTGTAGTTACTGAAACTGTATAAGAAACACAGTCCGGTAGCCGGTATTAAAGATCAGCAGCAGTGTAGTTACTGAAACTGTATCAGAAACACAGTCCAGTGGCGGTATTAAAAGATCAACAACAGTGTAGTTACTGAAACTGTATCAGAAACACAGTCCGGTGGCAGTATTAAAGATCAGTAACAGTGTAGTTACTGAAACTGTATCAGAAACGCGGTCCTGTAGCGATTAAAGATCAGCAGCAGTGTAGTTACTGAAACTGTATGAGAAACTTACCAGTCCGGTAGCGGTATTAAAGATCAGCAGTGTAGTTACTGAAACTGTATCAGAAACACAGTCGGTGGCGGTATTAAAGATCAGCAGTGTAGTTGCTGAAGCGCGCGAGAGAAACACAGTCCGGTAGCGGTATTAAGATCCCAGCAACAGTGTAGTTACTGAAACGTATCAGAAACACAGTCGGTGGCGGTATTAGAATCCTTGGCAGTGTAGTTACTGAAACTGTGTCAGAAACACAGTCCGATGGCGGTATTAAAGATCAGCAGCAGTGTAGTTACTGAAACTGTATCAGAAACAGTCCGGTGCTTGGTATTAAAGATCCAGCAGTGTAGTTGCTGAAACTGTACATCGAAACACGATCGGTAGCGGTATTAAAGATCAGTATCAGTGTAGTTACTGAAACTGTATCAGAAACACAGTCGGTAGCGGTATTAAAAGATCAGCAGCAGTGTAGTTACTGAAACTGGCATCAGAAACACAGTCCTGTATGCCGTTATTAAAGATCAGCAGCAGTGTAGTTACTGAAACTGTATCAGAAACACAGTCCGGTAGCGGTATTAAAGATCAGCAGCAGATGTGATTACAGAGCTTTGTATCAAGAAACACAGTCGGTAGCGGTATTAAAGATCAGCAGCAGTGTAGTTACTGAAACTGCTTATCAGAAACACAGTCCGGTAGCGGTAACAAAGATCCCGGTATCAGTGTAGTTACTGAAACTGTATCAGAAACACAGTCCATTAGCGGTATTAAAGATCAGCAGCAGTGTAGTTGCACTGAAACTGTATCAGAAACACAGTCCTGTGGCGGTATTAAGATCAGCAGCAGTGTAGTTACTGAAACTGTATCAGAAACACAGTCGGTAGCCGGTATTAAAGATCAGCAGCAATTGTAATTACTGAAACTGTATCAGAAACACAGTCATTAGCGGTATTAAAAGATCAGCAGCAATGTAGTTACACGAAACTGTGTCAAACACAGTCCCGGTAGCGATATTAAAGATCAGCAACAGTGTAGTTACTAAAACTGTATCAGAAACACAGTCCAGTAGCCGATATTAAAGATCAGTAACAGTGTAGTTACTGAAACTGTATCAGAAACACAGTCGGTAGCGGTATTAAGATCGGTAACAGTGTAGAAACTGTATCAGAAACACAGTCCGGTAGCCGGTATTAAAGATCAGCAGTGTAGTTACTGAAACTGTATCAGAAACACAGTCCGGTGGAGAAAGAAGACAACTGGTGTTGCTCTTTAATGCCCTTAATATAAGTAGAAATGCTGGCTCAGCAGCTGTCTACATGAACCATAAACCTATGGAATATACTGCACTACATCAGTGCCAATGTTATCTTGGAATGCTGATATATAACTGTTCCTTGCTCTCCAGTAAAGCTGACCAGCGCATAATCAGACCATTTCAGAGCATAACAAGACATTTTACACTACGGGTCTGAGACTTCTAGGAAAGCAACCTCAGGACATTTATATAAACACTCCCCGAACCCAGTTAGAGTGGAATTAAACCAGTTTACTGGAAGATTATGTTAGTAACTTCCCTAAATAACTATCAGGATCGAAAGCAGTGAACATATTTATAGATTCTTAATAACAACATTAATACAGCCGGCAGTTCTGACAGCCATATTGGGAGACGGTGCTTAACTCCATGCATAGGTTTCTGTTTTACAGTCACTAATCGGATTACAGCCGAGATTAATCTGGTTCATTCTGCTTGCTGCTGTGTCGGGACAGAACAATAGAGCCTTTCACGCCACGAGAGTGAGCACTACTGTGAGAAACAGAAGAAATTTGTCTTAAATTATGTGCACTAAGTGTTACCTAACAGGGTTTAGTGTGATTACAAGGCCGCAAGGCTATTTTCGTTGTATTACCATAGTAACCAACTCAGCAACTCTCAGAGTGCAATATGACTTTTAAAGCACACTTATAGCACTCTGATCATGAGGATACGACCCCAGTTACAGAGTGCAACATCACTACTCTTGTGTGCTCAGGTCCCTAATGGTGTCCTGTGATGATCCATCCCATGCAGCTTGAATGTTCTCACTCAGTTCTGCAGATGGTGTGGTAGGGGTGGAGTGTTGATAGAGCGTCCAATAGCGTCCCACACATTTTCAATCAGGGACAGGTCTGGAGATGAGACCGACCGCGGCGTAGTATCTGTGTCTTCAAGACGAGATCTTGAGAGGGCAGCAGTGTGTGGACGAGCATCGTCCTGTTGTAATAGAGCGCCGGAGTGTGTGTTCAGAAAAGGTAGAACCACTGGTTGCAGAACCTCATTAACGTAACACTGGGCTGTGAAAGTTTAAGATCAAAGGTGATCTGGCATCATATGTAACTGCACTTACACCACAACACCAGACCTTCTGGATGTGTGATGCATGACACAAACCATTGATCTTGGTGGTGACCACGGTGCCTCCACACATGGTTCATTGGTCGTCTCCACCAAGACAAAGTGGGACATGTCACTGAAGATCACCCGCTGACATTCTGAGTGACTCCATGACAGGTGTGTTTTAAAGTGAAGTCACAATGTCCTAACTCGTATTTGACCGTTAAGTTGTAGAAATGGTGTCAGAACTTGTCAAATGAGTTAACCAGACCTTAACAGCAGCATATAAGACAGGACGTTTCTCTCCTGCACAGACTCGAGTCCTGTAAATCCATCTTGTTCTTACCTCTAAGCCAGCGCAGTAGAAAGTGGTCACTCTGAGAAGGACACTGTGGGAGAACATCTTGGATCTTCTCACGAAACTGTTCAGAAAAGAAAGTTGAGAGAAGAGATTTGAAAAGATCACAGGCATTAATTGGAATTGAAATTGTTGGATAGCGCTATGGATAACACTCTCTTAGGAGAGATATAGGAGATCTCCAACAGCTTAACTTTCAAACAACTTAAAAATACGAAATTCTCTAGAACTGTCACCATAATTTCATGACTGTCTTATTGAACAATTGTCCTTTAAAAGGGTGTAATTACATTACTATGCTAATATATTATTATTAATGCATGTTACCCTGATCTGATCCAAACACTATAACATTAGAGTAACTGACAGACGTGACCCTGATCTGATCCAAACACTATAACATTAGAGTAGCAGATAAAATTCGCTATGTGTTGTAATGGCATTACTGGTCAGTGTAACTGACCACATTCATCACAATCACATGAATAAATGGTTTAATATGACAGTGGAGGACATGAAGCTTCATTCTGTCCCACTGAAGATCTGAAACCTGTGGAGAACAACAGAAGAGGTCTGCAGGTCCTTAGGCTTCATCCAGGACCTGCAGATGATTCAGCACAGCACACACACTCAGACAGACACACATACACACACACCTCCACAACACACACTCTCTCTCTCTCTCTCTCTCTCTCTCTCTCTCTCTCTCTCACACACACACACACAGTCACACACAGCTGTAGCACAGAGATACTGCAGCTCACACACACTCCATAGGGGATGGGGGGGGGGGTGCCCTGCGCGCGCTTCGATGTTCAGCGTATAAACCAGTAAAGCCGTTAGAACAGCAGCCCAGTATAAACCAGTGTCTGAATCCACCCACCTGAGCTAAAACCTCGGCCTGTTTGGGGCTCAGATCTCCAACCCGACCGCTCATCTCTCCTTCATCCGAGAACTGACTGACACACACACACACAAACGCACACACACACACACAGAGCTGCTTCCTTATCCCTCCCTCTCGGGGCCTGGGAAGGGCTACAGGACACGCCCACTACGAGACAAGCCACGCCCTTTCGTGTTTATTTATTTTTCCAATTTAAATAATTAAACTATATTTTAAAACACTTTCAATTATTTTCCACTACCATGCATTTTTACACACACACACACACACACACACACACACACACTATATATATATATATATATATATGTTCTGAAACTACATACATTATGCAGCGCCATCACAATAGGACAGCACGATGATCATCTGAAATTGATTTTGGACTGTCCAGCCAAAAGACACACGAAATATTGCTCACAAAGAGGATTTTGTTCACAGTTTATTAAACAACGAATCAGTAAAAAAGCACAATCAATAGTATAAATACACACGTCTTTATCTCTCAGTACAAAACATGAACGATGTTAACAAAATAGAAATTTACATCCATGTGGAAAAACTCCACTTCTGTAGTAACATGGGTACAGCATGTCTGAACCCCATCAGCTCCATCAAGAAGCAGACACACACACACACACACACACGCGCACATATCAGAAGGAGGTGTTAGTCCACGCCTGTCTGATTTGTCTCCATGGCGTTCCTAACACAGACGCGGCGATGAAGAAGAAGATGAGGATCAGTCCTTTCGCCAAAGCCTGCGAGTACGACTCACCTGCATACAGACACAATCAGAGCACTCGTTAAAACCGTCCACTCCGCCACATCAACCCCACCGAACCTGTACTGAACCGTTACTCTGTCGACTCAACACATATTAGGGCTGGGCGATACGGTACAAATATCATACCATGATATTTATTCATTATGAATTTTTATGAAATTAAAAAAATGTATTTTATCCAGAACAAATTAAACGACACTAATTACACTGATTTAATCCATGAAATGCTCAGAGACGCATCACAGTAAATGTCAGTAACTGTAAAAAAAACCTTTACGTCATCCCAATTTACTGTCCCAATTTGGAAATGCCAATTACCCAGCCCAGTTAGGCCTCAGGAACACATACGATGTTCCTGACAACAAGTGAAGACAAGCACATCCCTCCTCTGATACAGAGCAGCCAGCTTGGAGGAAAGCAGGGCCAACAGACGAATTAAACCTTTTCCCATTGGCTTTCCCTCCATCTCCTGTAAATCCTGTTATCTAAGCTCCGTTCTGACCCACATCTGACCCTACAGTAATGGCTGAGAGAATGGTCACCTCACCAGTATAGTAGGGGGTCAGAGGGAAGGCAAGCTCAGGCCAGCAGACGTCGTTCCTCTGACAGTCAAACTCAGTGAAGTTGATGCTGAACCTGCATTGAGGAAGACATTACGATGATTTTTATACTAATTACGTCATTAAATGAGCTATTTTTATCATAACCTGAACCAGAAACTGTCGAAAATCTTTAAGCACTGTTATAACTGGAAATTCCATAGTGTTACGTATGCAATAATACATATACTGGACATGATGGTGTCCAATGAATAGCATGAACTGGACAGTTGGGCTGTGTACTGGTAAGAATGTGGCGATACAATAGGATCACGATACAGGGGTGACGATTTGATATAATGAGATATACCGCGATACCGTGAGCAAAGTGATATATTGTGATTTTTTACTCACTAGGCCAATTTTGTGGGATAATAAAACATTTATTTACCCCAAAAACTGCAGTCGTTATAGGAGACAGTCACACATTCCAGATATTGTTATTTTTAGAAGATCATAGGATATTCAAATTTGATCATGTTTTAATCAACAGTTAATTTCATGGCTGTATTTTTTGGCTTTTTGCTCGTAAGGACTAAGGCTAGAGGCATTTGCCTAATAATTCGGGTCTACTTAACTCTCCCGAGGAGTCAGAGGGACAGCTTTTATGCTGCTATCGCAGTGAAGAAAGAGCCAAAAGCTGGTCCGACCAGCTGGAGCGTGGCGTCTCCACCGCTCTGTCCGCCAAGTGTTCATTAAAAATGGACATTTTCTGAGTTTCTGAGAAGCAATAGGATCATAAATTGTATCAGTATTTTGATAGAATTTATTTTTGTAATAATAATGATTATTGGACATTACTAGGGGAGTAAAAACCGATGAAATGGAGTGATTTTTAACCAGTAATCATCCTATTTCGTGAGGCTGAAAGTAAACTTTGGTATAATAAAACATAAAGTCTCTATAAGGGATTCCCTGACGCAGCTCAGATGTCATATGTCCTATGCTGATCTTGTCCACACCCGTCATAAAGCACACAGTGATAAGAGTAAGAGCTTTCAAGAGCTGTAAAAGCTGTGATAATGAGAACTTTAAAGCTGTGGTAATAACAATATGTTTACCAGACCAATAATAGTTCCTGACAATGTATTACTACAAGAAGAAGACCAGAATCCAGACTCAACGATTCAGCCCCGTCTGCCAAACAAAAACAACTTCATATTGTTAAGGCGTTGTTGCACTGTTGTCAAAACCTACTTTGGAATATTTATCTACCAGCACACACACACAGTTCCACTGTAACCTAACTGTAATAATGAGATATGAACTTCATACAGCAGGATTTAGAGACGTCCTAATCAAGTTACAACCCCTCAGTCTGCAGTGACTGTCTATAACCCAGTAACACAACAGTGAAACTAATGCTGACAGCAACGGTGATCTGACCAGCTCAGTTCCTCTACAGCATCACAGTATAAAGATCATATTAAATGGGGAGAGAGAGTGGTCATGTGATGCTGGATCTACCATTTAATGATTTGTAGTGGAAGGTGGGAGGGAAACCCAGTCTTGTAGATGACCGACAGTATCTCTGAACATTACTAGACCATATTAATAAGCTCATACTGAAGATAAGAGCTGAATACAGAACCAATAAGAGGCATTATTTTATTATTTTATAACAGTAAACAGTGCAGTAGTGCTGGATGTCTGCACTGCGCTGTGTGGACAATTCTCCTGGACCGGACTCAGCACACTACACGTGTGAAAACAATACCCGGTCCAGGTACCAGGTCCCTAACTTGCCTAATGGAAAAGCTGAGTAGAGTTGAGAAGAATAGTGTCGGGACCACGTCGTGGAAATGCGTCGTTATTATAAGCTGCTACATGAAACCAAGTCTTGACAACAAAACAGTGATATAGGTTGACGAGGTCAAGCAAGCCGCAGAAACCGGTGTGCATTGTCACGTAAGCCGTTGTAGAACAATAAAATGTGGCTTCTATCAAGGTGAGAGTCTAGTGATAAAGCACAAACACCCCATGGGAGGCTGTTTATGGCTGACCTGGACTTAGGCGGTTGCGTAGTGATGGGAGTGTCGGTGAAGGTTACAGAAGAGGTGACAGGAAAAGACTGTGTCAGGTCTGAAGTCACACAGGGGTTGCCTTGAACCGTGTCACACTCCAAACTCCATTTTGTTTCTTTAAAACTGGAAGAGTCAAAGAAAGATAACATCATTCAGCTGCGATGGATTCGTCTCAAACACACACACACACAAGCACACACACACACGCACACACATAATGTAGTACATTCTCTGATGCTACATTCTCCTACACTGAGTACAAGTAGATCAGACACAGCAGAGCTGCTGGAGTGTTTAAACCCCTCAGTGTCACTGCTGGACCGAGAACAGTCCACCAACCAGAAACGTCCAGCCGACAGCGTCCTGTGAGCACTGATGGAGGACTAGAGGACGACCGACACAAACTGTGCAGAAACAGATGAGCTTCTGTCTCTGACTTTACATCTACAAGGTGGAGACACTCGGTAGGAGCGTCTAATAGAGTGGACAGTGAGTGGACAGTGTTTAAACACCCCAGCAGCACTGCTGTGTCTGATCCGCTGCTCTGTGGGGTCCTGAGCATTGAAGATCAGGGTGAAAGGAGGAGAATAAAGTGTGCAGAGAAACAGATGGACTCCAGTCTGTGATTACAGAACAACGGAGTGCTCCTGTGTGATCAGAGGAGATTAAACAATGGACAGTGAGTGCAGAAACAAGTGGGTGGTCATAATGCTGCAGCTGACCAGTGTACATAAAGAAGGTACATAGATACTTCTGTCTGTGCTGTGACTCAATACCTCAATTCTACAGCTTGGATCATCTTCTGTGGTATGCCTCCCACTGTCCCCGTGACAACGCTCCTGATGTGGATGTTCAGATGGGCTGGAATACCAGAGCACACGCCAGCAAAGCCCCCTGCAGGCTGGCTGAGGTTCTGCACTATGTCTGCAGAGAGGACGGGACAGATGTTCATTCCATACAGCACTAAAATCAGTCTTTAATGAACGGATAAAGAGAAGTGACCTGTACATATGCATGACACACTCACTGGTGATTTTAATCCAGTTGGGCATTGAGAAGAAATCTGGCTTTCCTGACCGGGAGACCAGAGTAGCCGGTACCAAGGCAGACAACAGAGAGCGAACCGTTTCCCTGTGGAAAGGTGTCTGTGTTACATTTCATTCATGCGTACATTACGTCCAAATGTTTCTGGACACTTTTAAAGAGTGCATTCAGCTACTTTGAGTGGCACCCATTACTGACACAGATGTGCAAATGCACACAGTTTTTGTAGTCCCTGTAGAGACTACATGTGTGAATCCTCACAGCAATGCGACTGAGACTGTTTGACACTTTTGAAGAACGCTAATTCTGATGCTTTTTGGCTTCTTTGCTGTCATAAACACTGTAGTACACTCTTAAAGTACACCCTAAGCATGTCATAGACCCTTATTGCATTTGATCTTCCAAAGAATGGGTCATGTTTTGTAATGGCCCAGTCAATTTCCTGACCTTAATCCAGTAGAAATGCTAAGCAAGTGCAATGTTTTTGTCTCATTTTTAGGACTTACATACTTTCAAGCATCTCTGTATCCTTATAAAATGTGTACACGCGAGCTGAGCAGAACACTGCGCCAGTGCTCACCTGAGCTGGCTGCACTGGGTGAGATTGAGCAGACTGACGGGCATCAGACACCCGGACGTGGAGTTCAGCCCGTACAGGACCGGCCTCGGGCCTGCGGAGGAGCACAGGCCATCTCCTACTGCACAGAGGACAAGGAGACACAGTAGTAAACAAGACAAACAGGCTACAACTGATTATTAGTGAGTACTCAGCTTTGATAAACGTTCTCCCTCTTCGTTAAAAACACGTGATCAATAAGCACTTCCTGGTGCTTACATCTGCTGCATTACCTGCTTGCCAGAGGCTGAGCGGAGCTTTCTCTATGACTCCAGTGTTAGAGTCCAAAAACCCACCAATCACAGGTTTTCTCAGCTGGTAACCTGTAAACAAAACAAAACAGACATTGAACGGACATTGAATAATCAATACTGGAGACACTGCCACCAACAAACCTTCAAAATCCATTAAAACAACTGTTCTGCAAATTCTGTATTCTATACTTTCACTATTATTATTATTATTATTATTATTATTATTATTATCACTTTATTTTTTTACCAGTTTTCCATCCCAATTTGGAAGTGCCAATTGCCCAACTGCATTAGGACTCTCCCAAACACACTCAACACCCCAACACAGCAGTGCTCAGAGGTTGTGTGGCAGCACTGCACTGTGAGGTGAGGAGAGAACGCCATCTCCCCGCTCAGAGACAGCACGGCCAGTTACGCACCATTTAAGGTCGAATAGAAAATTCTAATTAAAAAATATAAGTCCAGCCATGTTTGTTTACAGTGATAAATGTTCTGAAGGCATGTGATGAGAAATGACGGAAACGTGGAGGGTAGTTTGGGCACCACGTATAAACATGCTCGCGTGTGGCTGGTATGATGGGCACATTTACGTTAAGTAATGCAGGCCTTGCTGTGTTTCAGCAGATGAACTAGTGGAAATGCATCTGATTGTTCCGTCACATTCAAAACTGAACATTCAGGTCACACACACGGGACTGAACCAATCAGGGAACAGACAAAGTTAAAGTGTCAGAGAATGAGCCCTTAACGGCTGTTTGCAGACGCTGTTCTGTGGAATTGTGAGGGGATAGAGTTTAAGTCATGTGGTGCTTTGTTGGCGAGTCTGCTGGATGGAGAAATGATTGTTAAAAAAATTATTGTAATATTTTGGTTGAAAAGCATTAAAAATGGCAAAATTCAGCCTTTAAATGTTTTACTTTTTTCAGTTTGGGGCCAAACTTTAATTTCAAACTTTAATTTTAGTGTTTGTCTAAAGTTGACTCTTGTTTTATGATATGTTTTAAGGAATCTTAATTTGATGCAGTGTGGAGCAGAAGTGTAGTTAGACCTGGGTTGCCAGAGTTCGGCTGAGCTGTTATGTTTCCATTCACAAACACTGCAGAATACCGGGTGGTCAGAGACACTGGAAAAAAGAGAGAGTGTCAATTATGTGGTGTCTCAGTGGGACAATTACACTAAGAGCGAGAGAGAGAGAGAGAGAGGCAGCGAGACTAAACGCTATGCTTTCTCACCTGCTGGACTGAGTGTGATGTTTCCAGTACGGCGGGTCACCGTGATCGCAGTGAGGCCGTTCCCTCTCCAGTTCACTACGTAACTCAAAGAAAGCACCACGTTCACACACAGCTGTCTTTCAACGGCCGGCACAGGGTCTGCCAAAACAATAGAAACACCACACCGGCGAGTCAGGGTACAGATCACACAAAGAGGGCTGGACCGAAATGTCCGTTCAGTCACTGACCTGATGCGAGTTTAGCAGGACTGGACACAAATGAGCCGGTATCTGAAGTAACTTCATCCAGGACACCGACTGTGACCACTCCTGAAATGCGCACCAGAGCAGGTTATTAAACTGTTCACATCCCGTCCAGATCACATCACACAGCAACAGCCTGTAAACCCACCTCCCAGCCCATCTCTCACTGCCACGGTCAGATCCACTGCAGTAGGACAGGCCTGAAGGGTCCTCGTACACACAGACTCAAAGTCCTGTAGGAATGCTACTGGAGCATTGTCTACACACTGGCCCAGCAAGGACAACTGAACAGGGACATACTAACATTAGTGTAACAAACAACAACGAACCTCAGATACAGTACAAACGGAGAATACACAGTACTTTACAAACGTGCGAAGCCTCTGAGAAATGAGAGCTGGTTTGCTAACGCAGCAGTAGTGATGAGGGATGAGGCCTGTAGTCAGCGATTTCGGACAAGTACATCAAGTACGGCTTGACACAACGTCCCTCAAATTACAAGGAAAACATGCATCCAGACTTTTTTCTGTTCTGGCACCAAAATGGTGGAATGAACTTCTCCTGGGGGTCCGAACAGCTGAGTCACTCGCTGTCTTCAAACGCGGACTGAAGACCATCTGGTTCAAGAGTATTTAACTCCATAAAGATTTAAACTGAATCTTGATGGTCAAAACAATCTGACAGCTGTATTCAACAGCATCTGAGAGTGAGCAAACTCTGGACTCTAGCCTCGTCTACTAGCTAAGGATATCCGAGTGAACAGCAAAGCACATTTGTGAGTCACTCTGGATGAGGGCGTCTGATAAATGCCGTAAATATAAATAAAAATGACCGCAATTAACTAAATGTTCATTCTTCTCATATCGAACCAGATGTGTGTATGTAAGTCCTATTATGATATAACTTCAAACTGGCAATTGTTGCATTTATTATTAAATAATAACAATATTAACAACAATTAAGTTTTTAAACTGGAATCAGAAAGGACTTTTATTCCTGCTTCATAATAACAGTCAATGGTAGAAGACAAAGGAGAAACAGTACTTGAACCATGTAGTGTAACATTAGTCTGAAACACCACCTGTGGAATGGTGAGGTACTGGTTGTCTGTAGTGGAGATAGGCTCCCCCTGGCGGTAGTTAGTAGGAGGTACAAGAGCTGCTGCTTGCTGAGCGTGAAAAGATGGAGCGGCCTTTGGAACACTGGCAGGAAAATCATTAAACACGCTTTTGAAGAACTGGAAAAGTGAAAACAATCTCACGAAAAACAATCTGATGAAAATGTTGATTTAGAGACTCAGTAAAGACACCTACATGGTCTGGCCGTGGTAAAAGAGCCCCAGGAAGGGGCTGTTTTCAGAGGGCGAGATAACACAGAAGAAAGGGAACCAATCCGGAGCATTTTCAGCAGTCTGGGAGGAGCAGTCATATTCTGGAGCAGGAGTGACACTGCCTCCGAACGGACCGGGAAGACAGTGACCAGTAAAAAGCCACAGCAGTTCCGGAGTACAGTCCTGTAGGGACGACAGGAATGGGTTTACAACAGGCAGAAAGGGTACTTTGTACTTTGCACTACAACCGAGTAGGGTTTGTGTAGGATGGATATATTTCAGGCATATTTCAGTTACAATAACAGTGCCTTTCCAAGCTCTGAACTCAGTATGAAAAGAACCCAGTCGTGTGCTCTGTGTTACGGTGTAAAATTGATGCTTTAACACGATTCTCACGTTGTAATCCCCCAGTAAGAGTTGTCAGACCGTGCTGTTCTCATATGAAGGACTCAATTTGGGTGGGGCTCAACACTCGTGCTCTTATTGACAGGCTGAATCATGTCTCTTGTTACTCTTGCTTCTCTCACAACACTCTAAATGAAATCTGTATTTCGGATTGTGTCTATTTGATAAGCAGACGGTTTCTGAGAGTGTGTTCATTATATTTACAGGACAAAAACTTGGCAGGAGCGCAGACTCCACATCAAACATCACCGTCTATCAATATCAGACCCTTCAAATGAACATCAATCCACTCTTAGTTGTGCAATCACTGGAAACAGAGTTTGAGGAGTTGATTAAACATACCTGGTCACAGCAGCACCGTACGTCACATTCTCTTGGCGACAGATCACATGGGCAGCGTCCCAAAGGCTGGAACACTTGATTGGGGATTACTGTCTTATTCTCTACAAAAAAAGAGAACCAAAGAACCACAGGGTACCTCTCAGGAATCATAACACTCCATTCAGATCTACAAAGTGCTGCAAATGACAGTGAACTTCAGTTAAATCTTGTTATCAGATCTTTAATGATGTTGAGACATTTTGTGGTCCACACAATACCAGTTGTTTTCAATGTTCTCCACTAGAACATTATTTTCCAGACAGTCTAATGTCTGATTTCAAATTACAACCTTCTTTCTGAAGGCCTCTGAGAGTTCTTTGGATCTGGCCATGGCAACCTCACTCACTTCATCAATCAACAAAAAACCCAAACTAATGTCTGAGGTTCAAAGGGCAACAGCAGTGAAAGTTCTCCAGAACCCTGAAGAACATGGAGGAAATAGGGTGGTGCTAAAAGACGGCTGGAGTTGCTCTTTATATTAGAAAGTCCTCTTTAACGATGGTCCGATCATTTGTACCTGTGCTGCACCTGATTAGAATTGTAGGCATTTTAAATAGTACGAAACGTGAGGATGGTCTACATTTCTATTAATTCCATATTAAAAAACATTTCTTCAGATATAATTCTTTAGTTATATCACCTCCATCTGCTAATACTGTTCAAATGAACAACGAACGTTTGTTTTTCATGTGGTAAAAATGGCAGTGAAGACTGCTTACCTGACACAGGGCCACCAGGGGGCAGTTGGGCATAGATTTGAGCCTGAATGATCAGTGAGGCCAGAGGAGCATCGCCAAGACATGCAGACACCCGCACGGTCTCGGCGACGCAAAGCGGCTGGGCACAGCATTCCGTCCCATTCACACACAGCTGGAGAGTTCGGTTCAAACTTACTCGTACCAGCAGGGCAGTCTGACACACAACCAAACACACTGTTTACTGTTTAATGCAGACAGGGACGCTTGAAAATACCTTTGGTCAGGTTAGTTCTGGTTTCACACTGCAGTTTAGTGAGCACACTAAAGAAGATTACTGTATGTCCTGTTGTCAATACCTATGTTCATCAATGGTCTGGACCCCACAGGACCAGCAGAGAGCAGGTATTATGTGGGTTGTGGGTCATTAACAGCACTGCAGTCACACTGACATGGACTGTTTAAGCCCCTCAGTGTCACTGAGATGTCATTGTTGGTGGACTCTCCAGAAATCCTGTGAGCACTGATGAAGGACTCGAGGAAGACCAACACAAACTGTGCAGAAACAGATGAGGTTCTGTCTCTGACTTTACATCTACAAGGTGGAGACACTCAGTAGGAGTGTCTAATAGATTGGACAGTGAGTGGACACTGTCCATTGCTGTGTCTGATCCACTCGTACCAGAACAACACACACCACCATGTCAGTGTGACTGCAGTGCTGAGAATCACCCACCACCCACATCATATCTGCTCTGTGGTGGTCCTGTGGGGTCCTGATCATTGAAGATGAGGGTGAAAGTCTGCAGAGAAACAGATGAACTACAGTCTGGATTTATAGATCATTATGATCATTATATTCAGGTTATGATCCTGTACAGGATTGGCTCTTAGAAGCTCTTTCTAGGAAGTTCCACTTCATTGACTTTAGAGCTCAGATTCTTCCGGTTTTGCAGATGCATTTCTGAAAAATAAGAACTGCAACGGTGGGAATTCTGTGCTCCTGAACACAATCCAGGATAAACTGACAGGTTTAGAGAAGCTCGAGCTGTCTGTAAACCGTCTGCTGTACGTTGGGAATTGTAATGTGATGATTTAATGTGGTATAAAACATTTATAAATCAGGTGTGGAGTTAGTTAGTATGTCAGGTCAAGTGTGGAATTTGTACATCATTCCAGGGGGTGAACCATAAGACTGGGCAATATATTGTAAATATCGATATATTGAGATGTATTTTGTACAATATATGAAAAAATGTCCAAAATGTCCAAAAGATTGTGTGAACATAATCAGTCTTGTACAGAATGCTGTAATTAAAGGCTACTATTTAAATATATAAGTATAAAGCAGGCTGTGTTTCTGCTGTTACAGATAAATACTGATACTCTGGTTGTCATATCGTATCGTATATCACCATTTCTGTTACGCATATAGTTCAGTCATATCGCCCAGCCCTAATTACACCTCGATGTATCTCTTAACCAAATGACAGGCTTCAGAAGCAACATAAATATACCTTTCCAATGAGTTCTTGTGACAAATTCCACTGACTAGGAGAAGATGAAACACAGGACGGAGGAGGGACGCGTCCTATTAGCCAAAGAAATACAAAAAAAAAAAAAAAAAAAAAAGAGTTACAGTTTACAATGAGCAGCTGTTTTATTATGTCGTGAAAGATACACACGTCATCATAATGACTGGCAGGAGAAGGGGAGAGAAAATGACTTTAATGATCTGTTAATGATCTAATGAAGACGAGAAACAAACAAAAGAGAAACTAAAACCCCACACACTCCTCCCTGGCAATACCCTAACATACCCCTGGTTACACTGGGCGACACGTGTTGGGAATGTTCAGGTCATACCTGTTTTATTGGAGGGTGTGATGCTGCTGATGATCAGAGAGATATCTGACAGGTGTCCGACCAAAAAAGCGGAGGCTCTTGTCCCAGATGTGACGAGAAACGAAGGCTGAAACACTGTAAAACACCCAAGAAGTGACAGGTCATTAGATCATGCAGCAAGTTGTTAGTGGAGGTGCATGTGACACCAGTCCGTCAGTAACAGCGTTGTTTACACAACGCTTGCTGTTGTAGGAAGACCCTATATTCTAGAGAATTGCTGTGAGGATCTGTTTGCATTGAGAGCATTAGTGAGCTCACCCCACTTCATCCCCAACTCATCCCAACTAAAAGTACCAGTTCCACTGCTCCACAGCTCAGTGCCGGGGGTCTTTATACCCCTCTACCCCATGCCTGGCATTAGACATGGTGCCAATAGGTTCATGTTTGTTTATCAGCTCCAGAGGCTCAGTGTGTGTGTGTGTGTGTGTGTGTGTGTGTGTGTGTGTGTGTGTGTGTGTGTGGAGAGGGGAAAAGGGGGCATTGATCTGGAAATAGAGATTTAGAAATGAACAGAAAGACACAGGTATCATAACAGGGCTGTTGTCAGGCCTATAGGCTCGTTATAACGAGACCCCCACCAGCACCCCAGGCCAGAACCAAAATAGAAACAGAAAGAAAGAAAATGGACATACCCTTGGTTGACGGAACAAAATCCAGACAGCCACCCTCCCAAACATTGAAACATACCCTTGTTTACAGCGGACAGTAAGACAGTAAGTGTAACGTGTGGGGTTTTCCTGCAAACATACGGACCAATTACATCTACAGATGAGCGTCTCTGCGGGTGTTTTGTGGAATTAAGGTCATGAGATAATCTGAAACAAGGTCAAAATAGTCCCGCATTCACCAAAACATTAAACAATATTTACAGGAGACAGTCACACATACCAGATTAAAATTAAATGAAATTAAAAGAATACCTGACTGTGCTGTTATTTTTGTTATTGATCAGGCATCAGTCTTATTCTCTCAGCACTGAAATGTGAACACTGCATGAGCAAAGAGAGCAAACAGCCCCTCCCTTCAGATGTCAGAATGTCCTTCTTGTAAACTTGTGGGGCTGCTCTTCAAGGGAGAGGTTGGTTCCTCTACTCAATCTTGGTTCCTCTGAGTGTTTCTTATACATGATTTCAGGTAGTGTTTCCAGACCCTGTTGCGCTCAGGGTAATAAGACCGACCCAGCACTGCGCAAAAGAGCAGTAGAACTGAGCTCTTTGGAAAAATTTAGCTTCATCCAATACCAGTGGAGTTCGATGGTGTGCCGATTGTGATCATAACTGCGAAACTAATCATCCAACATCAGTAATCCTGTAGTGGCTGAATGCAATCACATGGAACCATCTCTACTAAAATAGCACCCTTGAAAAAGAAACATGCGAGCTGTCTACAAACCTTTGCACACATGGTGTCTCATAGATCTTCCTTGGTAGGAGTCCAGAATTTATTTTTAACCTTTCCTGCAAACGTTGTGAGGCTGCTGTCCAGGGCAGAGGTTGGTTCCTCTACTTGGTTCCTCTCAGTCTTTCTCATACATACTTTCAGTTGAGAAGAAACAGGACGAACAGGTGTGTACAAATGTTGTTGCATGTATTGCGTTTTCTGTGTAAATTCTCTTAGTCTTTCCTGCAAACCCCCTTAGCCCCCAGACTTGGCACCACATGGAACTTTATATAGGCACACGATCACTTTGACCAGCCTAGAAGCTTTCCAACTTGCTACCCCTCCTCCCCCAGAGAGGAGCTGTACAGCCTAAAGGCCAGAGGAAGGTTCCTCACCCGTTTGTTCTCCTTGGGCACTCGCGTGGGCGGGTGGGATGAGGTGTGCTTTCACTGCAATGGTGTACAAATGTTACTGAATACATCTGAAGGAGTTTTCAGATAAAGCCAGGGTAGAACTGATGTGGAAGGACCTGGAGGTCATGGAGGACCAGCGGTTTATAGGATGTAAGCCATCACACAGGGCTGAAGGTGTTTTTTATGGAGGAGTGAGCTACAGTTAATGCAGAACTGATCAACAGTTTTGGGGAAATCATACTTTTGCCCCCAGAAATGCAATACTGGGTTATTTTGCTCAATAAATAAATAAAAGTCACGCGTTTTGTACGCATATTCCCTTTATTTGCTGTGTCAGAGAGTCTATAGTGACGGTTAGAGTAGAGAAAACACGTGAAATAGGAGTAAATTATGGTTGTTTACTGTATTGTGTTTCGGCTGGGAGCAGGTTTCCATGGCAACGCGAGCGACAACAATAACTCGCTTACTGTCGGTCCGAATCAGAAACACAGCTTACCAACACCACCCGAAGCCTCTTCCTTCATCAGCAGCGCGAAGATTAAGACGGGAATCCAGTTTAAGAAGGGGTTTGACCTCATTGTTGACATTTTTAGTGGGTTTCCTGCTCCTTCGGCTAAACGCTTCGGCCGCGCTACCGCCACCGCGCGGCCTGGAGGGCAGCCTGTGCGCGTTAAAGGGCAAAGCCAGTGGTTTGACCCTCTGAGACCCTCCTTCTCAGCTTTATAACTCAGGAACTCCTTCACACACCAGTGTCCACTTTCATGAAGACACTAAACATCTGTTAGTGTTTACATCACAAGTAATTACATATTTAAGAAGGTTTTTCACAAAGATTTCAACATCACATGGCGTGTGACCGTCTCATGTAATTACTGTGTTACTACAAATAAAAGATGCAATGCAAAAACAGGGAAAAACACATTAAACACCATGTCAGGCAACAACCGAATATCAAAAATTCTTAACATACCTTTTCTCACCACGTAAAAAGGATTTATAGCAGACCGTCACACATAGGCTACTAAAATAAATGTTCATTTGAGATGTACAGTATCAGTTAAACGTCTGGACACACTGACTGACTGTATTATAGATGACATAACTTGGCTACTTCTTTTGATATTGATATTAAAATCATATCCACTAATTACAACATTGGTTATATTGACAAAAGTAATGGGACACCATTGCATTCACTCTGAAACCAAGGCCATTAAAGAGTGTATCCTGCTTTTGTTTGAATACCAGTCTCTAATGTCCAGGGAAGGATTTATATGAGGTTTGAGTTATGAAGTGTGGGCTGCATACAGGCCTTTAGACTTGGAAACTGCTTTATTATGCTTCTTCTTCTTTCAGCTGCTCCCTTTAGGGGTCGCCACAGCACGTTATAACACATTATAGTTTTACGTTGGATGCCCTTCCTGACGCAACCCTCACCATTTATCCAGGCTTGGGACCGACACCAGCAGTGCACAAACTACACCTTTAATGGCTGGTTTATATTGTAAATATTGTATGAACCAAAATATTTTGTTTATAATGAAAAATTGAGAAAATACTACAGAACTGTTGTGTATTGGTCGTGTGTTTTTAAGCAGGACTGGACACAAACATTAGGTTTTCCTCCAGATGCATACAACCGCCACCATGTTTCATAGATGAGACAAGGTTTTTATGGTGGAACGTGGCGTTGTTCTTTCTTCAAACATAATGCGTCTCATTTAAACTTTACTGAAACTCACTACAAAATGTTGATTTCTTTTTCCATTAACAACATTATAATTTATAAATTATAATTTATAATTATTATTGTCTATAATTAAGACAATAAAGAAGACATTCCACAGGTCTCACACTTTGATCATTTATTGATTCCTCCACAGTAACAAACCAGTAACAAACCAAATCTTTGGGATTTTTAGAAAACAAACAATGGACTATTACATTGGAAGCTTATTTGTATTACAGAAAGATAAAGTGACACGTTGCACAACAGAAACAAAAAAAGCATCATTAAAGAGGACAACGGTGATAAATGGACTGTTTAGCTGCCGTGACCATGTTCATCTCCAGCTTTTATTGGTGTGATTTCTCAGTTGTTTTCGGGTTTCAGGCCATTGCAGCGTTTCCCCTGCAACACAGAGGGACAGAAGAGAGTCATGACGCTGTTGTTAGTGAGTTATCAGCTGTATGATGTTTTGTGGTTTGCAGTTTACAAATTCACAAGGAAACAGATAATCCTCCAGAAACATAAACCAAGATTGGGATCACATAAAGTCAATGGGGCTTGAATTACTACTCTGAGCTCCAGACATTCCTACTCATGTTCTTTTTTTCTACAGCAGCACCATTCAGCTATGAAAATCCGAAGGCATATCTGTCTGTCCGAGCAGTAAATGTAACTCCTTTCCTGTTAAAACTCTAATATTACAATAAACACAAATAACATTCCTACAGAAAGTCTCGGTTTTCCCTCCCTGTGTTCATTAAACATCTCCAAAGTTCTCCTCGTGGGAGTCTAGTATTATTTACATTGGTTCTTATCAACACCTGGTTCAGTAAATCAATGCTTAGTGATGGAATCGAACACATCCACTAGGGGGTGCTAGGGCAAAAACAATTTGTGTGCAAAATCGATACTCAAAACGGTTCTGGAGGCAGCTCTACCCCTGAGGCAGAATAAGTGCAACTGGTTCTGAGAATAACCAGTTAAAATAACCAGTAGGCGGAGCTTCAGAAATGCATTGGTGACACTGAGTGTAATACGCAACTGTTGAACGTAGCTAGCTACAAACAACAAACTACACACAACAACAAAAGTATGTTTTGAACTACGTGTTCTTCATTCAGGCCTCAGCTTCTATCCAATCTTTTCTTTAATGCCACTGCACTAACTGGCATGCACCACTAGGGGGGGTGCACATGACCCACTTACTCTGGCATGCAGTAAAATGCTGCCTTGACCCGTGTTATTAGCCCTTGGCCATTGGCCAAGTGTAATGAGTGCCTGGCCACTGGCTTCTGTTATTAGCACCTGCTCATTGGCTTCTAGTCATCTGTACATGTGATTTCTATTGTCCATTTTCTACTTTATTCCACGTGCTGGTCTTCTACTGTAGGCTAGAGACACTGCAGTTAGGATAAATTACGTAATGGATGACACATTTCTGATATCCTATAAATCACATACCCTGAAGTTCTTCTTTTGGCACTCCTGCAGAGTCCTGTCAAAGTTGTTTTTCAGACCGATGACCCAGTGAGTGTCATGAGGAGCGCACAGGTGCCTCCCTTTCTTGGTTTGGAATCTGAAAAGGGACACCGTCACCAGTTACTGACGTTGCTGTGAGAGAAATCCAACACGCTCAGGCTGGATACACTCGATAGAGAGTCAACACTTTCGTCCATAAGTTATATTTAAACACACTGCACTATATTGAGCAGTGGCGTGTTGTTCATCAAGACCGTGTCAGTGGTCCTGTGGGGTCCTGATCATTGAAGATCAGGGTGAAAGGAGGAGAACAAAGTCTGCAGAGAAACAGATGAACTACAGTCTGGAATTAAAGAACCACAAAGAGCTCCTGTGTGATCAGAGGAGCTGATGACAAAATTCTGAAGCTGAAAAAAATGTCCTGCAGATGGTGCAGCACAACGATGATCAGGGCATGAATACCTGCAGGGTGTGCGATGTGATTCTTCGAATGAGAAGAGGTGGTAGTGCAGTGAATGCCCTGGTGGCAACACCAACCCCCCCTTGAACCACACACCTTGTGGGCTGAGCCACGGGTCTCTCACATCAAACAATTGAATCATTCACTGCACCACTGTCACACACCCTGCAGGTATTTATAGCCCGATCATCCTTGTGCAGCGCCATCTGCAGGAGCCTGGAGTTACTACCACCTTAAACACCTAAGGTGACTTTATTTATTTATTTGTTTGTTTGTTTATGTACGTAAACATGTAAATAACAGAGTTCAACACTGGAGTCGTCTCTCGAGTTATACGTTTGGGAACATCATGAATTGTGCAGGATATTCTGCGTGGTATACTCACATGACAGCATTGATGGTACAGCCTTCTCCACTGAACTGCTCGCGATAGTTGGCCACAATTTGTATTGGAATCGGTTGAGAACTGACTGACAGACAGCAGTCCATTGCCTGGTCTCCGAAGGACACTTAGAGAGAAAATAATAATTATTATTATATATATATTATTCCTTTATTGCACTATGAGCTCCGTCTAATGGTACACCAGGGACGTCAACTGGCCTGGGCTTCATGGGGCTACAGGACCCAAAACAAACCACCTCCAAGCCACCCAGCCACATATAGACACTGGCGTCCGAATTGCTTTAGGTCAACAGTGAAAGTGTGTCTTGGCGTATGTGTGTGTGTGTGTGAGTGACAGTGTTTTGCAATCCCATTTATTCTGCCGGCTGTAATACTGACTCATGGTGTAAAGGGAGCTCTTGGTTTCACTGCTCTGAAATTGCAGTCTGTCATTAATGACAGATGACCGCAGCGTTCTCTCGACCCAGACCGAGTAATTTCTGCAGCAGGATGTGAAAGTGGGCTCCAGTCCAACCCAGCAAGACAACAAATTCCTTGCTACTTTAGACTGGAACAAACTGTTAGGATAGGATAGAACTTTATTGCTCCCTCGGGAGGAAAATGAAGTCTTAAATACATATTTATATTTTATTGTGATGTAATGTCATGTATATAATATATATATGTCTTAAATATATAGTTATATTGTATCATTATGTAACGATATTTAATTATACAGTGTAGAATTATATTCTTATTAATCATGATCTAAATTTGTTTTATAATGCATATATATAATTGACATTGATATCTATAATGTATATCATATAGAACACATTACATATTACATTATGCCTTTATACAGTTTATACTGTCATACATGATGCTGGTTTAGATCATAAGCACTTACCTCCCAGGTTGATGTTCAAGATGAGGACAGTGATGGAGAGAGCCACACACACTCTGCTAACCCCTGATGGTGCCATTGTTTCAGCACAGTTGAGAAGGATGCCTGCTGCTGCTGCTGCTGCTGAGGGTGTAAAAGAGCCTGTAGTGGGCTTGTACTGACAGAGTTCCCTTCTCCCTCTGTCTCTTGTCCCTCTGTGTCTCTGCCTTATATCACTGCACTGCACTGTTTCGTTTTTACACTTTACACTCCCACATACACATGTTGGGGCTTTCCTAGAAGGGAACAATAGGTGGCCACAATACTGCAGTGAAAATAAGTCAATTATTTTATTGCAGGACATTTTGGAGTATTTCTGTTGGTCAGCTTTTCAACTTCAAGGGTATTAAAAAAAGTTTTTATATAGAATCTGGAACATGGCCGTGACGATTTGATTGCTTTCAGGACTTTTATTCTGTCATTTGAACACTGTTTGAGCAAAGAAACTATAACCGGATGTCATCAGCCCCGCCCCCTCTCTCTGATCAGTCAGAGTCTGTATGCAGGTTGATCATCAGCCCCGCCCCCTCTCTCTGATCAGTCAGAGTCTGTATGCAGGTTGATCATGTTCAAGTGGACAGAGCAGTAAACATGCACTGGAAACTGCTTTGGCATTTAAACTGGTATTTAATTCAGTTGGACGCTGTTTTCTGAGCTGAGTTACTCATTGATAATTCATCACTCAATGATGAAAATGGCATCGTTAGATCAGGTGAATCTGGCAGTGTATCATGTTACACTGATCCTGACATATGAAGCCAAGAAAAGAACATATCACTGCCCACAAATCTCAGATTCTAAGAGTTAACAGCTTCATCTTAAATCCTTTCCCTGTATATTCACTTACACTGTATTTCCTCCCCGTTGTCTTTTTTTATTTGTCAAATAAAAAAAAAAAAAGACAAATTTCCAAAATGAAAACAAACACATACATGTTTATTATGTTTGGTTAATAGATACATACAGTATGTATTTAAAATGCAACACAACACATGCACACACTTTTTCTCGTGTTCAGCAGCACCAAGATAACAAGAACAATGACATTCGTTTATCTTTCGAAATGCATGAAAATGTAACAGAAGTGTTTATAAAACAGAATCTATTAGCATAGCTTATATGACATGAAGATAATCAACTGTTAGGACAGGGCAGGCTGGCATCCTGATAAAGATCACACGGCAAATGTCTTCGCCTCACGCATCTGCAAGAGAGAGAGAGAGAGAGAGAGTCACTTTAGAGTGAGACATTAAGTGGAAGACAACCTGGTTTAGAGGTTTAATATATCTGCACTGATAGTTTGCTCACCTTCCTGTGCAGGAGACGAATGTGTCGGTCCACCCATCGAAATTTATTGTCATCTGCAATTGGGGAGCATAGCTTCCTGCCTTTCTTCGTGATGAATCTGAATGGAGAGATAGCAGGTGAGTTTGGGTCATCATCATACGCGCTCTGAATAGTACAGCAAGGTAGGTTGGACCTGACCTATTGCACGAAGACTCAGAAATACTGTTACCATAGGATGGCCATATGGTTGACTGGGTTGTGGACCTGTAGATACTTACATTGTTGCTTGTATGCGGCAGCTGCTGTCTGGGGATTGCAATCTGTAGGACTTTAAGATGTTCAGTGGAACAAAAGTATCTGAAGTGCTGAGACAGCAGTCACTGGCTTCAACAGAGTATGCTAGAAGAGAGAAAGAGGGAACGAACTCCATGAACATTCCAGAAAGATGGATAAATGACAAGTCAATGAGTGGCCAAGGCAGATGTTCAGCTAGTAAAGGCCTGTGCATTCCTATGCATTAAGTGGATGAAGGCAGTCAAACAGACATAAGTGAAAGTTGGACAGCTACGGATTTTGCGAAATTGCTGGATTTCTGGACAATGTGTGGGATTTCCTGGAGATCCATCTGCTGAAAGAACCACAGAGCGGTCTTTCAGGACATTGAGATGTTGTTGACCTTTATGGCTGACGTAGATGCACTGTGCTAAGTTCACATCTTGTACAATAGAGCTTTCAAATGCCACAGCCAGCAGATAGCAGTGTGTGAACAAACTGGACATTAGACCATAATTTATGCGAACAATTGTGAATGCAGTTGTGAATGTGAATGCAAGTGCATAACCTACCATCTGTGTTGGCCCAGATTGCTGCTGTAATGAGCAGAAGAGCAGCCACCGCAGTCGCCATGCCTGTCAGAGTGATGTCGGTGCTTTAGATGCAGGTGTGTGCAGCTGTTGGAGCAGGTGATTGCGCTCAGGTAGTGCACTGCACCCTATTTATACACCTGTTAGAAAGCAGAATTCAGTTTCACTTTTATTATCTCATAAACTAATCAACCCTCAAGGCATCTTCCCATTCCTTTGAGCCAAGATTTCCGATCTTTCCCGTCACATTCCCTGCCCCCTTCCCCAACATGTTTGGACGCACTTCAAAATTCCTCTTTTGATACTGATGATAACTTTAAAAAGCTTTCAGTTTCTTGCACACGTTACTGACCATCAGCTGCAAATCATATCACAGTTATGGACGATATACATTTATACACATCACTCATGCCAGATGTCTCTGCATGGAGTTGTAGAACCTCTACACCTAATGGTGTCCTGTGATGATCCATCTCATGCAGCTTGAATGTTCTCACTCAGTTCTGCAGATGGTGTGGTAGGGGTGGAGTGTTGATAGAGCGTCCAATAGCATCCACACATTTTCAATCAGGGACAGGTCTGGAGATGAGACCGACCACGGCTTAGTATGTGTGTCTTCAAGACGAGATTTTGAGACGGCAGCAGTGTGTGGACAAGTGTGTGTTCAGAAAAGGTAGAACCACTGGTTGCAGGACCTCATTAATGTAATGTTGGGCTGTGAAAGTGTCTCCAAGGAAGGTGATTTGGCACCGTACGAAATAGCACCCACACCATGACACCATTGCAGATGGTTGGTGATCAGTGTGTAGACAGTAGTGTAGATCACATCCTCTCAAAACAGGCCCAAACCTTGATATTACCACCACCATGTGTCATATGTGGACCTCAGGTAGACCCATATACCCATACACTTGGTTACACCTTCAAAATCTGCCTCCTTCACACATTGGCCTTTGGCCCAAATGCAATCACAACTTTAAGCCAATCAAGCATCTGCTTTGTCACCTGTTTCCCACGCATTGAGTAAGACATCCACTGCACTGCATCACCTTCTCAATCTATGACTCCTGCTGCACACCCTGCACTCATTTGCATTTAAAATCTACCCCCTGATTCCCACAACTATGTGTTGTTATATTGAAAACAATGAATTATGTAGAACGTTTGAAAAAGCTCACTGAGTATATAGAGGAGTAGATGCTGATGTAGTCGATTTGTTCTGCAAAGTTCAGTCTCAGACACTGGAAAGTGAAGACGATGCAAATGATTGTGCATGAGCCCTACTGCATGAAGCACCCCTCTCAGCCCCTCCCTGTGAGAAGAAGGTTACTTCTAATTCTCTAGAAACAGCGGTAAAATCCTAAGAACATACTGTTGGTTCCCTTTTCATGTTGCAATACTAAGCATTTCACTGTTACTCTGTAGACTCGGTAGAAATTCCACCTTCCTCTCCTGCCTTTATTTATGTCAGCAGCTCTACTCTGGATCTCACTTAAGTTCCTTTCAAAGGAATTGTTTACACAAGTCAGGTTTACACAGCTTCCCCCCGACCCCCAAATTTCATAATCACTCAAATGTGTAACACCGTACATTGCATATATAACTATTGCATATTTCTGTTAGGTCACTTGATTACGTGGTTTCTGATAATATTACATTTATATGACGGCACGTGAACCCTTTTTTGTGCAGCACCGTTGATCAGTCCTGCACAAATTTGAGTCCATTCCCCCGAACGAACCAGCTTCAGCTCTGTTATGCTGGTGGGTTTCCTCCCGTGACCTGCTGCTTCAGGCTCTTCTATAACATTTCTATCGGATTCAGGTCAGGACTTTGACGGGGTCATTCCAGAACATTCACTTTACTCTTCTTTAAACATTCTTTAGTAGAATGACTTGTGTGCTTAGGGTCGTTGTCTTTCTACAAGACCCACATTCTCTTGAGATTTAGCTCACAGACAGATTTCCTGACATTTTCCTTTAGACTTTGCTGGTATAATTCAGAATTCATTGCGTCATCAGTGATGGCCCATGTGCAGAAAAACGGGTCTAAACCATGATAATCCCAACACCGTGTTTCACAGATGAGATAAGTGGTCCTGCAACAACTGGGGAGGGTGAATTGCATGTGTTCTAAATCTTATCAGGACACAATGCAGATGTTTACAGTTGTGTTTACAGGGCTAAATGCGTCTCAAGTCCTGAATTGGTTTGAGTGATGGAACTGGTGTCTGGTATCTGGTTGGCTGCTTTTACACTTGCATTTTTATTTGGCCTTATATCCAGATATAACCCTGATTCTCAAGATGGAAGAAGTGACCACGTATCAGAATCGGTGATGCAGCCAATCATGTGACATGTAAAGAAATTGAAGTCAGATCAAACCATGCTGTGATTAGGGGTTCTGTTTAGCAGCCGGATATCCAGTGGTTCCCAACTCTGGTCCTGGAGATCTTACTGCCCCGCATTGTCTGTCCAATGCTGAAGATAGAATGTTACAGCAGAAAACCACTCAAATGTGCAAGGCAGGGTAGGAACTGTTGCATTACACCATCCAAGCTAAAGACAATGGATCTGCTTGTCACCTACATTAGACCTATAGAACTTCAGAGGTCAATGGCAGACTGGATGCTTGACTACGTTTAGGGTAAATGGGTTCAAAAATGTGGATCAACATGGTTGGCAAACATCTGATAATGCCATGCCAAGGATAACAAATGATACCTGAAATACCTGATACTATCTTGATAGTGATCAGTATGTACCTGATGAAACCACAGGTTCTGGCCTCACTACAGTGTTATGCATTTCAACAAATATAAGTATGATGTTCCAGACCTTGGCTTGAGGAAACATCTCTGGATTTGAATCAAACGGCCTAATGTTCCTTCTGAAATTAAGGGTAGTAATATGTGTTTGCCCCACTTTGCTGCACTGGCAGCCGCCACTCTTCTGGAAGAGCTTATACAAGAAACCTTTATTTCTTTTATTTCTATTCCTTTATTAAATTGCAGTGAACATTTGATTGCACTCAGCCATCATGAGCATTACTGAAGCTCTGGATCACAAAGGCCATTCCAAAGGAATCATCCCAAAAGAACTGGAAAGAACTCCATCAGTTCAGCTGCTTTAAATAACACTGATGTGCAAATGCACACACACACAGTCTGTCAAGTCCCTGGAGAGAAGTGCCAATAGAATAGGACTCACTGAAAAGAGTGTTGGCACTGTGCCAACATGGGCTAGAGAGGTATAAAGCCCCCAGCATTGAGCTGTGGATCAGTGGAACAGTGAGGAGGTCCATCATGGTGTTGGTGCTCCATCATCAATTGAGAGTTTTGAGTTGGGGACTCTTCAGTTCAACTCTTTTTTTAAAGTCTTTGATTTTGGAAAAGACAATGAATGTGCAGTTGTCCCAATACTTTTGTCCATACAATGTATCTGAACATCAGTATATAAATATACACCAATCAACTGTAACCGTGTGACATTATTATGTGGGTGGTGGGTCATTCTCAGCACTGCAGGTGCATGCATGGTGGTGGTGTGTTCGTGTGTGTTGCACTGGCACGAGTGGATCAGACACAGCAGTGCTGCTGGAGTGCTTAAACACTGTGTCCACTCACTGTCCACTCTATCAGACACTCCTAAGGAGTGGCTCCACCTTGTAGAGAAGCTCATCTGTTTCTGCACAGTTTGTGTTGGTCGTCCTCTAGTCCTTCATCAGTGCTCACAGGACGCTGCTCACAGGACGCTGCCCACAGGACGCTTTCGGCTGGACATTTCTGGTCAGTGGACTGTTCTCGGTCCAGCAGTGACACTGAGGGGTTTAAACACTCCAGCAGCACTGCTGTGTCTGATCCACTCATACCAGCAACACACACTAACACACCACCACCACGTCAGTGTGACTGCAGTGCTGAGAACGACCCACCACCCACATCATATCTGCTCTGTGGTGGTCCTGTGGGGTCCTGATCATTGAAGATACCAAAGTATGCAGAGCGACAGATGAATTGCAGTCTGCAATGCTATGGTTGATCTGCGTCTACCGTATGTGCATATGCATGCATGTGTACAGTGTGTACTTTCTCTTATAACTCTTTTGCACAATAAACTATGATATTTCTTAAGTTCATGTTCATGAAAGCGTTCATTCAAAGTTTCGCATGTCGGTGCATAATCCTGCTGATGACGCACAGAACACAAGAAAAGCATACTGAGGAACAAGCAAACGACTCTAAAAGTACTTCTTTCTTTTGATAACACAGAACTGGCCAGAAGAGGAACCTCCAAAAATGAGAAAACCCCCGTTTGAGATGTGCGGCTGAGAATCCCTGTAACAACACACCGCAGACGGCACTCCGCTGTATGAAGCATGCTGTTAAAACGCTGAGCACGTAAATAAAATAAACCTTGCTTTAATGCATGTAGTAAGCAGCTCAACTGAACCATGATTTTGGAGCAGCTGGTGATGTCCTGGCCAGTCTGCCTGTAACAAGCACTCATTCACCTGTAAGCAGGTTCTGTTAGTTCTGTTCCTCTGCCTGGAAGTGCAAATGGCTTGAACTCAAGATAAATGGAGAAGTGAAAGAAAACAGGTCCCTGTTTTCTGTCCCTAAACAAGGTAAACACGGCTGCAGTAATCGGAGACCTTCAGAAGAATAGGCCACCGACACTTAGAGTGAGAAAAGGAAATGTGATATAGTGTGATTACATTCACTACTTTCACACTCCATCACCCTGAGTTCACAACCAGCGCTCAGTCCAGGGGTCACCCGATAGCCTTATGTGAACAGTGTACCGCTGAACAGTAGCATCTATTATCAAACTGAGACTGGGGTGAGAGTTTACACCTGGACATTTGATCTTCATATTAACTATATTGAGAGATGGAGGTGTATCCTCCTCTGCCCTAATAGCTGTTTCTCCTCCTTTGGTTGAAATAATGTCAGTGAGATGTTCCTAGAACCGTCTACCGTCTCTGACATCGACTGGAAGAACGACGTTCCCACTCCTCCGTGCAGAATTCTTTCTGTGATGTTTCAGCGTCAGTCTGTGTACAGACGCTCTTCCGTTCTCCTCAAACCCCCTCTGATACGATAAAGATCTCATAGTGGTTTCTATGATGGAGAGATCTCCACACCCTGCTGCAGCAGAGCAGCTCCAAACCAGCACACTTCCACCACCATGCTTCACAGCTGCTTTGAGGTTCTTCTGCTCAAATGCTGTTCTTGGTTAACATGACTTCAGTCACTGTGTCCAAATAATGTTGTTTTGAGTCTTTGTCTAAGTGTTCTCTGGAAAACTTCAGTATCACCCTAATGGATTTTGACAGTAAGGGTTTCTTCCTCGTTCACCTCCCATGAAAACCTGTTTCGTCTCTTTCTGATGATTTATGCTACACTTTGACATTAAATGTGACAAGAGCTACTGCTACTGTGATGACATTTTAGTATAGCTGGAAACGTCTTTATGCATCTTGAGGTCTGATATTGCCGATCTTTAATACCGGCTACCGGACTGTGTTTCTGATACAGTTTCAGTAACTACACTGATACTGATCTTTAATACCGGCTACCGGACTGTGTTTCTGATACAGTTTCAGTAACTACACTGCTGCTGATCTTTAATACCGGCTACCGGACTGTGTTTCTGATACAGTTTCAGTAACTACACTGTTACTGATCTTTAATACCGGCTACCGGACTGTGTTTCTGATACAGTTTCAGTAACTACACTGATACTGATCTTTAATACCGGCTACCGGACTGTGTTTCTGATACAGTTTCAGTAACTACACTGCTGCTGATCTTTAATAGGGAGTTTTAGGGGAGACTTTAAAGTATATCACTCAAACTAATAGATATTGGAAGGCAATGGGTTTTGTGATTTGGGGTCATTTATAGCTGCCCTGCACGATTAACATTGCTTTTTTCTGTACAATTGAAATCCCATTTATTTTTATAGCTTTACAAGTTTATAAAGGACGTGAATTGATTTTTGCTTATTTTAAGGGTGATTTTTTTCGATCTTGGCAGCGGGGACCTGGCTCATTATTGTAGGTTCTGCACATCCATCAGGGCCAGTGATCTTTCCCATGAGTTGTCTTATATCTTGTTTTATTAGAGATAAGATTAAACTTGCGAATCAGGTAACTGATGTTTGTTTATTATCACTTAAGATTTAAGAGTTAAAGTTAGGTTTATCTTGATTAAGTTGACGTCACATGGCATTTTTAAAAGATAAACATTAGTATAAATAAATAATACACAAATCTCATTGTTGTCATGTGGCTAAAATACATTTTAACATATGAATATGTGTCTTATTTAATTTAATTTAATTCATTTATTCCATTTAGTGAAAATGTTAAATAACCCCCTACGTTCTCCCGAATATCAGATTTCACGCTACATGAATGAGTTCTTCCTCAACAATTGTTTCATTGTAAAGCATTTTATTGAACACGTGTCATATTTGGATATATGATATGATAACCATGGGTTATTATAGAGGTAATCTAGATTTAAAGGTTTAAAATCTAAATCCAAAGCAAATACCATCGCCGCAAAGAAACTCATGGACCCGTGGACAGCTTTGTAGGGCTGCTTGGCAGCCTTGTCTACTGTTACTACAGTGCAATCTTGGTACTGGCTGAACAATAGAGTGTTAGTGTATAGTATATGATTTGTGGTTGTGCTTCCTGCTTCGTTACCGTGTTTCACAGAGATAAAGTAAAATCTTCTCCTGGCTCATTGATTCCTTTCAAGTGAGCCGAGATTGGTTGGAAGTGGACATCGGATCCGTCTTAACCCAGTGACCGCTACTGTCAGCTGTAAAATATAATCCCCGTTGTAGGTATTAGACACTTCTTAGACACGGTGTGCAGATGGTTGTGGATCAGACCTGTCGGTTCAGTCATGTGTGAACAGGTGTTGCAGAGGTGACATTAATATACTGAACTACACATACAGGGACAATGCAAATACTGTGGGAACCATGTTTGCATGGGCAGGAGCACCTCAGCTGAGCGAATACTGGAAACCACTGAGGGCCACAGAAGGTAGCCATGAAAATGCCCACACTGAGCGTTCTTTCAGTATCAGTAGAGCACAGTTTTCTTATCGATGCAAGGCTGGCTGAACTCTTTACTTCTTCTGGTCTCCTCACAATTGGATTGTTAATGTGTTACCAAAGCATTCCTGATCCAGTTCACATATGGTGTCTCGTGACCATGCTGACCAGCTCAAGCTCAAGAGTTTAGCTCTTGACCAGCATAGGCTGTGTTTTCGTTTAGCTGGTCTACCAGCATGCCAAACCTGACCAAACTAGTCACCAGAGAAGGTGGTTGACCAGCTTGATTATCGTGACCATGCTGGTCAGCTAGTATGATCAGCTTTACCAACCCAGTATGAACAACCTGGCTTTATTAAATAATTGTCCATGTTTTGATCTTCTTTTTTTTTACTTTATATCTCAGAATCCTGTTGGAAATTGGTCGTTCAGAGGACTTTTATGATGAGTTATTTGTATTGATACAATTGGCAAGGATATTTATAATAATAAGGCTTTTTTTTTTTTACTTGATATCGGTCCAAATAAAATAAAACATAACCTGAATGTCTTTTATCATTTTTATTATTTATGTACGTATCAGTGTTATCCTTTCTCAGGACTCTTATTCTGAAATTTGAACACCGTGTGAGCAAAGACAGAGCAAACAGCCCCTCCCTTCTCGCTTTCCTCTATAACCCAATGTGATGTCATCAGCCCCGCCCCCTCTCTCTGATCAGTCAGAGTCTGTGTGCAGGTTGATCATCAGGCCCGCCCCCTCTCTCTGACCGGTCAGAGTCTGTATGCAGGCTGATCATCAGCCCCAAGCTGTATTTTTCAGTGGGAGATACAAGGTTTTGTTCTGATAACACGTTTACGTAGCAGATATTGAAAAACAGCCCTGCATTTTATGAGTTTACGTTCTTCAGAATCTCAGCAAAGATCTCAAAATCAGTTGTTGCGTCTTTATTTATGTTCTTTCCCCGTCTCTGCTCTGCTCATTGCCTCTTCATTCCATTTCTCTTTTTCAGCCAGAAATTTCAACGTGCAGAAATCTGAAGCAATGCTACGAAAGGTACAGCACTTGGTTCTGTTTCTTTATACATTACATGCTTTAGAAAAGGGGTTCCGAACGTTCCTCAAGCCGTGGTCCCCTAATGTACACCTTACACCTAACATATTTAATCATCTGGACATCTGATCTTCATGATTTAAGTAAACACGGCTGAGGAACTGACTTTTAAACATCATTTTTAAAATGTAATGAACAGAAACGTCAGACCCCCTCTGTCCTATTAGCTGGTTTCTTCTCCTTTGTCTGAAATAATGTAATTTAGATGTTTCTAGAACCGTCTACCGTCTCTAACATCGACTGGAACAATGACGTTCCCACTCCTCCATGCGGAATTCTTTCAGCTCTGTGATTTTTCAGCGTCAGTCTTTGTACAGATGCTCTTACGTTCTCCTCAAACCCCCACTGATACAATAAAGATCTCATAGTGGTTTCTATGATGGAGAGATCTCCACACCCTGCTGCAGCAGAGCAGCTTCAAACCATCACACTCCCACCACCATGTTTCACAACTGCTACGAGACTCTTCTGCTCAAATGCTGTGTTTGGTTTGCTCCAAACATGTCTTCTGTTACTGCGTCCAACTAATGAAACTTTGGATTCATCTGTCCAAAGCACATTGTTCCAGAAGTCCTGCTCTTTGTCTAGATGTTCTCTGGAGAACTTTAGTCTCGCTCACTCTGAGATCTTTTTCAATCCCTTCTCAGACTCATCGACATCTCCAACCTTCTTTCTGAAGGCCTCAGAGAGCTCTTTGGATCTGGTCATGGTGATCCCACTCACTTCAACAATCAAGAGCAAACCAAACTAATGTCTGAGACAGTCTCCTCCGAAGTCCTCTCTGACTTTCTAAGAATTACAAATGAACCAGTCATCTACTGGATAAAACCAGTATAATTATTGCGAACAGGGACGGCTCTCGGGGTGTGGTGGGAACTGAAGTGTGGGATGAGTTTCATGTAATGCACTGAGCTCCATGAGTCAGAGATTTATCCACAAGCTGGCAGCACTCATGACCCTGTTCCTGATTCTGCTGATTCAGCAGTTCCTACTGGACTGTAGAACCCTATCGTGCCTGTATTCCCAGTTCCATTAATATCAGTGAAGGTGGTGCAGGTCACTCACCTCTACATTGTTCTCCTAATTAAAAGTTTGAGAAACCTAACGTTGCAAGAAGTGTTCACAGATCAGCCATAACATTATGACCACACATTGTCCATTTTATCAGCTCCTCTGACCACACAGCAATCCTTTCACCCTGATCTTCAATGATCAGGACCCCACAGGACCACCACAGAGCAGCTATGATGTGGGTGGTGGGTCGTTCTCAGCACTGCAGTCACACTGACATGGTGGTGGTGT